>VZRF01012071.1:75838-105119 GCA_013396875.1 Vireo altiloquus
CTGGTCCGGCATCGGGGCGGGGGGGTCTGTACTCGGCATCGACGGGGAACGGGATCCTCCGGAGCCCGTTAGCGTTAGAAATGCGGAAAACTGCAGCCCGGGTCTCGGGAACCGGCAGCGAGGGGCGGGATGGAGCCGAGGAACTGCAGAGGAGCCGAGGGGCTGCGATGGAGCCGAAGGGCTGAGATGGAGCTGGAGGACTGGGATGAGTGAGGGACCGCGGTGCAGCCGATGGGCTGAGATGACGGAGGGGACTGGGATGGATCTGGAGGCCAGGATGGGCGAGGAGAGGATGCGGTGGAGCCGGGAGGCTGCGGTGGAGCTGAGGGGAGGGGAGCGCTGATCGTGCTGTGCTGTGGCCCAATGCGGGCCGGCAGGCTCTGGCAGCCCCCCAGCCTAAGGGTCCCTCTGCCCTCGATGAGCCCAAGCCTCCAGGTTTCTGCAGCCGGCCCGCAGCAGGGAAAGCTGCAGGGCCACAGGTGCCTTTGGTATATGTGAGGAGCGCCGATCCGGCTCGATGCCTGCCAAGCACTGCCGTTTCCCTGCCCTGGGTTTTGTTGTCCCTGCTTGGTGTTGGCAGCATGCTCAGCTCGTTCCTGCTGCCTCATGCCGGGAATGTCGCTGCAGGGGCACAGGAGGTGGTTTTGGGGAGTGGTGGCCCCACTGTAGGGGTACTAGCCACCATGGTGATGCTGCATGGCAAAAGCAGCCTGGGTGCTTCTCCAGAGGCCTGCATCCCACTTTGGTCCTTTTGGGTTTCTGTGGAAAGGAGGGAGGGAAGATGGACTGTAAGAAGCACCTGAAAGGTTGCATGGGTTGAAGGAATGTAAACCCCAGAATTTTTTTTATTGGCCTCATGGTGCAAGGACAAAAGACACTCAGTGGGGTCAAGACACAGTGGATGTAAAACCCTGGGCTGATGCTGGAGGGGCCTTTCCACTTCTGTGGAGGTCTTCAGCCACAGAAAGCTGTTGGGTTGATGGAATTCAAGGAGAAGAGGAAAGGGATGGAGATGGATGGGAGCGCAAGGCTGGCACAGGCCATGGCAGTGGCTCAGTCCGATACATTGGGGTCCTGCCAGTCCATCTGGGGGAGTCACAGGGGTCTGGTGGGTGAGGACTGCCCTATGCCCATTCCCATGGGGGTCCTGCAGCTGTCCCTTGTTTGTGCTTCCGATGACAGCTGGGTGGGAGCCCCGAGGTCACTGGTGACATGATCTGATCTTGTGCGTGGTTCCTGTGCTGCGGGACAGAGGAGCTGCGAGCGGAGACATGGCGGGGCTATGCCTGAGGTGCTCCCAGGGCCACCTCTGCGGGCAGAGCCATCCTGGGCACCCTGTCCCTGCCCCTTGTCCCTCTGCAGGGATGCTGAGCCCCCCGGGGTGCTGGGTGTGTGCCCCATCCTGCGCCCCATCCTGCGCCCCCAGCCGCGGCAATGGGTGCTGGGCACGTTGGTGGGAGGCGCGCGCGTCTCTTAGCAACTCCTCTGGTGCGTGGTTCCTCCTGTTGCTCAGGAAGGTGTGAACACGCACACCAGCCTCTTGCGTGCTGCTGAGGTGCTTGGGGCTCCCCAAAGCACCTTGCATCGCCCAAAATGAGGGCTGGGGGGTGCCCTGCACCCGGCTGGCTGGGACACAGCTCACCTGGTGTCCACAGGGCTGTGGGATGGTGCCAGAGGCTGCATGTCCTTGGGGGCTTTGTCTGCTCAAGCCACAGCCCCATCCTGTCTCCTCTGAGCCTTCCCTGTGGATCTGTAGCAGGAATCCCACAGATTTCCTTGTCTGGGCTGCATTCCCTTATTACCTGCTGAGCACTGGGATGAATCCTGATCCCAGTGAATTGTGTGCTGTGATTCCACCGTTACCTGTGACCCGTTACCAGGTGTGTGAGTGAATTAACAGGGGTTAATTAATGGCTGAAAAAGCCTTGCTGGAGATGTTATCATTCTGTGGAGTGCCTGGATCTGGAAGGGAATTTCCTTCTAAACTGCAAGTTTGGGGCTTGATACAGAAAGGTCTGGAAGACGATTGTGTTTGTTGATGTTCCTGATCTGAAGATCAGAGTTGGTGACCGGAACGATGGCTCATGGTCTGAAAATCCATGATGGAATTTGCCAGTGAAACCCCAAATTCAATTTCCTAACACTTGAGCCTGGGATCTTGCAGGACTTGCTCATATCCTCCTGCCAGATTCCCTTCCTGTAGGCAGTTCCTTCATTTTTAAAGGGAGAAGTCGAAGGCAGTACTGTGCTGCAGTGGGGCAGGGGGTCCAAGCTGCCCACCCTCTGCCAGGGCCAGGGCTGCCGGTGTCCCTGTGGGGTGTGACTGCAGGGGTGTCACTGTTGCAACCAGGCTAGCAGTGGAGTCAGGGGGATTGGCAGAGCTGTACAGAACCGGGGGGACTCTGTGACAGTGTGGCCCTGTCAAGGAGAGGGGTGGAGTGCGTGTTGGGGGGCTGCTGCAGCTAGAGCCCTGCCAGGCCCCTGGACTTGGAGAACAAGCCTTTCCCATGGAGTTTGGAACCCAGGATGGGAGGAGAGCCAGCTGCGCCTGCTCATGGGTCGGCATCGGTAGTGCCACTGTGGGAAGAAAGGGAAATCTGCTCTGTTTTGGTCTCCTCCTTGAGCTGGAGCTTCATTTGGAGGCGAGGGGCTGGGGGTCACTGGGGTGGGGGAGANGTTCCTGTGCTGCGGGACAGAGGAGCTGCGAGCGGAGACACAGCGGGGCTATGCCTGAGGTGCTCCCAGGGCCACCTCTGCGGGCAGAGCCATCCTGGGCACCCTGTCCCTGCCCCTTGTCCCTCTGCAGGGATGCTGAGCCCCCCGGGGTGCTGGGTGTGTGCCCCATCCTGTGTCCCCAGCCGCGGCAGTGGGTGCTGGGCACGTTGGTGGGAGGCGCGCGCGTCTCTTAGCAACTCCTCTGGTGCGTGGTTCCTCCTGTTGCTCAGGAAGGTGTGAACACGCACACCGGCTTCTTGTGTGCTGCTGAGGTGCTTGGGGCTCCCCAAAGCACCTTGCATCGCCCAAAATGAGGGCTGGGGGGTGCCCTGCACCCGGCTGGCTGGGACACAGCTCACCTGGTGTCCACAGGGCTGTGGGATGGTGCCAGAGGCTGCATGTCCTTGGGGGCTTTGTCTGCTCAAGCCACAGCCCCATCCTGTCTCCTCTGAGCCTTCCCTGTGGATCTGTAGCAGGAATCCCACAGATTTCCTTGTCTGGGCTGCATTCCCTTATTACCTGCTGAGCACTGGGATGAATCCTGATCCCAGTGAATTGTGCGCTGTGATTACACCGTTACCTGTGACCCGTTACCAGGTGTGTGAGTGAATTAACAGGGGTTAATTAATGGCTGAAAAAGCCTTGCTGGAGATGTTATCATTCTGTGGAGTGCCTGGATCTGGAAGGGAATTTCCTTCTAAACTGCAAGTTTGGGGCTTGATACAGAAAGGTCTGGAAGACGATTGTGTTTGTTGATGTTCCTGATCTGAAGATCAGAGTTGGTGACCGGAACGATGGCTCATGGTCTGAAAATCCATGATGGAATTTGCCAGTGAAACCCCAAATTCAATTTCCTAACACTTGAGCCTGGGATCTTGCAGGACTTGCTCATATCCTCCTGCCAGATTCCCTTCCTGTAGGCAGTTCCTTCATTTTTAAAGGGAGAAGTCGAAGGCAGTACTGTGCTGCAGTGGGGCAGGGGGTCCAAGCTGCTCACCCTCTGCCAGGGCCAGGGCTGCTGGTGTCCTGAGGGGTGTGACTGCAGGGGTGTCACTGTTGCAACCAGGCTAGCAGTGGAGTCAGGGGGATTGGCAGAGCTGTACAGAACCGGGGGGACTCTGTGACAGTGTGGCCCTGTCAAGGAGAGGGGTGGAGTGCGTGTTGGGGGGCTGCTGCAGCTAGAGCCCTGCCAGGCCCCTGGACTTGGAGAACAAGCCTTTCCCATGGAGTTTGGAACCCAGGATGGGAGGAGAGCCAGCTGCGCCTGCTCATGGGTCGGCATCGGTAGTGCCACTGTGGGAAGAAAGGGAAATCTGCTCTGTTTTGGTCTCCTCCTTGAGCTGGAGCTTCATTTGGAGGCGAGGGGCTGGGGGTCACTGGGGTGGGGGAGATGGCAGGTTGGGCTGTTCGCCAGCATCAGCTGCATCACAGGCAGGACCTGGAGTTTTTTGGTAGTTTCTAACCACCAAATTTGGACAGATTTTCAGGGGGCTTGCAAAAAGCGATTCCCTCATCCCAGGCTGCTTTCCTTGCCAAGTTGTGGAGACTGCTGCAAGCTGCAGAGTTCTAAAAAAGATTTCATATCTGCATAAAGCAAAATGATACCAACCTGGGGCTGGTGCAGCCCCTGCTCACAGCAAATGTGACCTCCAATGTTGCAACTCTGGGACAGGCTACAGGCAGAACCATATTAATAGCGTTTGTAATTAGAGCAGTAATTGCACGGTGCTTAATTTCTTTCCTAGAAATGAACTTTGAGCAGTGACCAGAATGCGGGTTTGATGAGGGCAAGCGATGCCTCTGGTGCAGGGGGCTACCCAAGGGACATGCAGGACAGGCTGTGAGCAGCACAGGGCCGCAGGAACCAGCACAGATCCATGGACAGATGGAAGAGACAGCACCAGCAAGATGGAATAGCGAAAGAAGTTCATGATACGGGACTGAAGAGATGGTTACGCAGAGGTTCTCTGGGTGTGTGAAGTGGTGAAGGCAGGAGGGAGAGGTAGAAGGGAGATAAAAAGTAGGTGAGATTCCCTCAACAGAGCTTTTACCGAATGATGGCAGTTTTCTTCTGACGTTTGTGGTTGTGCACGTGCCTAAAGCTGAGCTCTGTGCGAGAGCTTGGAGAGGGTTTGAGCCATGGTGAGGACTCAGTGGCCAGGGAGCAGGACCAGGAATCTCTCTGTAGCCAGTTTTACCTGGAGCACATGTTAATCCCTTTGTTGTCCTTCCTCACCTCTCCCACCCTCCTCTAAACCCTTGTGGGTTCCTCTCTGCAGTTTAAGAAGCAGAATCAGTTTGGGGAAGCTCTTCTCTACAATTTCCAGCTGTTTCTGCTCTGGCAGAAGCTCGGGATGAGAGAATCCCTGCAGAATGTCTGTGGTGGCTGGGAGCAGCCTGGATGTCCATGATCTCCACATCTGCTTTGCCGGGCAGGGGATACCCCACTGCTGGCTCTGCGTCACTGCAGGGCCTGGCTTTGGGCTGGGTGTGAGGCCAGCATGGATCGTTGGGTCACTTGGTGTAAATAGCCCATCCCAGCATTTTAGCCTTAAAAAATAAGGCCTCTGGCTAAGGCCTGTTGGAGGTACACCCCTGGGCCTCTCTGCCTCAGGAGTTTATTCCATCATAATCTGTCTTGCTGTCAATAATTGCTGTCACTTTTCCAGCTGCCATCTCAAACATCCTGGGTATTTTCTGCATTTCTCTCTGAGGAAGGGCTGCTTTGATACTGGGTATTTTCATATTTAAAGCCTCTTGTACCAGTTACTGCGGTCACTTTGCCATCTCTCTTTCTGATGAGTTAAATTGACTGAACTTCATCCTTCTGAGTTCCAGCACAGGTCTTCCAGCTCCATGCTCCATCCTTTTCCAATGTCTTTTGAAATTGGCTCCTGATGTGCTGATTCAGAAAGCAAACGGAGGCAGGAGCTGCCACTGATGCAGGACCTTCTGGAGGAAGATAGGACCCTCCTTGCTGGAGCCCTCCAGTCGTGCCAGGCTTGGGGAGCCCCGCACTGCCAGGCTGCACACAGGGCTCACCATGTCTTCACTCTGCTGAATCAGCCTCGAGTAAATTACATCCTTTGGGAAGGAGAGCGTTCTGCTTAGCCAGCTTTTTCCTGCTTATTCCATGACCTCTGCAGAACTGCCCTGTTTATGTATGCCTGTGAGTTCCTGAGGGCTGGGAAACCGCAGGCCATGGTGCTGGGGTGCCGTAGGGGGAGCTGCAAACTCCAAAGCCATTGGCACATCCCTGCTCCAGGAGGGAGCTGGGCATTCTGGGCAGCTGTGTGGCTCCTGCTGTACTGCCCCCTGTATTCAGGGCAAGGTTCTCTGGCACTGTCGTCTCCAGATTTGCTGGAAGTTAAGTGCAAAGGTGGTTAAAAGAGCACAAAATGAGAGGTTGGGCAAATCACAGAAGCAGAGAATGGTTTGAGTTACAGACCATATTGTTCCACCCACTGCCATGGGCAGGGACACCTTCCACTTGACCAGGTTGCCCCAAGCCCCATCCAGCCTGGCCTTGAACACTTCCAGGGATTCAGGGGCAGCCAGAGCTTCTCTGGGCACCTTGTGCCAGGGCCTTACTGCCCTCACAAGGAAAATTTCTTCCCAATATCCCATCTAACCCTGGCCTCTTGTCTGTGGGAAGCCATTCCCCCTTGTCCTGTCACTCCAGTCTCTTATCCAAAGTCCCTCTCCAGCTCTCCTTGAGCCTCTTTAGGCACTGGAAGGGCTCTAAGGTCTCCACAACCTTCTCTTCTCCAGGTGATCAGCCCAACCTGGCTCCAGAGCAGGGGACTCCAGCTCTTGGAGCAGCTCCTGTTCTGATTGTGTGCTCTGTGCTGTTTGTGTGAGGGGTGCTGTGGTCTCAGGGCCACCTCCCAGGAGAGGCTCGAAGGGAACTGGGAAGCTTCCTGGGCTGCCTTACCTGCTGGCAAGGGAGAACTCTGGGTCCTCCACCACTGCGTGTGTCCTGGCCTGGCTGAGGCTGTTGGCAGGGCTGGCACTGCTCAGCATGTCATGATGCCAGTGCCTGGCATGAGCAGCACAAGCAAAGGGATCTGCCTGTAAAGAGTCCTGGAGAAGATTCTGATAGGAAACCTTGCCCCCCCAGGAGTGATGGGCAAGAGCCAAAGCACAGCTATAGGAGCCTTTAGCATGCTTAAACAAATAGGTCCCTGGTTTTTACCGAGTTTTATGTTGTGGCCCAAGTCATCTGGAGTCATCTTTGCCAGGTGCAGTTCTCACCTTGCTGAGCTTACAGCTGGAGAATCCAGTCTTGGGGAAGAGTCAGAAAATCAGAAAAGGCCATTGCTTGATGTCCTGATCAAGAGGAGTTGGGAGAGGTGGTGCAACTGTAGCAGGAAGGCTGGAGGATGGTCCTGATGGCTGGAAGCTGAGCAGGATGGAATTGCTGGTGCTATGCTGAGGGAGGTGAAGGTTCCTGGTGCTCTGGGGGCAAGAGTACTGGTACTGTGGCTAAAGAGGAAAATCTGGGGATGTGAAGGGACATGGGGGAAGATCAGGATTTGGAGGTGGGCTCAGGAGAGAATTGGGAATCTCTGTGGCTGCGGTTTCAGTTCCCTTGATCCAATACAAGCGTGGTTGCTGCGGCAGGGACAGTGCAGCTCTTCCCACTTGGCAGCTCCACCTACCCCTCCCTGTGATCAGGAGCTGCTCTGGCAGGAGCCAGGCATGTGCTGGGTTTGGTTCAGTCAGTTCTCAGCTGCTTGTGGTGTGAGCGCGTGAATGCAGGCGGTGAGGAGGGGGCACGTGTGGTCAGGTCTGGGGGAGGCAGAATAGCCCTGGGCTGTGCTGATCTGAGCTGTGTGACAGCTGATGGCAAAGCTCCGTGTGCTGGGTCTCCTGACCGTGACAGCAGCACCAGAGAACCTGGGGAGGAGCTGGGAGCCTGGTGCCCGTTCAGGGACACGCTCCGGGTGTTTGGCCAGACGTTGGCTGCTCTCCCTGTGCTCGCTGTGGGTCGGTGTGATGTCAGTCCTTGCTGGCTCTCTGCCTTCCCAACACAACTGTTGTGGGAAGTCCCAACATAACTCTTGTCCCAACATAAACTCCAGATTTCTCGGGAGTTTCACAGCTTGGTTGCACAGAGCCTTTTCCAGTTTAGGGATGCTCTGCACTGACTGTCACTCCGAGCAGTGGCATGCTGCCTCCTGGGGCTCTGTTGGAACGGGGGCAGTGGTGACCCTGTCCGCAGAGCTGCCTCTGCGCTGGCTGTGGGGTGAGCCCTCCTGCATTCCTGCTGTGCTTGGGCTGGAGTTGCTGGGCTCTGCCTGGGAGTACCCGGTGGGAGCAGTGCGAGTGGGGCCAGCTTTGGGCAGCTGGCTGTGAGTCACTCAGCTGCCATTCCCTTTCAGGAGCTTTCCCGAAGCTCCTGACAGAACATGTCCACTTTCTGCATAGACACCTTCCAGTGTTGGGCACTGCTGGGCTCTCACCTCCTCTGGAGTCTCACTGAGATGGGAATGTAAGGTGTGGGGGCATCCAGGCTGGTTGTTCTGAGCTAGTGGTGGGACTTTTGCTTAATTTGGGTGGTCAAATTAGATCTAAATAATGTCTCAACGGAGCCTAAGCTGTGTTTCCAGCTGGACTGGCTGACATGGGATGGTCCTACACTGGGGAATACTGGATGCTTTGGGCTTGGGGCAATGGGGTACAGCCTTTGGGCTAAAATCCCCTCATAGGTGGCGTAGATGTAGGGGGAGTAGGCAGTGGCTGCATGGTCTGTGGGCTGAAGGGCTGGCACAGAAGCCTGGATGCTGGGAATTGAGGGATGCAAGAGCTGCCCCAGCCTGTGATCAGAGCTCGGCACCTTGGCGGGCATCTCGGCAGTACCATGACGCTCTTACGCATCCCTCCCTGTCAGGAGGAGGCCTTTTCTCCTTGTGATCATCCCACCTTCCTGCTTTGGCATTGGATTTTTTTTTTAAATTGTTCCCCAGAACTTCCTGCAAGTCGTTATCTCCCTGTGCAGCAGCTGCAGGGATTGGGAATCCATGTCCGTTGTGTTCCTGCCTGCAGTGCCCTTCACAGAAGGGACACCTGTCATCTCACTCCTGCTGCCTCCCGCAGCTCTGGGCAGCACGGGACCACAGATCCCATGGGTGCCTATTCAGATGGATTTCCTGAAGTGATGTAGTGAGTGCAAGAAATCTTCTGGGGCAGGAAAGGTAAAAATTAAGATAATTTTAGCTGCTTCCCTACTGGAAGGAGGTTTGTGTGTTTAAGACCTGTTGTGAGCCTGCTCACCTCTTCTGCCTCAGTGACTTTCAGACCTGCTGTCCAGTTACAACCAAACCCTGCTGCTTCTGCATTCCCATAAATCCTAAGAAAATAGATTTCCAGACAGAGCAGGGCACCCCGGCTCGTGGCATGCAGAGGGAAAGGGATGCTTGCATCTGTCCTGGGTGCCTGGCTGCAGTGGGGCTGCATGTCCACTCTGGAAGCCCTGGCTGTGAGTCACTGGGGAATTCCTGCCTGGGGTCATGTGTAAGATCTGGTTCTGGCCATGTGATCTATGTGATGAAATTCACTCCAGCCTCAGGGCTCTGTGCCAGCTCCCAGCTGCTGCATCTGAAATTCTGGCCTGGTCCTGGAGTCCCACGGGTGGGAGCTGCTGACTCCAGGTTGCCGTGGTGGCCACTGTGGGCTGTTGGCCCTGGCTCCCGCAGTGGGTGCAGTGCTCACTGCCTCCTGATCTTGGTTCTGGGCATTTACCCCAGCAGTGACTCCTGTGGTAGGGGAAGGGGTCTGGCCTTCAGAGAGGGACTTTGAACAAGGGACTGGAGTGACAAGACAAGGGGGAATCATCTTCCCACACATGGGATACTGGGAAGAAATTTTTCCCTGTGAGGGCGGTGAGGCCCTGGCACAGGTTGCTTAAAACCGTTGTGGCTGCCCCTGGATCCCTGGAAGTGTCCAAGGCCAGGTTGGATGGGGCTTGGGGCAATCTGGTCTAGTGGAAGGTGTCCCTGCCTGTGGCAGGGGGTGCAGTTGGATGGGGTTTAAGGTCCTTTTCCACTCAAACCATTTGGTGTTTCTGTGATCAGCCTCTGGCGAGTGCTGTCCGTTCCCATTGTCCAGAGGATCGCGCGGGGCTGAAGGAGCCCACGCCCGTGCAGGTGGTGGGTGGCCAAGGGGAGCGCTGTTCCTCGTGGGAGGTGGGTGCTGCAGGGCTGAGGCACCATGGCCCTTCCACTCGTGAGCAGTTCAGTGGGAGAAGCTGCTCTTGGTCCTGTTTTTTTACTGCAGTCACCCCTTGGAGCCTCACCTGGTCCAGTTCTGTGTATGGGAGCACAGGACAGGGCCAACCTTGCCATGGAGAGCTTGGAGTTGATTTAAAAGTGAGAGGGAGGCACTGATGGGCATGTGGGGGGGCTTTGTCAGGACATGGACCTCCCTGGTCAGCCACCTCACCTGGGGTGATTTGGGTGTTACTGGTGGGCACAGAGCTTGGGGGAGCTTCGAGGAGCTCTTTGGAAGAGGAGAATAAGCGATTTCAGGTGGTTTACATGAAGCAGAAACAGGAGGAAGCAGGGAGGTGTTTTCTGGAATTCAGCAGCTGGGGAGTGGAGCTTCTGCCAGGGTTTGGGAGGGAGACAGCGGAGGAAGGATGGTTGTTATGGAAAGAGGCATTTGGGAGGGGGAAGACATGCAGCTCGCGGCTGACGTGACAGAAGAGGAGGGCTCGGAGGGGGATTCAGAGGGAGTGTTCGCCTGCTGAAGAGAGAGGTTGGGGAAATAATTCCAGCAGCAGCAGTGTTGTGGCTGAATAGGGATGAGGCAGGATTTTGTGGGTTATAGGCACTTCTGGGGAAAAGGGGCAGTAGTGGTCAATGCAGAGTGGACGCTGGCGGCCTTTGGCTGCGTGGCCAGGACACAAGGAGGTTTCAGGGACTGGAGCTCATGGAGCTCTGCAGGGGTTTAGGGGCAGCCAGGATGAGAAGTGACGAGAGGGAAAGAAGGATCCATGAACTCTCACTGTCTGAGTCATGTCCTCAGACAGGGTCTGAGTGACGTCCCTCGTCCCTGAGCAGCAAGAGCTTGGGAGAGATGGGACAAAGCTGGGATTAGCAGCAGCTCTCTTTAATCATGTGGACCTTGAGCTTGTGGTGCACACTTGAAATGCTGGAGGGGAAAAGAAGCTGAGACTTCGTTTTGGACAGGAGACAGTCCAGGAATAGAAAAGCAGAACTATGAATCATCACACAGAGCTGAGGGATGGCGTTAAATTAAAGGCTGGATGGAGGAAGCGTGGAAGAAGAAGGGAAGGTGCTATGGGCAGAGCCATGTGAGACACCCAAGAAACAGCAACACTGGAGGTGGAGAATGAGGATGGTCTGTCTGAGGCTGGTGAAAAAAGCTGTAGAGAACCAGGAGGAAAACAAAGAGGGTAAAAGAATTGGTGAGATTAATGAGGACAAACTGTTGTGGCCAGTTTGGTGTCTGAGAGAGGAGCTGCAGGGTCCAGCAAAGCTCAGAATCTGTAGGTGAGGCAGGAACAACCTTGTGCAGTCCCCTGGTGTGACAGAAAAGGGAGATCCTGGGGTGGGGATGTCTGTCCTCCTAGGAAATGAAGGCCTGTCAGTGACATCAGACACCTTCCCAGGAGACTGGGGAGAATTTGGAGAGGTGGATTTGGTGGATGAACTGTTGGATGGGTGAGGAGTTGCATAGATGGCCACATCCAAAGGGTTATTATGGTCAGTGGCCAAGTGGAAACTAGTAATGAGCACTGTCCACCCCCGGTCTGTACTGGGACCAGTACTGGTTAATATCTCTGTTAGTGACACAGACAGTGGCACTGAGTACACCCTTGGTGTGTTTGCAGGTGACACAAAGCTGGAGGGGTGCAGGTAAGAGGCTGGAGGGCAGGGATGGGCCCATGGGACCCTCATAAAGTGCAGCAAGGCCAAGTGCAAGGTCCTGCACGTGGTTGTGGCCAATCTGCTGTACCAGTGCAAGCAGGGACACCTCTCACTGTCCCAGGCTGCTCCAAGCCCTGTGCAACCTGGCCTTGGGCACTGCCAGGGTTGGAGCAGCCACAGCTTCTCTGGGCACCCTGCGCCAGGACCTCACCACCATCACCCTCAGGGAAGAATTTAGTCCCAATATCTGATCTAAATCTCCTCTTTTCGTTTAAAACTATCACCCCTTGGTCTGTCACCATCTGCCCATGTAAAACATCTGACATTACATTTTTCACTGGAAGTTTCAGTGAGTCCTTTGGCTTCTGCCTGTGCTGGCCCCCTCTTTGCTCTTAGTCGTGGAAACTTAAACAAAGAGGCTTAAAGCCCCCCATCCTCAGCATCATTCCTCAGTGTCTTCTCTGTCCCCTGCGGGGCGGGCCAGGCCTTCCCATGTCCTTGTGGTGGTCCCTGATGTACCTGGGATTTGCCTCTAGATTTTGCTATTTCTCGCTGGTCACTTCTCACTCCTTGTGTAGCTGCTCTGGGCTCAGGCTAGGGTGCTGCTGCCACACCTTTATATTTATCCGTATTAATCTGACCTCATTTCCAGTTTCCCTGTGCATGCCTTCCCTTGCCAAGCCTGGTATGGAGCTTGGGTGAGCCAAGTTGGGTCCTACCACACTGGTTTCCTCTGCACTGGGATGATTTCTGTGTGTGCCATAGCTGCTGCTTCAGGGACCCAGCAGCTTTTTGTAATCTTTTTTTGTTTTCTCTTTTTCTTTTTTTCCTTGTGGATTTGCTTCCAGTAAGATCTTGCCTTGAAGTTTGGTAATCATAGAATTCCAGAATGATTTGGGTTGAAAGGGACATTAAAGCTCAACCAGTTCCACCCCCTGCCCTGGGCAAGAACACCTTCCACTAGACCAGGTTGCTCCAAGCCCTGTCCAACCTGGCCTTGAACACTTCCAGGAACGAGGAGTCCACAGCTTCTCTGGGCAATACCTGCCTTGGTGGAGTCTCTGCAGTTTGCTGTCCTTCTTCCCACAGACTGTAGAACTTGTGGATAGTCTTTCCTGCTCTGCCTCCTCCCATCAGCTTCCCTCAGAGGGTCAGCTGAAGGATGCTCTGGTAGACTGCAAGATGTGTAAATTGAGTTGGAGAGAGTCTAAGAGAAAATCGAGGACAAAATGACACATGGCCAGGTACAAGTGAGAAATGGGCATGGGAGGAGGTGCCCAGTCCCTTTGCAGGGCTGGGAGTGGATTTTTGGGGAGGGGATTGCACAAGGTGATGAGATGTTTAGGGAGCTCTGATGGTGAGAGGTGAGGGGGAAGACCTAAGTATTCCTCTTGGAGGAGAAAATGCCTAAACGTGTTGGGCTTAGTCAGCTGGTTTGCAGGCTCTGTGGGGTTTGTGGGCTTTGGTTTCAAACAGAAACTTTGATACTGTGTGTCTTCCGTTACTGGCCATGTGTCAGGAACTAAGAAATGCTATCATCATCCCTCTCCTCAGTTTAACAGCACTGCCATCCAGGCAGGTTGGGAAGTACTTTGTCTGGCTGGAAAGGTCTTGGTTCCCCCATTCCTGGAGCTCTTCACACCCTCCCGGGGCAATAATTGAAGGGAGCCCAACCACTGCTTCTTTAGTTGGTTGTTCCAGTCATTAATTCCTCCAGCTGCTGATAGTTCCCATTTAATTCCCAGTTTACATTCATCTGTTTTAAAGTTCATTTTCTCACTTGTTTCTTTAGATTGGACTAAATAAAACTTTATTCCCTGAGAAGTTTACTGTTACTTCATCATCAATTATTTCTTGATGTTCTTTTTGGGAAGTAAACCACATAATGCTTGTTAAAAGTCTCTTCATGAATTCATTTCCTGTGGTCTTCAAAGAATTTTTATGACTCTTCCTTACCCAGTGTTCTTAAAATGAAAATCATCAGATTATAGGCAGTGTGCTCCCACTTGACCCAGCCACAGTTCCATGAACTGTAAATCCATTTCCTTTCTCAACTACTGCTCATTTTCATGAAATCCCAGAATGATTTGGGTTGGGAGGAACCTTAAAGGTCATCTGTGGTCCGTGTGCATTAGAGCTCTGTTGTCCAGCATATCCATCCACCACCTCCTGATGGTGGATGATGTGAATCCACACTGATGGTGCCTGGTCACCCAGTCATTCCTCCCGTGTTGGAAACACCCCAGAAGGACGTGCTCTGTGGTTTGGGGCTGGGGGATCTGACTGTCCTGGCATTCCTGGCATTTGCCACTTCACCTCTCTTGGACCTGGCACAGTAAAAGTGTTTTCCCAGTTATCTGAAGCTTCTCAACATCACTGGTAAGGCTCCAGGTGTTACTGGAATCCTGTTGACGTGGATCTCTGGCTGTTCTGAGCCTGGTCCTGCTGTGTTTATTGTAAATGACTTTGCAAAGAGATGGTTTATAGAGGGAATGTTGTATGGGAATGGGTTACATGGTCAGGGAATCATAGGCAGAGTTGTTCGTGTCATGGAACCATGGATCATTTTGGGCTGCAAGGACCTTCAAGGTTGTCCAGTCAAACCCTGTGTCTGCAGCACCTGAACCACCTGGAGGAGTGGAATCAGCTGGTACATTAATTGCTGTTTAAAAACATCCAGTTCTGTTGACTCCATCCCCTTCCCAGGGACTGGTGTCCGTGAGGGCTGCCTGGGGTTTGGGGGGTTTCCCCTTCCCAGGGACTGGTGTCCGTGAGGGCTGCCTGGGGTTTGGGGGGTTTCCCCTTCCCAGGGACTGGTGTCATTGGGACAGCAAGGGAGGTCGGGGGAGTTCCCTTCCTGCCGGCACTGGTGTCAGCAGGGGCTCCTGGGGGGTGTGAGGTCACTTTGCTCTGTTCCAGCTATTCCTGAATATCTCTGGTATTTCAATATTTGTTAAAAACTAGCACGAGCAGAAGTGTGAGCTCACTTTTCCTCACTCTTCCTCTCTCTCCCTTGCATCATTGCATTCAGGTTGTTTGTGCCTTTAAATTAAAGTTACATTTTTTAATGACATTTTAAAAATTGTTTCTGCTAATGGTTTTGCCATTCTGCATTTATGTTTGCTCTTGCTGAGTGTTTGTGGCAGCGCCTCTGGTGCTGTCTGTGCGAGGCCCAGCAGCCCCCTGCCCCTGGAGCTGCTCTGGGGAGTGAGCTGTGCCTCCCTGCACGGGTCCGTGCTCCCCACAGCCGCTTCCTGCTGCTCTCAGCATTGTTAGAGACTCGTTTTCCTGAAGGCTTCAGTTTCCTACACCATTTTTGATGCTTCCTGCGTTCAAGATCTCATTGACATCTGTTTCCTCCCCTTTCTTCCTACTTCTTCCCTTTTCTGGGCAGTTTGGATGTCACTCACCTCCAGGTGGGTTCGGGAGTTATAGCCTAATTGTTTTTGGCTCCAGGTGTTTTTATGAAGTGTTGGCGTTTGGACTGTCTGATCAATTATTGTGGAAGTGTAAAAACCCAAACCCCAGCAAAAGCTCCGAACTGGGGCTTAGAATCCCAGAATGGTTTGGGTTGGAAGGAACCTTACATCCCATTCCATTCTACCCCCTTGCCATGGTCAGGGACATTTTCCACTAGACCAGGTTGCTCCAAGCCATGTCCAGCCTGGTCTTGGACACTTCTGTGGATGGTTCAGCTACAGCTGCTCTGGAAAAACCACGGTTGTCCTGCTTTTCTCTCCGGGTGTCGGGTCCCTGCTGCTGCTCTCCCTTTGTCCCTGGCTCCCGCTGTGCCCATGGCTGTGTCTGGTGGGCTCCTCCCAGTGCTGGCCCTCGTGCTGTGTCCCCTCCTCTCCTTGAGCTAATTCTGCTGGTCCCAGAGTGCTGCAGCGATGCCAGATTTAGGTGGCACACTAAAATAAGTGCAGTTAGTGAGAATTTGGGTTACTTTATTACTGAAGTAGGTGCTAGGCGGCTTTCTCCAAGTGAGGAGGGTGCAGTTGGCAGACAGACAGGGCAGGTTCCAGTCCCCTCGGTCCCTCTGCACCGAATGACATGTCCCTGTGCCCTGGCCATGTGGATGTGGCACTTGGGAACATGGGGGTGGCCTTGGCAGTGGTGGGGGAACACTTGGACTTGATGCTCTCTGGGGGTTTTTCCAGCCTTAATGGTTGTGTGATTCCATGACAAGCTGTGCTTGGCACAGCCTGGCCGTCGGGCTGCCCCATGCCCAGGGTAGGGGATGTTGAGGCTGACGAGTGGGTGGGCATGTGGGGCATGGGGGGAGCCCTAGGCCGGGCACCAGAGCCAGCAGGGTGGTGGCAGCTGTGGTCAGGCTGAGGGCTCCCTGATCTGTGGTGATGAGGGCCCCACAGCAGGGCCACTGGCGTGTCTGGGGACAGGCACGGCACCCCTGCTCAGTGTCCTTGGAGCACCGCTGGTGGGCTGGGAGCCCCTTGCCCACACCACTGCCGGGTCTGCGCTCTGCCCCGTGCTGGGGACCTCAGAGAGCCGCTGGCAGCAGCACGTCTGTGAGCAACCCTGCAGCTGCAGCTGCTGTGGCTGCATGTGCTGGCCGCAGCCGTGTCCGAGGTGAGTCACCGGCCACGCTGTGACTCAGCCGCAGCCTCTGCTGTGCCGCTGGCTCTGGCACCTGAGTCACTGTGCCCTCGGGCCCCCAGCCCGGGGTGGGCAGGCTGCAGGCAGGACTGGGAAGGGCAGAGTGAGGAGTCCAGTTGGAGCTGTGGCATGGGGGTCCCCGTGTGTGTGTGGGGGGAGCCTGACTCGGTGTGACCTTGCCGGGTGTCCTGCAGCCTGTCCCCTCCCCGGCAGCTCCCCGGTGCCATGTGTGACATGGAGCAGCAGCAGCAGGGTCGCCTGTGCAGCACGAGGAGCTCACGTGGGTGACTGCAGGGTTCAGGGTGCTCATGGGCTCTGTGTGAGGAGCAGCAGGATGGATCAGAGGTCACAGTGGCTCTTCGCTGCTGGTACCTGTCTGTACAGGTAGTCTGGGCAGGCAGGTGTGTGCAGCTATGCCCTGGGAAGTTCTCTCCAGAGGCTGGAGGAGAGTCTGGCCTGGAGCACACCCTGCTTTCATGGGAGATCATCTGCAGATGTAATTTCAGCCCTGGAGCCTTGCCAGCCTGAGGGTGGGGATGGCTCCACATGAGCTCCTGCTGGAGCAGGTACTTGCTGTGTCCCACAAGACTCCAGTGTAGAAGATGACATCCTTCCAGCTGCCCCAGGTCTGAGCTCTTGGAGCCAGGTTGGATTTTCTGTGGGTGGGAAGCTGCTCTCCTCGAGGTGGGACATCAGTGTCCAGACCTGCAGGAAGGGCCCTAGGAGTGTGTCTGTAATCATGGCAGGAGGGTGGCTCATGGCCAGGTGTCCATTGTTTTCCAGGCATGGGCGGGGCAGTGGAATGCACATGCTGTGGAAAACTTCTCTCTGTCAGCATGTTGCCCACTGTCTGACTGCTGTTCTGTGTGGTGGTACATGATCAGAGCTGGGCTGAGCAATTTCAGTCCTTGGACTGGGCCCGTCAGCTAATGGTCCTGCTGACCACAGCGGGGCCAAGGCATGGAGCACATGGAGGGGATTTTGGGCAGTGACCTCTCAAAGTGGACCCCTGACTGGACAGAAGGCAGAGCGGCAGCTCTTCTCTCCTCTTTTGGGAGACGTGTCTGTGTTAGCTGAGGGCATCCTGGGTGCAGGGAGCTCCCCTCAACAGCTTTGCTGGTGCTCCCAGGTTTGCAGTTTACGTTGTGGTGTTCTGCAGACCCAAGATATGAGTCTGGGGAGTCTCATGGTGCTGTCAGGTCCTTCCCAGCTTTGCTTTCAGGAAAGACTCGTGGCTGCACAGGGGAGTGACAAGAGTGGGGTGGGACAGGGTGTCCTGTGCCAGTGATGGTAATTAGCACCTCAGCTCCACACTTTCCTTGGGCTGACCAGAACCACTGTGGTGCTTCGCTGTGTCAGGGAAAAGGCCTGCCCTGGGAGGCACTGGGCTGGTGCTCCCTGCAGTGCTTGGAGCCATCCCGTAATTCCCTGAGTGACTCACGAGCACATAAAGCCTTTTCCTGCTGCTGAGGCACTGGGGAAGCCTTGGTCAGCAGGATCACTGTGTGCGCTCCAGGATCAGCTCTGACAGACAAGTTGGCACTGGACTGAGCCACCATGAGCCGTGAGCTTCCATCCGCTGATGCACTGACATGGGAGGCTCTCTGGAAACTCACCTGGCTGTTGAGGGAAGCAGGAGCAAGCACCCCAGCATGGCTGGCCGTGGTGCTGGGGCCAAGTGCAGGGAAGTGGTGTGGGCAAGCATCGTCTCCTCTCCTGGCACTGGGGACGGGAGCCTGACAGGTTTAACAGTTAAATTCCGAATGTTGGTAATTGTCGTTCCATCGAAGTCTCTAATTCTGCTGTTTCCATGGAAATAGAATGATCTTGTGATTAAGATGTGAGGCTGAGGTGGCAGCTCTCTGGTCTTTGGGAGCTGCATGCCCTTGTTTGCTCCCACGATGGTGTCTCTCTGTGAGAGGAGACACACACCTGCCCTTACACGGCAGTCTGTGTTCCTGCCTTCAGAAGGGTGTCTGGAGGCCCTGCCTTGCCCCAAGGATCTTGGCAGAACCTCCTCAGGTGCATCGAGAGATGGTATTGCTCGTTCTGTGTCGACTGTGTGGGTTGTCCTCTGTGGAAGCTATGGGATCCAGAAGTGGGGGAGTTGGCTAATGTGGTGTCAGGGATGGAGGTGACATCACCTGAGTCTGCTCCCCCAGGCTCCTCGTCATCGTCATTGGTCTCAGGCTGAAGTAGGAGTGATAAGTAGGTTGAGTGACTTGGGCACTAGAAGTGCTGATTTCTCTCCATGCTGTGGGAGGGCCGAGGGTGCTGGATCAGATCCGGAGCTGTAAACTGCAGATGGCTGGAGTTCAGCTTGAGAGGAGGAGGAGGAAGAGTTGTGATGGGACCCACTTTAATTCTGGCACCCTCCTGCGCAGGGTGGTGCTGCTGAGGGGACATGGGGCTAGTGGGGCTCAGCAGGACCCCTCCCTGCAGAGCCGCCCAGGGAAACTGGGCTCTGCAGAACAGATCCATTCTCGGGAGGCTGGCGAGCTGGGATGTGCAGCCCACCTCTCCCAGGTCCCCAAGCTCTCTAATCTGGCTGAGTGGCCTTGGCATTTCTCCCGTTTCCCTGTCTCAGGTGATGCCTCGGAGGGAAATCCCGCAGTCACCATGGTCATGGAACCCAGAACCTTTTGGGGATTGGAAGGAACCTTAAAGCTCATCTAGTCCCATGCCCTGCCATGAGCAGGGACATCTTCCACTAGACAAGGTTGCTCCAAGCCCCTTCCAACCTGGCCTTGAACACTTCTGGGGTGGGGTAGCCACAGCTTCTCTGGGAACTGTTTTTATAGAGTTGTTGAGAATAACCCCAAGATTTCGTCTGAAAAATGCCAGGACTGGAGATGCAGGAAACACTTGCTGGGCCCCAAGCACTGTGGCTTGGCAGATCAAAGTCTAGAGCGCTGGGCTCCAGCCTGGAGCTGGGAGGTTGATCAGCTTTTCAGTCCCTCACTCAAAGCTGGAAAAATGTACAGCTTTGGCCAAGCTGCCGTGTTTTCCCCCAGCCAGCTTTTGGGAAGTGTCTGAATTGCTTTGCTGAAACTTCTATAAATACCATCCCAATGCAGTGAGCGAGTATGGAAAATGTCAGTGGGAATGTGGGTTTGGCAGCCCAGGGCCTCGCTGCCGCAGGGACGGTGTGACAGCCCCAGCCAGGGCACTGCTGGCAGCTCAGCACCCGGGGGAGAGGGGAGAGGGGCGAGGGGCCCCTCCTTGTGCTGCTGCCAAGGGGGCTCCAGGGGCTCCTTTGCCCCCTGCCCGGCCTGTGCTGCTGCCCCGCTGTGCGTGGGCTGGGCTCTGTCCCTCCTGCTCCCAGGAAGCCATTCCCGAGCCCAAAGCTGCCTCTCGTGTTTCTGTAGCCTCTCATGGAGCTTTTGTCCTTGGATTTGACCAATCGTCCTCTGAGTGCATGTTCACTGAGCGCCGCCGCAGCCCTGATGAGACATTTCACAGTGATGCTTTATGTGAAAAAATCTCCTGTTTTGGACCTGCCTAATTGGATGTGATGTCCCCAACTTTCTGCTTTGGAAGAAACAGTGAACAAATTGTTCCCTAGTGGCCTCCTCCTTTCTTCTCCCAGCACGGAAAACTTCACTGTCCCTCTGCCATCTTCCTTTCCAGGCTCCCTCTACAGTAACTGTTCTATCCTGTTAGTCATCTCCTGCTCCTCTTCGTACCTTTTCAAGTTCCCTTCCATTTATTTTTGAGACCCAGGTCAGAAGTGCTGGAGAGGGTGAGGACTGTGGGTCAGGACAAGAGCGTTGGGATATTCCCTGTCTTGTTCTCCATTCTTTACCAAGTAATGACTGGTACCCTCTTTGCTCTTTGATTGCTGCTGAGCAGCACACTGATGTTCACTGAATCATGGAATCATGGAATGGTTTGGGTTTGGAGGGGCCTTGAAGCCCAGCCGGTTCCACCCCCCTGCCATGGGCAGGGATGCCTTCCACTAGACCAGGTTGCTCCAAGCCTCATCCAACCTGGCCTTGAACACTTCCAGGAATGGGGTAGCCACAGCTTCTCCGGGAACTGTTTTCATAGAGTTGTTGAGAATAACCGCAGGGTTTCATCTGAGTGGTGAGAACTCTCAGCTTGTTTTTGCAGATATAAAATCAGAATTGTTTGTTTCTGATGATTCCACTTCTCATCAGCCACCTGCTGTTCTGGCAGCTGGACACTGAGGATTTTAAGGTCCTTTTGCCACTCTTTCTCTTTGTTTCTGCCACCTTGAGTAATGCTTTGAGCTGATGTGGTTTCCTTGCTTTGTGTTCTCCCTGTGCCTGTCACACACCCTGTACTTGGGAGCCACCCCAGCCCTTTCCTCGGTACCGGATTGCCTGCGGATGGGGAAGGAGGGGAGAATGTTCCCTGTCCCTCACAGCCCCCACAACACCCTGCAAACCTGGAGCAGTGATGCTGTTCCTGGGCAAGGTGTTTGGGTGATACTCACCCGTTGCCATTCAGTTTTGGAGGTTGGTGTCACTAAAGCCAAAAAAACAATAAAATGATGAGCTGCAGGACTTAGGAGAGAGAACGCAAATAGCAAATGCAGTAATTCCAAAGAATGTCATGTTTGTGCTCAAATCACGCAAAGCTCCATTAATGAGGGAGGCTGTGCCAACAGCCAGCCTGGCACATGGAGCGGGTAGTGCATCCGAACAGCAGGACTGGCACAGAATTGATCCTAAACAGAGGAAGAATTGATGTTACGGAACACAGACCAAGAGTGGAAGTGAGCAAAAGAGGTGGGACACGGGTGGTCGTTGGCATCTGGCTGGTCAGTGCCTATCAGGAGTTGGGAGGTTTGTTGGGAACAGGGATGTTTTTGGCTGTGATGTTTGTCTGTACTGTCTGAAACGTGGGGTGTGGGGAGCTATGCAGTGTAAGCATCTCCCTCTCTGCTTAGGGAGGTGGAATCCTTCCCTGGAATGGTTGTTCAGTCCTGAACAGCAGCTGCCAAAGTCAGGTGCTTTCAGATTCCCAGCTTTGGGCAGCTGGCACCCAGAGCTGGCTGCAGAGCTCCCTGCGAAGCTGGCTGTGAGAAGATGAGCGAGGTTGGAGTGGGCTGATGCTGTGCCAGCCTTCAGCAGGATCCGTGGATGACTCAGGTATTTAGGATACAGTTAGGCCGATATCGATCCCTGAGAGAGCAGCAGAGTGCCTGACATAATCCGAATTAGTGGAGAATTAAAGGAGGGAAGTGAGTGCTGAGTGACGTAGTTTGATGGAATCTACTTTCCATGACACTGAGAAGAGCTCTCAAGCAGTGGGATTAGTGAAAGGTGTTAGTGATTAAATAATACCGTGAGGCTTCTTTATGGTATTTGGGTTAGTCCAGAGTGACCTCAGGAAGAAACTGGAAGAGTCAATGGTCAACATGAGATGTGTGAAGCGGAGTAAGAACTGGGACCCTCAGTGTGTAATTGTGTGTTTTTAACAAACTGGGCTGAGGCAGGTTTGGGGGGATTCCTGGGGATCCATCCTCTCCTGTGAGCATTTAGTGTCTGTATTGGGTCCTGGAAAAATCATCAGGAATGGTTCTCCCTCCCAAATCCAAGGTGGTGCGAGGCACTCAAAGCCATCCCCTTCTGCCCTGACCACACGGGAAGTTGGCGTTGGTGCCGGGGGAGGTTGAGGTCTCTCTTGTTACTCTCTGTGGTCAGGTCAGGCAGGGGCTGACTGACTGTGACTCAGTCCAGCAGCCATGACCCCTTCGGCCCCACCAGGACTTGGTCAGGCAGCCAGGACCCCTCGGACCCTGCTGGGCCTCCGTGCTGGGGGGGAGACACGAGGTGAGGGTTGGTGAGGGTGTGGGCTGGGTAGAATGACACAGGGACTGCTTCCTCCTGGGGCCCTGGGGTGAAATGTGGCACCCATTCCTGTTTGGGAGGATGAGCCTGTGCAGGTTGAGGTGCCTGTGGCTGCAGCAGGGGAGCCTTGGGGACCAGTGGCAACAGAGAACCAGGTGCGAGACCTGCACCTTCCGTCCCACCTTCCGGCTGCGGCTTGTGGCTTTCAGTTCCTGGGTTTTTCTGCTGTCTGTGGTTGGTGGTTGGCCTCTGTGCAGAGGCCTTGGGGAGGAGCCCATAGCACCTGGGTTAGACCCAGATAGGCTCCTCGGGCCACTGGGGTCTGTAAGGGTGAGCGCTGATGGAGGCGGATGGCGTAGGGAGCTGCTTCCAGCAGGGGCTGCTCCAGGAGTCGGAGCTGGGACCCTCGTGCCAAAGTGGGAGCAGGAGCAGGAGACACCAAACCCTTGGCCAGCCTAGAGCAGCATCTTTGGCTCAGCATCCCTTGGGCTGGGGCTGCCTCTGGCTCTCCCCAGGACCTGGAGGCAGCACCTGAGGCGTGAGTGGGTCATTGAAATGGATAGTCTCAGCTTAGAGTGTTTGTGGTGAAAGTGAGTTTCAGGTGCCAGGTGACATCTACTTCTTTAACATCCCAAGGGTGATATTTCCTTCTCTAAATCCATCGCTTGTGAGCATCGGAGTTCCACCACAGTGTCTGGAGCCTGTCCACCATGAGGGAGCTGGAGATGGTTGTCGGGGGCTGGAGCACTGCGATCCCCCTGCTCCAGGTGGGATACAGGGATATTACTAACACTGTTCCCACAACTGGCTCTTGTTGTTTGCAGCAAAACAATCTCTCCCTGCGTGTGCAGATGCTGTTAGTCACCATGCTCGCCTCAGAGGATGACGAGGTGGGAGCAGCAGTAACACGGCATTTGTTGGGGTGCTCAGGCCCACGTGAGCATTCCATGTTGTTGTCAGCCTCAGTAGCTTTTTAGTTTGTGTTTTGAAAATACTTCCTTTGCCTGCTCTGTTGTTCTTGAGCAGGTGCCTTTGGGAACAGGGCGGAAGGATGGGATCTTTCCATGGCTTTAATTGTTTTGCACGTTTCCCAGGGAGGGAGGAGTGGTCTTGGAGAGCTTTGGGAAGCACTGTTGGGAATATCCCTTTGGGATTCTGGGCTGCTTCCCGTTCTGTGGAGCTTGATGCCACTCCAGTCCTACCTTTCACTGGGATCGGCTCTTCCCAAAATTCTTGTGTCGCTGGTGTCTGCGATGCCGCGTTGATGTCTGGGGTCTCTGCTGTGCAGAGCCAGAGGATGTGAGGATGGGTGATCTGTCCGGTCAGCACAGACCTGGCTTGGAGGCCCAGGCTCCATCTGCTGCTGGGGTGGGTGGGGGCTTTGCTTGTGGGCACAGAAATGTCCTGTACCCGCTGGGCATATGAATGTCACCACAGTGCGGTCATGTCTGAAGGAGCTCCATGGTCAAGCTCTGTGACCATCCTTTGCAGGCTGCTGTGGGGTCTCTGCCTTTCTATCAAGGCGGGAGGGATTTTCCAGCATCCTCCATTTCCTCCTCCATATTCTCCTCCTGACCTCCATGTGGATTTTCATGTCCTCTGAGTCCCATTGCTGCACTGTTCACTTCTTAGTTTCACTCCGTTGCTATTTTTCTTGCCATTTCTTTTTTTGTTTCCATTTCTTGCCATTTCTTGTTTTGTTTGCAGCTTTTGGAATAAACTGGAGGATTTTCACTGTTTAAGTGATGGTTATGGGAGAGATTTTAAAATGAGGCTTGAGAACCTGAGGAGATCCTCTTTAGTCCTCTAACCAGATTTTCACATGGCCTTTTGTCTTTGGATTTCAAAATCCCAAGGAGCTTTTACAATGTGTGGCCTAATCATGCTGGTGCTGCTCATACCTGCAGCACCAGTGGGGAGCTTGGGAATTGGGAGCATCCTGGTGCCTGGAGAGAGCCCTGTTCCATGGGAACATCTCTGTACCTGGCAGCAGCCTAGTGCCTGGGGACAGTGCGGTGCAAGGCTGGCAGCGTGGCGGGGCTGCTCCTGCCCTGGAGTGCAGGTACCAGACTGCCTGCAGGTTTAGTCAGGGTACTGGTGTGGGCGTCTCTGCGCACAGAAGTGCCCAGAGGTGGCTTAAGGAGCAGAAGTGATTGCTGTTGCCTTGATCTTGCATTACACCCTGTGGGTAACATCCCAAAGCGTTATCTTCCGGGGTTCCCTGAGGCACCAGGGTCTGGACGAGCTTAGGAAGCATCATCCCTGCATCTGTCATCCCTGCATCTGACTTGCAGCATGTGGGTGCAGGATCTGCAACATGGCCACCCCACAGGGTCCATGGCAGGATGCCATCTTCGAAGGGCTGGCAGCAGTTTGGTGCTCAGCTCCTCTCCTTGGTGGACAAGAGCACGGCCGTGCCCTTTTTGGATGACATGGGCATGACCTCGCGTGTGTGGGAGGGAGGCGTTTGCTTCAGCGCTGCATCCCGGGGGGGAGAAGGTGGCAATTTCCTCATCAGCAGCTCGAGGTTTGCGGCAGGACCTGAGCTGGGGGTGTGCAGTGTGGGAGGAGGGAGGGAGCTGGTGCTGGAGTCGGGCTCTCCTGTGACTGTTACTTACTTCCCAGCTGGTGTTAACTCTCTGCTGGCTGGGCCTGTTCTTCCTCTCCATGGAAACTGTAGGGAACAACCTGCTCTGAGGCACCTCTCATGGCAAGAGGCTTCCGAAAGTCAGTCAGCCTGTCGAGTGTCAAACCCAGCGCTCTGTGCTGCGAAGGGGGCACAGGCACAGGGACAGGGCAGTGCAGGGCATGAGGGTCCAGCTGGCAGTGAGGGTCTGTGCCAGAGCTTGGACCTGGAGCAGTGCCTCATCTCTCTGTCCCGAGACCCTGGGGATATGCGGGGGCTGTGGGGCAGGTGGGTGCTTGTCAGTGGAGGAGAGCAGAAACACATTGTCTCTTGGGCCCAGGGTGGTTGGGGTGACCAGAAAAGGTTACCACAGTGGTGCTGTGTGGTGAGAAGTGGTGCTGTGGTAGATGCCGAGCCTGTGGCAGGACTCGGCGTGAACGTGTCTCTCTGCTCAGGGTCGGGGGACGCCTCTGTCTCCTTCTCTCTCCTCCTGTTTGGGCCGAGGATGTCTCTGGCTCCGTCACGGCCCCATGGGGCCAGCAGGCAGGGCCTGGCCCCGCCGCCGCCTCCGAGTGACGGTGCTGCTGACGCGCTGGCAGCGTGGGCTGTGACGTGGGGCTGCGGGGCTGCGGTGCTGCACCCTACGGCCGGGCCACCGAGCCTGCTGCAACCCCCGGACGCTCCGGGTTGGCAGAGCCTCATCAGTATTCCTGGTGCATGGCCGAGCCGGCTGGAGCTGGTTTGCAGAGCCCCGTAGCTCCAGCTTGGTCCTGACACAGTGCTCGGGGTCCTCCTGCAGCTGTGGTGGGGCTTGTCTGCACAGAGCCCTCCTGCTCCCGCTGGACAGCGTGTGCTGGGTGCCCTGCAGCCTGGCACGGGTTCGGTGTTGTCACCTGTCCTGCACCCTGTCCTGACTTTGACCCTGGCGAAGGACAGGGACTGTCTGCCCACGGTGCCACCGCCAGCACACGGTCTGTGCAGGGCTGTTGGCCTCAGGCAGCCCTGGTAGCACATGGGGCCTGGAGCTGCCTGGTGTCTCCGCGTGCTCCCGGTCTGCCGCTGGTACCCACCCTCTCTGCGGGCACTGGGGGCCACTGGGGCCGTCTGTCCTTGGAACCTCATCCCTCCCCCAGCTGCCGAGGCCGTGCTGGTCCCTCATCTGTGCTGGACGTGTGGCACTGCAGGGGGGCCCCCAGACCCAGGCCCCTCTGCAGAGTGACAGTGCCTTTGAACTCATGAGGGATGGTGAGTGCAGGTGTCCCAGCCTCCCAGCTGGGCATCTCCCTGGCAACAGAATCGCCCTATCTGCAGATCTCTGGAGCAACAACCCTGTTTGGGTCTGGGGAAACACGGGGATACCAGTGCTGGTGGATCTGGAGGAGCAGTGATACCAGAGTCATGGGGTCTGGGGAGCACAGTGGGGCATTTGACCATGGTTTAGACTCCTTTTCCTTTTTGGGGCTCCTCCCTGAATGTCACACCAGAGCCAACCAGCACTGGAATGTTCCCTGGCACTCGGACTCTTCCCATGCAGCTGTTGTTAAGCCTCTCATGGATTATTATAATTTCAGCCAGATGTTCATGGCCATAATGTTTGTACCATGCATGTGACTCGAAGAATTGCTGGTAAGGGACCAACTTGCTTCTGTCCCCAGGCACCTGCTCTGGGTCAGATTGCCAAAGCCCAATGTCCCTGTTACTTGCCAGCTCTCGGAGGTGCTTCTGCAGCCCCGCACGGCCCTGGGAACTACGGCCAGGCTGCTGCCTGCCGGCAGCTTGTGAGCAGGTGAGCTGTCACTTATCATCTACATTAGACATGTCTATGTATATTAGACATAGACACAGCTCCAGTCCAACCCAGTATGGTTATGGTGTGAACTGCCAGAGAAGAAACACATTAAAGGCGTGTGGGGAGTTTCAGTGATGGCTGTCCTCAGACCCTGGTGGTTTCTGGTCTCATTCTCAGAGCAGTTCCTCCATTTGTGGAGGGCTCAGGCAGCTGGAGCCCGTGTGTTGCCGAGACTGGTGGGTTGTGAGCCCGTCCTGGAGTACAGGTTCCCAATCTTTGTGCAGGTGCCCTGCAGCCCTCAACCCCAAGACTTGAATCTAAAGCTCAATTTTAGCCTATATTAGACGTTTTTCATTCTTTGTGTAGGAATAACATCAAGAGCATCATATCAATATACATATCAGTGGACACAGTGTTTGCAAACCTTTGCCATGAAACAGCCTAACTAGGTAAGAACAGTGTTACGCTGTTGTTGTGGTATAGACCAGTATCTTGCTGGGATGCAAGAGGACAGGTGTTGTACCTGTATTTCTTCTTGGGCTGCTGGGGGTTCCAACTGAGTGTTGTGCCCAGGTTCTGGCTCTGTGTTTAAGAAAGGTGGAGACAAACTGCAGAAAATTGAGGGAATGTTTTAAAAACAGAAATAGCTTTAAAAATATGATCCCTGGTAGGACAGGGAAGGAATGTTGTCAGCTACGGGGAACTCTCTGTGTTTCTCAGTAGATTTAATCAGAATTTGGATGAGGTCACAGAAGGAGGAGCAGGAAGGAGGTCAGAGGCTGGAGGGGGCTTGGGGAGGTTGAAGGGATGGGTCAGACAGACCCTGTCGGGGGGATCCAGCATGTCTGGTCCTGCTTCAGCAGGCAGCGCAAGGTGCATCATCCCTCCAGCAGACAGTCTGTGATTCAGCGACACCTCACAGCCAGAACCTGCCAGAATATTTTAAAAAGCTGAGACTCATGTGGAAGGGGAACCATCTGGTACTGTTGGAGTATGTGTTAAACCCAGGGTTTGGAAGGAGATGGATATAGATGATCTCCCTACAGGAAGAACTTTCCATCCCTGGGAATATGGAGCTGTGCCAGGCATGGTGGAAAGGAGCTTGTGAGGGTCCTGACCCGGTTCCCTGCCCAGAGCCGGGTACCTGTGTCTGAGGTCCCTCTGACAGGTCGGCTCGGACAGCCTGATCCTCGCAGCCAGCCCCGTCTGCTGTTCAGCACTTTGGAAGACATTCCCTTGTAATTGCTTCCTGCAGAATTCCTCGTTCTCACTGCAGTGCGGCTGCTCCCGGAGACGGGATGGCAGATGCTGTGCATGCAGGTCGGATCCAGTCTGGCAGTTCGCGTGTTCCTGTGACCTTGGCACAGATGGCAGAGCTGCAGCTCTGGCGGCTTGTCAGGCACCTTCTGCTCAGTCCCGGGCACAGGTGCCCGTTGGCTTGGGAGGGAGGGGAGTGGGACGTGTCCATTGTCTGCCCATGGGGCATGGCCATGGTGTGGGGAGTGGTGGCTCTGAGCTCCTGCTCGTGGCAGCGGGTACCAGGGAGGGGAACTGCCGGGGTAGGGCTGGTGCTGACAGGTGCAAACACCTAAGGAAAGATGGACGTGAAGCCTCAGGAGAGGCTCTGGGTGGGACCTCTCCTCCTGCACGCCGTGATGGGGGTCTGTGGTGCTGATGGGGGAGTGGAGGAGAGGATGGTAGGACCTGTGGGCTTAGGAGAGGAGGGAGAAGGGAGAAGAAGGGGCTTGGCCCAGGCGCTGGCTGTGCCATAGGGAGGGGAAGAGCTCTAGGTGGGGTTTGGCTGTGTCCGAGGCCTGAGTGCACCCAGAAAACTGGAGAGGTAGGATGAGGCCTGCTGTGAAGGAGGATGAGGGTCAAAGAGAAGGCAAAGTCCAAGAAGGTGATGGGATTTTGAGAGTCAAGGCACCGAGTCAAAGACTCCTGTATAAGGAGGGGGAAAGGGAGGTGCTGATACTTAAGTATTCCCTGGAGGGGCCTGGAGAAGCAGGAGAAGACCTAGGCTGGCTCAGCAGACAGGGTTTTCAGAAAGGTAAAAATAGTTTAAGCAGGAGTCAGGTGTCTTTTTTTTTTCCACCCCAGAGGGAGCACAGATCATACTTGAAATGTGAAGGAGGAAAGCCAGGGAGAGGGAAAAGGTGTGGAGGAAAAAGGAGGAGAAGGAGGAGGAGGAGGGTCCTGGGGTGATGCTGGAGACAGAGACTGCAGGCAGCAATGAGGGTGCTGGAAAGAGGTGGAGGAGGTACCACAGTCAGGACTGCAGTGGCCAGGAAGGAGGGTCAGAGGTTAGTGATGGTGGGTTTGGTCAAAATAAATGACTGCCCTGGAATGAGACAGGAGTGAAGCTCTGGCCGAGGTGGTCACACTTAAGCTGTTGCCCTGTGCTTCGAGCTCGGGAGGGCTCTGGAAAGTGGTGCTCCTGGAAGTCGGTGCTCCAGGGCTGCCCGGGCCCCTGAACTGACGGTTCCCAGGTGTCCTGAGCACAGGGCGGCTGCTGGGCATCACGCAGCTGCTGGGGGGTTAGCAGCCCCATCACAGGTTTGGGAAAGGTGAGAATGCAGAAGGTAGCAGCTGGATCTGGGTGCAGGGCTGGTGCGGCCGGGGGTCTGGGCGCCCAGAGCGGGGGGTCCTGGCAGGAGAGGGGAAGCTCCGGGCCGGGCTGAGGGACGTGCGCCGGGACTGCGGCCGGGAAGGGCAGCGAGGGGCGCGGGGATGCCGCAAGGGGCGGATCGGGCCGCTCCCGGGGCCGCTCCCGGGGCCGCTCCCGGGGCCGCTCCCGGGGCCGCTCCCGGGGCCGCTCCCG
>VZRF01012071.1:105948-138306 GCA_013396875.1 Vireo altiloquus
CGCCCCCCGCCCGCGCCCGCGGCGGCCTCCTGGACCTGCTCCGGTTGCGCTCGCCCCGCAGGCAGAGCCCCGAGGGCGAGAGCGACGGCCCCGATGAGGCGCAGCGCCCGCGCCCCAGCAGCATGACCTTCCTCCCCACCGCCCGGCCGCCGCACCCCACCGAGAGCCCCGGCTTCCTCCGGGGGGGCTCCCTGTGGGGCAGCCGTCGCTGGAACCTCTTCGGGGGCAGCGGCTGGAGCGGCTCAAGCCCCAGGAAGAACTTCAGCTCCCTGCGGAAAAGCTTCAGTTTCCGCCTGCGCCGGGGCCACGAGCTGCGGCGGTCGGAGTCTGGGGGGCTCCTGCGCCCCACGCGCCTCCGCACCAAGAGCGAGGGCGATGCCAGCTCCCTGCACACCTGCCCCAGTAAGCGGGACCTGCTCTACCCAGAGCTGACCAGGGTCGGGGGCCGGCTGCACACCGACCCCGTGCAGACGGGGGGACTCTGGAAACTGCTCACAAGCCGCTTCCGAAGGCGAGAGCGTGGCAGCACCGGCAGCGTGTGCCACAAGGATCCCCATGGCAGTGTTGAGCCTGTCCTCCTGGGTGGGGGTCCTCTGCGGGCTCTGGGTAAGTAAGCACAGGAGCAGTGCTGGGCTGTTGAGAACCCCCTGTGCCCACGGGGCCTGTGGGGATGGATGGCTGTGCCCTGTTCCAGCTGGGGTCCTGGGCTGTGCACTGGCACCTGGTTCTGTCCTGGTGCTCTGCAGGGTTTGCACCGGGCTGCAGTGAGGTCGTGTGAGGGTTCACAGGGTCGTGTCATACTCCGGTGCCCGGGGCACTGCCATCGTCTGTGGTGCTGGAGCAGCCGTGATGTGGCTCCTTGGGAGGATGTGCTCCGGGGTCTGGTCCCCTTGCTGGCCACTCACTTGGGAGTCAAGCACGTGTGTCACATGTCCCACTTGCCCTGGTGGTGTCCCAGCAAGGGCGGAGTGGGCTGAGCCTCCCTGCCCTTGCCTCACAATATCGGTGGAATGGAGAGAGGAGTGCTGTTGGTGGGCTCCCAGGCAAGTGGGACTGTTTGGGAGGTTGCCAGAGCAGAGGTGTGGAGCAGCATAGGGGGTCGGGGAGCCCAGAAATGTTCCTGCACCCCCCTCTTGGTGCCAGGACTCATATGGGCGATGCTGAGCGAGGGCCATCCCTGCCAAGATCCCCGACCGGGCCTGAGCGGTGGCCACGTGTTAGGGAGCACAGGGACCCTCATCGGGTATGGGGCAGCCTGCAGAGAGCAGGCGTGGCATTACCAGTGATGGGACAGGGGGACAGGACCCCCATGGGGCTGGGCATTCAATGGGCACTGGCAGCTGAAGCAACTCTCGGGTGTTGGTGGGGAGTTCTCTGGCGCCGGGGCTGTGTGGGGCCTCAGCTGGGGCTGTGCTGGTTGTGCCTCTGTGCCCTGTCTCCTGCCGGGCCCTGTGGAAGGAGCTGCAGGCGAGCCCTGTGGCCTGGCAGGGCCGGGAGGCGACAGCACCATCCACAGCTTTTTAAGGCATGGAACGCACGGAGCTGGGGGCTGGGCCAGGCCCCGCCGCCCGCTCCCGGGGGGCCTCGCTGGGTTCCATTGCTCTGCTCTGCATCTGGGTGTTGTAGAGGCAGTTCTCTGCTTGGCTTACGTGCCAGTGGGATGTCTTAGGGCTGGCGGGCTCTCCAGGGAACACACGTGCTCCCGAGGAACCTGGTTGCTCCTGGGGCAGTGGCTGTCCAGGGCAGTGTCGTGCCCGGACGTTCCCCAGGAGGGCTGGGCCGCAGATATCAGCACAGGAGCAGCTCTGCAGCTGCCCAGGGAGCTCAGGGGGCTCCATCCTCTAGCCCCCCTCAGTCCCCCGCTGTCCTCCAGGGAAAGGTTCTGGGGGCTCCGGTGGGTGCGGGGGCTGCCCGTGTGCCCCGAGGCAGAGGGCCGGGATGCCGCTGCGCTCCGGGGGTTCCGGTGCTGGCGGGGCAGCCCGGGCTGTGTGCCGGTGCCGGCTGGGTGGCGGGAGGTTCCCAGGAGAGGGGAGGCTGCGCTCATGGCTGGGGAATGTGGGTGTATGCGGGCAGGGAGGGCCGGGCCCTGCCCCTGCAGCGGGGGGCCTGTTCCTGCTTGCTGCTTCCAGTGGGAGCTGCGCCAGCAGCACCCGGCCTGGCGGCCGCATTCCCACAGAAACAGCTGAGGTTGAGCACTTGGTTGGCGTCCTCGCCTCTCACCTGGCTCCTCCATGAGACAGGTAGGAGCTCCCTTTGGATCCGTGTTTGGGAGACCCTGCTGAGGCTTCTGTGGGGAGTGGCGTGGGGGACTTGGGGCCCCTGCAGCGGTGACCAGCCAGCTCATGCAGGACCACTGCTTGTTGCAGGGTTCAGTATTTGCCACCGTGGCTCATACTGGAGGCAGAGGCTCAGGGATGACCTCTCCAGGCTGCCACTGGCACTGTGGCTCCTTGCGGAGCCCCTGGCACTGCAGAGCTCACGCCAGGGTTAGTCGCACTGAGAACACCATGCGTTACCTACCAGGTACCTGCACCGTCCTGTACCCACCAACCTGTGTCCTCCTTGGGACAGTGAGGTGTGAAGAGGCAGTGGTGAATTCTGCACAGCAAAGTAGCTGCTGCTTGACCTTTCTTGTGCCCCGTCTCTCCAGACTCTGCTCAGAATGTTGGTCCATGGCTTCCTCCAGTGGGAGCTGTGGGCCTCTGAGCCAGGGCTGGAGGGGCACAGCCTTAGTGCTGCTCCGACAGGGCTGCTCAGGAGGTCTCTGCCCCATCCCTGTTCCAGTCTTGCAGGCCAATGGTGTTCCAAACACCCTCTTGACGTCCCACAAACTTTGATGCTGTGTGTGGGTGCTGCCCACCTTGCCCTGGGAAAGCTGCTGGTGCAGCCCCAACTTGCCCTCCTGGGGGGTGCAGCTGCAGCTGCGGTTATCAGCGCTTGGAAAAGCTGGATGTAGGAGTCCCGGCAGAGAGCCAAGCCAGCACCCTCTGTTTCCAGAACCTGGAGTTGTTTGTTTACAGCACGCTGTGATACCCACCCAGCGCCACGCACTTCATCCAGACATACCCACAAGAGCCAGGGGGATGCTCCAAGTGCTGCTCCCAGCCCCGGAGGGGTTCGGCTGGGACTGAGCGCACAGGGAGGTGATGGGAGATTTCAGAGTTTGTTACCCAAAAAATGCGTGAAGAGCTGATCCTTGTGTAATGGGCAAGGGAGGGCAACAGCCCTTAGGACTAGAGAGCAAAGTCGACACAGAGTCCGGCCAGCTTGGACTGACCCAGGTGACGGTGGTCAGTGGTTTGGAGCATTTCTAGGTATCCAGGTGTTGGCTGGTGCCATGCCAAAGAGGGTCTCTAATAGACATGGTCTTGAGAGAGCTGGACTGTTTCTGAACTGGAGTTGTCCCTGTGCATAGAGGGACCATGTGATGGGTACAGCATCTCTGGTGGCTCAGGAAGCATTCCTCACCTCAGGGAACAGCATGGAGCTGTGTTAGGGAGGTTTAGGTTGAATATCAGGAAAAAGTTCTTCCCCCAGAGGGTGGTTGGGCACTGAACAGGCTCCCCAGGGAATGGTCATGGCCCCAAGGCTGCCAGAGCTCAGGGAGCATTTGGACAATGCACTCAGGCACGGGGTGCGATTGTTGGAGTGTCTGTGCAGAGCCAGGGGTGGGACTTAATGGTTCCTGTGGGTCTCTTCCAACTCAGGATATTCCATGATTCTGTGATCACAGCCATGTCCCCTCTCCCAGAGAGATTCCCTGCTTTTTGAGGTTCTTTAAGGTGCCTCCCTTCACCCTCATGTGTGGAGTACTGATGTGCAGGGCATGTGAGGGAAGGCGTCTGAGAGAAGACAGGGGCTGTTTTCTCATGGATTGGGTGAAGTTTGCATAGTGAGTTGGGTAGGTCATGATAAATATCACCTCGTGTTGGTACTTGCCTTGGTTGAGCTGGGAGTGTTGGTGAGAGGCAGAGGTGTCGTGGTGGGGTTAGAGATGCCTCGGATGCTGAGGCCAGTCTGGTGCCCGCACTTTGGAAAAGCTCGAGCTCTGGAAGGTGTGAGGGAGAGAGCTGTTGGGACAATACGCCGGAAGGCTCAGTTCTTAGGGCGAGGTCAGAGGGTGTGTGGTGGGTGCAGAAGTGTCTGCAGTCACTGGCAGCCTTAGGGAGAGGGAACCCTGTGCCTTCAGTACTCACCTGCCAGCGCTTGTGGGGCTGCACAGCTGGAGCCGAGGGTCAGGCACATTGGGAACAGGTTTTTGCTGGTGAGGTAGATCCCCACGGAGTGCTGTGATGGTAGGTTGGGAGTTACCTGTCTCTCAGTGTCACTCTCTGCTGGGCTTTCCCTTCCCGGTGATCCTGTCCCCCCCATCACAGCAGGGTTTGGTCTTTGACAGTGTTTTGATGGGGGCTGGAGAGCAGCAGGTGCCTGGATCTTCCAGAGTCTGCACCTCAGAGCACAGTGTCACCAGCTGCTGCTGCCCGTGGTGCGGTGCTGAAGCAAGGGTGGCAGTTCTTAGGCGTGCCCTTTCCCAGAGAGACAGAGAATTGTCTCCTTTTGTTGCTGCGGAGTGTTTAAAGCTCTGCTGAGATAGTCCTTGCCAAGATCGTGTCCTGCAGTGGGTTCCCATGCTGGCTCAGTGCTGACCAGAACGCTCGCTATGCCTGTGCTGGTCCTTGACCTAGAGAAATGCCCCTCCTGCCTGCATTGCCGGGGCAGAGGCTTTATCAGCCTGGCCTGGGAGGGGTGGCTGTGCCCAGGAGGGGTAGCTGTGCCCAGGCACGCTGCGTCTGCCTCCCTTTGATCTGTGTGTGGGGTCAGGTGGGTCTGTTTGTGTGGCCACAGTGGTGGCCACGAGTGGCCTTGGTTTGTGTGGCCTCTGCCGTGTTTGCGCAACCTCTGACCCGGTTTCAAGGCTGGGTTTAGTGTCCGGGGTTGCAGTGTCCAAAGGAGTTCCACCATGCCTTGGATAATGAGGTGGTTAATTATTAGTTGCTGTGTGGAGAGACCAGATGTGTCTGGCAGTGGTGCTTCTGCAGTACAGGGCAGATGAACCTGCCGTGCATCATCCCATGGAGGGAGCATCTGGGGTGAGGAGTGGAATTTGGCTGGCCAGCCCCTTTCTCCTCCCAGCTTCCCTGTGGCATGTGGGTGCCAAGAGATGTGAGTCCGTGGCTGAACCCCCTCCAAGCTGTCTTTGGGGCACAGGGACCTGTGGTGTCCGAGCTCTGTGATGGAGGGTGCTGCTCTGCCTCCTCGGTGCGTGACACTGCTGTCCCACTGCTGGGGTCTGCTCTCTAGGTCCTGAAGGTGTCCAGGATGACCAACTGACCAAGGGACATCAGCTGCAGAGTGCCTCCTTTCTGTCTTTGTCTGCTCCTCTGCATGGCAGGGACTCTCCCCACCCCACCTCCCAAATTTCCACCTTCTGCAGTAGAGCTGCCTATGCCAGGAAACCTCCATCAACAGAAGCTTCTGGGGAGAAACAGAATTGTCCTGAATCTCCCTTTCCCAGGCCAGTCTGGACTGATCTCCTCTTGTGTGGTAGTGTCAAGGAGCCAAGGATACTGTTGGGTTGTGCTGAAGCTCTTGGTATGACAGTGGTCCCTGAGCACACTGCTTCTGCTGTGGAGGTCAGCTACACCTGGGGAATGTATTGAACCACAGCACAGACAGCCTGGTCCCCTCCGTGTGATTAAATAACAAAGAGAAGATGCGGGAGGAGGGACCAGGTGTATTTTCATCTGGAATTGCGCAGCCAGTCCAGCAGTGAAGCTGATCCAGTAGATTGTGACTCCCTGATGCTCCGTGAACCCCAGTGCTCAGTGGGAGATCAGTCCCTGGAGGTGTCTCCTGCTGGAGAGGGTCCCTGCTGAGCGAGCGGGCACCAGGGCCCAGGTGCTGTGGGGAAGGGGCTCTGCTCAGCTCCCTGCTGGGATTGTGGGCCATGCCTCAGCCCCGTCAGGTTGCCCGTGCCTCGCTGTGTGCTTCCACATGGTTACAGCTTCACCCAGGGGACGATGAGGATCTTGTGCCTGTTCAGTGGGGAGCAGTGCCTGCGGGCTGGGCACCCCTACTGGGCACCGCTCAACACGGTCGGTGGGGAGAATCTGGGGGCCCGGAGGGAAATGGGGAAGGTCTGGCAGCCCCAGAGGGAATGGTGGTGTTTGAGGGGGCCTCCAGATCAGTCTGCTGCTGCAGACTTGGACCTTTCCTGCTGCTCTGGTGTGTAATAGCTGCAGTGACACACGGGGTGTACAGTGTCATACTGACAGGGTTCGTAGCCATGAGTGCCACATTCTGCATTTTGATAACTAAGGATGAACAGTTGTCTGGACAGAGCTGACGTCGGGGTCATGTCACTGGTTTTCAGCAGCCAGCTGCTTGATTTGTGCCTGGTTGGGGGTGAAAAACTGCTTGTGAGGTGCCCTTTGTCAGCTCTGTGGGTGTGATCCGTGCCCGCCTGCGCACACTGCTGCGGGAGCTGATGGCGGAGGAGGGAAACAAATGCAAGAAGTCGAGGATGAGGAGAGGAGGCTCCATGCTGGGGGTGTCTGAGACCTGGGTGACAGAGCCGTCCCTGCGAGCATGGGTGCAGGCAGCTGCAGGACACAGGGCCCAGGTGAGGTGAGAGGTGTCTTTGGGTCAGCAGATGGCTTGTCTGCACAGATGTGGGTCCCCCAGCTTTCAGGATGATGTGTATCTGTTGTGTGTGTCCCTTGTGTAGTGAGAGAAGGGTGATTGGCATGTCCTGGGGCAGAGCAGGGGGTGTAAAAAGGACCAGGGGACACTTACAGTGACAGACTGTAAATCACACACTTGTGGCATGGACTCCAGCCTGACACGTGGAGGTGGATTGTGCTCCAACCCCTCAGGCCTTCCCAGACTGGCTGGTAGTCACAGATCCACAAAATCACTGAGCTTGCAAAAGGCCTCTCAGACCATCGAGTCCAGCCATTCCCCCAGCACTGCCAAGGGCACCACTGCCCCGTGTCCCCAGATGCCACATCCACAGCTTTTAAATTCCTCCAGTGGTGGTGACCCCACCACTGCCTCGGACAGCTGTGCTAGGGCTGAACATCTGATTCAGGGAAGAAATATTCCCAATATCAAACCTAAACCTCCCCTGGTGCAACTTGAGGACATTTCCTCGTGTCCTGTCAGGTCTTGATGGCCTAGAGTACCTTGTCCAGGTGGTGGGTGGGAAGCTTCCCCACATGCCTCAGGGTGCAGGCAGAGGACACGTGCCTGCTCCAGAGCATGGACATACATGGCCTCTTTGCCTCCCAGGCACAGCCCTCTTCATCCTTAATCAGTCTGTACAGCAGGAAACTGCCTTGTTCTTGGCCAGTGAGGCAGGAGAGAGGCTGGGGGTGGTGCACAAGTGGTGCTCCAGACAGGTGTTCAGAGTCACAGTGCTCTGAACGAGAGGTGTGTCTGTTCTCCGAGGGAGTACTCAGATGAAGGGTTGGTGTGTGCAGCTCTGGCCAGGGTGGCAGGGGCACACAGGGGTCTTCTGCTCCTGACACTTGTGACCTTGGCTCCAGAAGGGGCCTTAGAGGGACTGCACTCTTCCAAGATGTGCATCTCAGTAACTTCCAGGCGATTGTGAAGGAACGGAGACTCCAGCTGGGCCATGTAAAGTGGTGCCTGCACCCTGGCATGGTGCTGAGGGGAGACAGTGTGGTTGCAGGCAGTGCACTGGGACCCGTGTGCTGTGCCAGGACCCCTGGGCTGGGCTGAGACCCCTGGGCTGTGCCAGGACCCCTGGGCTGCACTGAGACCCCTGGGCTGTGCCAGGACCCCTGGGCTGTGCCAGGACCCCCTGGGCTGTCGATGCCACACATGCTGGGTGGGTCACCAGGACTGATTGGTGGCCTGGGCTGACATTCAGGCCTGGCAGATGCTGGAGCGGGTGGACAGATGTGCAGACAGATGTGCAGGCTGTGCCTGCTCTTCAGTGGGTGTGAGGAGCTGGGTGGGTTGTGTGGCTGAGCACAGTCCTGTTGGCCTTGTGTTGTCAGAGGTTGTGTTGAGGTTTACTCAGGGGCCTTTTCAGCAAGCCAAAAATCAAAGTGTTGCAAACAAACTCTTGAACCTGGGTTAAAAACCAAGCAAGGATCTGTTGGGACGGTTGGTGCAGGAGGCAGCTGTTGGGGCAGCTTGTCCTGGTCATCCTTGAGCAGATCCAGAGAGAGCCCAGCCTGCCCTCTCCACGGCTCTCCCTGCCTCTCCTCCTTCCCAAGGCTGATCATCGGGAATGATGTGTGTGCCTTGTGCTCCACTCAGAACCTGCCAAAAACCTGCTGTGTGTAGTGAAACAGCACAAGTGTGCTCTGCCTGCTCCCATCAGGGAGTGCTGGGGACAGAGAAGGGCTGCAAGGTGCTTTATCTGTCGCATTAGCTGCCAAAGAAGCTGAGCGGGGCAGAAGTCCCAAGTGGAGGTGGCAGCTGTTTTAAGAGCCAGTGATGCAGTTGGAAATACAGGTGTGCTGTTACCTGAAAGGGCTCAAGAATGTATCATTTTCTTCCTGACTGATGAATTGTTTTAATAAAGAAATTACCTCTGCCTAAAAAAGGAAAAGGCAGGTGAAAGATACCGCAGAAAAACAATTCCTCAGGATAGCTATAAATAACCTGGTGTTCCTGCAGCAGACTTGGGGATTATTTGTCTGTAGCTCCTGGAAAAGGAGTGTTCCTAAATCAGCCATGGAAGGTAAACTCCAGGTAGGAGCACCATGTTGTCACCTTTCTTGAACGTGATGGATGAACGTGTGGTGGCCTGTGGGTGCTGGTGGCTGCACAGAACCAGACAAGGGCACAGTGCCAGCTCGTGGTTTGTCACCTCGTGCTCTCTGAGCAGCATAGGCAGCCCTTTGGGAGTGGGACTGGGCCCTTCCCCATGGCTTTGGGCTGCCCAGGGAGGTGAGAGAGGTGAGATGAAGCTTTAGCCCAGAGATGGAGGGAAGGGCTGCTCCTGTTGTGTGTCCAGACTCCCCTAAGGAGTTACAAGGGTGGAACATGAGTTGGGGTGAGGGCAGGTGGGCTCTGGCAGGGCTGTGGAGCCCAGTGCTGCCCCAACGCAAGGTTGATGCTCCCAGGGCTGGAGCCTCTCTGCTCTGGAGCCAGGCTGGGAGAGCTGGAGGTGTTCACCTGGAGAAGGCTCCAGGGAGAGCTCAGAGCCCCTTGCAGGGCCTGAAGGGGCTCCAGGAGAGCTGGAGAGGGACTGGGGACAAGGGATGGAGGGACAGGACACAGGGAATGGCTTCCAGAGGGCAGAGCTAGATGGGATATTGGGAGGGAATTCCTGGCTGCGAGGGTGGTTTGGGGACTGCTGGAGCAGGCACTAGGAGTTGCAGTTGTGGGGTTGGGGCTGCTGGGGCAGGTCTGGAGCCACCGTCCCTGTGGCCTCAGGTGACACTGGAGCAGTGGCAGTGCCCAGGTCACCGTGTCTGATTGCCACCCGCTTTTGGTTCTGGTGGATTTGCTGCTTCCCTTCTCAGCCTATCTGAGATTCCCACTCCTGGGATAGTCTGTGGCCACAGAAATGGCAGGTTTATTACAAGCTCCTGAAGATGCAGAGCTCCCACAGGTTTCTGGTCTCCAGAAATCCTTTCTGTTTGTATGTGATAAACATGCAGGAGGTGCTGCTCCTATGGGTCCTGCCCTGGAGCTGGTGTTGGATGGAAGGTCTGACCTCGCCAGGGCGAGTGAGGGACTCAGGTTTGTCAGGAGGGGCTGCTGGCTGCTTCTGGTACTCAAGGTGTCCTCCAGGCTCCTGCTCTTCCTCCAGATGCTCTGTGGCAGGATGGGGGTGTTTCCTCAAGCCATGCCGAATTGCCACAGCCTCTGTAAGCCTATTGCAGCATGCTGCCAATTCCATAATGTGCCATAATTAATTGTGTTTGCGTTCAGCCAGGGGCGTGGCTGATACCGTGCCGTCAGCTCCAGCACTGCACAGCCTGCGGCACGCCGAGGGCAGGGCTCGGGGCCGTGGCGTGGGCCTCAGTTCTGTGTCTTGTGCAGCCGCTGCTCCCCAAAAGGGTGTCTGGTCCCTAGGGCTTCCCTTGTCCTCCGTGCCTCGGGGCAGGGGATGCTGAAGGGGTTTCTGTGCTCCTGCAGGGCAGAAGGGAGGGTTCCAGGCAGCGTTGCCTGGCCTCTTTGCTGCCATGCTGCCCTTGGCTCGGCTGCTCCTCCCCACTCGGGGCTCCGGCAGCGTGCTGGGTCCTCGTGCGGCTCTGTGTCTCTGGATGAGGTGGAAGGGAGGGAAGAATCATAAATCTGCCTGGAGGGAGCAAGGAGAGTGTAGCAGGATCCTTGCTGGGATGTCAAGGGTAACCTGATGATTTCTGCCCTCTGTCTGCAGATTCATTTGTCAACAGCCAGGAATGGACCCTGAGTCGCTCGGTGCCTGAGCTGAAGGTGGTGAGTACTCGTGGCTTGTGCCTGGGATACCCCTGGTTCCCCAAACCCTCAAGAAAATCTCTCATTTTCATGTGGCCAGGTGGAAACACACAGAGGCTTCAGCCTCAGAAGGGAGGGAGCAGCTGGGAAGGACTGGGGTTTCTTGGCGGCTCACACTGGTAGGGGTGAGCCAGAGGTTGTTGGTCCTGGAGAGCACTTGGATGTGAAGGTGAAAAGGCAGCATTTGAGCTGCTCAGCCTCCCTGCTGGCCCTGGCAGAGCTGTGATGCCTTTCTGGGTGCTGCTGCTCAGGCTGGTGCAGCAGAAGCAGGTGCGGATCCCAGGTGGGTGGTCCAGGTACCTGTCCCTGGTGGTGACCCCCAGAGCAGCTGTCCTGGCACGGGAGGTGTCACCGCTCCTTCAGAGCTTCACTGATCTCAGCTTTGCACTGGTGCTTCCCCTGCCTCTGCCGAGGTGCCCCTGCCCTGGAGGGGTGCTGCAGAATGATGCCCACCTCTGTTCTGCCAAACCAAGGGGATGAGGCTCCCGGGTCTGTCAGCTCCCCAGGAGCCACCATTGCGAGGCTTCACCAGCTCCCTGTGGCGTGTGGTCTCTGTGGTCAGAGGGCTGCCCCCACCCCCCTTGCCCCTGGCACAGCCCCTCCAAGCAGGACAGAGTCAGTGTTATAGGCTCTGGGGTGGCTAGGAGGTGGTGCTGGGGTGGGCATGGCACTGCAGGTGCTTCAGTGATGGGTTCCTCCCTGTGCTCTCCTGTGCTCTCCATGCCAGCCCTCAGCTCCCTTTGCAGGCTCCTAGCGTGTGCCCTTCAGCTCTTTCTCCCTTCAGCTTTTGCAGGATCAACTTCTTTAAATATTAGTCCAAGAAACAAAAGAACAAAATTCTTCTTGCAAAACATTCCAGCACCATCCTGCCACTGTGTCTCTTACCTGCAGTTAGTGAGAATCAAACCAAACTTCGAATATTCATTTGTTCATTTACCTGTGAAATGCATTTTTAAAAATGTTCTCACAGCTGTTTGGGTGTTGCCGCCTGATGTTGAGGCTCTGCAAGGCTTCAAAGCTGTGCTGCCAGCTAAACCATCCCACAGCTTTTAGTTCTTCCTCAAGTAGCACAGCCCTTTCCTTGGGTTTCGCATGACCTCTGGGGATCTGTTGCTCCAGGGTTTCATCCGGTCAAAGCAGCTCTTCTAAAAGCCTGGAGGCCTTTTGGAGCCCTAGTTTAGGGCTAGTTTACTAGCCCTAAAACCTTAGTTTAGAGTGACAGAACCATTTGGGTTGGAAAAGGCTTTGGAGATTGTTGAGTCCTGCTGCTTCCCCAGCACTGCCAAGGCCATCACTGACTGTGTCCCCAGGTGCCACATCCACACAGCTTTTAAATTCCTCCAGGGATGAGGACTCCCTCCTGCCCTGGGCAGCTGTTCCAGGGCTGGGCAGCCCTTTTGGGGGAAGGAATATTCCCAATTTCCACCCTGAGCCTCCCCTGGCCCAGCCTGAGGCTGTTCCCTCTCCTCCTGTCCCTGTTCCCTGGGAGCAGAGCCTGACCCCCCCAGCTGCCCCCTCCTGTCAGGGAGTTGTGCAGAGCCACAAGGTCCCCCCTGAGCCTCCTTTTCTCCAGGCTGAGCTCCTTTCCCAGCTCCCTCAGCCCCTCCTGGGGCTCCAGCCCCTTCCCCAGCTCCTTTCCCTGCACTGGACACACTCCAGCCCCTCCAGGTCTTTTTTCTTGTGGGGGGCCCAACACTGACCTCTGCAAAAAATGTTGCCAGGCTTCACTCCCCTCCCATTTTCAGGCAACTCTGTGTCCTCTGTCTCTCCTGCAGGAGTTGAGGGTCTCACCACAAGCATTCAGGATACTTTTCTCCGAGGTTTTTGAATAATTTGACGTATTGAAGATTTGTTCAGCAGTTTTCCCCCAAAGCTCCCTCCCAGTGCTGCAGGCTAGGAGGAGGCTGTGACTGAGCTGTTCTTGCAGAAGGGCACTGACGGTGCCTCCTGGCAGGACTTGTCCCCTGCACCTGGCACCGGGCAGTGGCAGCACAGTGCCGACTGCGTTCCCGCATTCTCCCGAAAATCATAGAGCAGAGGCTCCCACAGTGCTTACACACCTTGTTTGGCTCCAGTTTGCTGTCTCTCAGGGGCTATGCTCCTCAGGATTGTCAGTTCTGTGGCTGAAGGTCTGGGTGAGCTTGAGGACAACAGGATTTTGGTGAGATGCAGGTCAGGGTTTGTACTATGTGCAAGTGTAACTGCAGCCTCTGTCCCAGTTTTAGAGCTAAATGCCACTGAGTGTTCATCTTTGGTGTGGTGTGGCACCCTCGCTGCTGGGTGGCCTCGGCAGCTCTTGAGCTGCCTGCCTGGAGCTGGGCTCTCCAGAGTTTCTTCTGTGAGACCTTCTCCAGTACTCCTGCCTGGAGTGCTGTGTCCGTGTCAGGGGTCCCTGACAAAACAAAGACATTGACCTGGAGCGAGTCCAGACGAGGCCATGGAGATGCTCTGAGGGCTGGAGCCCAGCTGGGAGAGCTGGGGGTGTTCAGTCTGGAGAAGAGAAGGTTCTGGAGGCCTTAGAGCCCCTTCCAGTGTGTTGCAGCCCAGCGCACGTTCTCTGTGCTGTCGCCCATGTGAAGGCGCTGTCGGGATCTGTAGCTGTTGTGCCAGGTGACAGATGTGGCCGTGGTGTGAGCGTGGCCGTGGTGTGAGCGTGGCCGTGGTGTGAGCGTGCCTGTGGTGTGAGCGTGCCCGTGGTGTGAGCGTGCCCGTAGTGTGAGTGTGCCCGTGGTGTGAGCATGCCCGTGGTGTGAGCGTGCCTGTGGTGTGAGTGTGCCTGTGGTGTGAGCGTGCCCGTGGTGTGAGCGTGCCCATGGTGTGAGCGTGCCTGTGGTGTGAGCGTGCCCGTGGTGTGAGCGTGGCCGTGGTGTGAGCGTGCCTGTGGTGTGAGCGTGCCCGTGGGAGCCCCTGGCTCGGCACTCCCTGCTGCTGCCGTGCGCTGGCTGTGCCGGCACAGGAGGAGTTGGCAGACGGGGCAATGAGTGTCCTGCCCTTGGTAGCGTGGTCTGTGCCGTCACAGTGCCAGCGGCCACAGGGCCGGTGCCGCTCTGCTTCCCACTGTGGAGCGTGTGGATGGCCCAGGGCAGGACCCTTGGCAGGACCCAGAGCAGAGGGAGCGTTCGAGCGCCTGGCGGAGAGCTGGAGAACCTGCCTGGCCGTGACTCACCTGCCGAGCTCATCCCAGTGCCTGGAAAAGTTTGGCTGTAAACTTCCGTGGTGGCAGAGGCAGCTTTAGTGTTTGTAACCACTCCTCACGTCTCTGGTGTGGCCATGTGAGTGCAACTGTGCAGAGTCAAAGAGCCATTTAGGCTGGAAAAGCCCTCTAACATCATGAAGTCCAACCATCAACCAACAGCAGCACCATGTTCACCACTAAACTATATCCTCAGGGGCCACATCCACATTTTTGAACACTTCCAGAGATGGTGACTGGGTTCAGCTGAAGATGACCCCTTCCATTTTTTGTGGAAAAATTTACCTGATATCCAACCTAAACCTCCTCCTTTTCAGTTTGAGGATGTTTCCTCTTGTCCTGTCGGTACTTACTTGGGGGTGGAGCCCAATGCCCACTTGGCTGCACCCTCCTGTCAGGGAGTTGTGGTGTGAGAAGGTCCCCTCTGGGCCTTCTTTTCTCCAGGCTGAGCCCTGCCCAGCTCCCTCATCTGATCCTCATCAGACTTGTGCTCCAGACCCTTCAGTACAGACCTGGTCCCACAATTCAGCCCTGTTAAATGGTTGGGAAGACATCGATGATGGGCAGAGCTGGGCTCTCTGACTGACCCATCCCGGGACACCCACCTGCATTTCGTAGCAAATCTGGGGGTGCTGCAGTCAGATGTGCTTCTGCCCAATTAAATTCACTGCTCAGTAGCTTTGTCCTTCAGTTTGGTTGAACACTGGTGCTGGGTGTTTCTGTGTGGGAGATGCACGTAGTGCTGCCGCGGTGCCGTGCCTCAGGCGCGAGCACGTGCTGGGCCTGTCCCCAACGTGTGGCTGGTCTCTGCTCCGCTTCTGCTGGCAGCTGCTGTCCAGAGCTGCAGCACCCCAAAGCTGGGACGTGTGGGCTGGGAGAAAAGGTTTTTCTCCTGAGTTGACTTGGGACAGCAGGTGTTCCTTGAGGAACAGAAGGGCTGTAGAAAGAGCTGGTGAGGCTCTGATGGGCTGTTCCTGTTCAGGTGAGGACGAGAGTACCCACTGCCCTCTGTCCTGCTGCACCCCAGTCTGGGCTGCTCTCTGCCCGACTGAGCCCAGTCAGTGTCCCCTGGCCTCCCACGGAGCGCTGGACTGAGTCACTCCGTCCCTGTGTCCTCTGAGGGACACCTCTGCCTCTCATCAGTGTGTGCCCAGCCACTGGTGGTGTCACCTCATGGGGGTGGCCTCGTGTGCAGGGACACGTGCTGGGTACATGGTGACACGTGTGTCTGTTCCAGGGCATCGTGGGGAACCTGTCCAGTGGCAAGTCAGCCCTGGTGCACCGCTACCTGACCGGCACCTACGTTCAGGAGGAGTCTCCAGAGGGTAAGGTCTGGTTCCCAGGGTGCCTGGGGATGGGCTGGGTCCTCACTCCTCTCTGCGGTGCTGAAGGTGATCCCAGTCCCTACACCTCCTCCACCACTGCCGTGGGGCTCTGCAGCTCCCCTGGCCCTTGTTTGGGGTGTCCCCTGCTTTCACTTTGCTTACTGACCGGCAGCTTTGCTCCCTCAAGGTGGCCGGTTTAAGAAGGAGATCGTGGTGGATGGTCAGAGCTACTTGCTGCTGATTCGAGATGAAGGGGGCCCCCCTGAACTCCAGGTAGGAAAGCTGTCCTTCCTGTGGTGCCTCCCCACCCGTCCTGTTGGAGGGACTGGGGGGAGGTGTGTGCTGGCTGAGCCCGGGGTGTGGCTGCCCTCGCTGGCTGCTCCGGGTCCCCGGCTGCCCGTCCGCGCTGTAATCCTGCCGCGTCTCTTCAGTTCGCTGCCTGGGTCGATGCAGTGGTGTTTGTCTTCAGCCTGGAGGATGAGATCAGCTTCCAGACCGTCTACAACTACTACCTGCGGCTCTGCAGCTACCGGAACACAGCGGAGGTGCCGATGGTGCTGGTGGGCACACAGGGTGAGCCTGGGCTTCCCCCACACCCTGGCCTCAGGCAGGAGCGCTGGTGCCGAGTCCCGCTGGCCCGAGGGCGCGGGGTAGCAGCCCCTGAGCACATTGGGGATGCTGCTCTGTGAGCCCTCCGTGGGGCTGAGGGACAATGCCCTGAGGAGGGAGTCCCTGCTCAGACCGTCTCAGCTTCCCCACAGAGAGCTGCCTCATTCCATGGAGCCACTTTCCCCTTGGAAATGGCATGATACCCTGGTGCTGCCTCCGTCAGCTCTGCCAGCGCAGGCACGAGGGGGCTGAAGAGTTTTCTGTGTGACACTAGAGAGCAGGAGCAGAACGTGGATGTGGGGAAAAACCATCCTGGCAGGACAGTTCCTGAGCACTGTGTGACCTGTTCTTGGTCAGGAAGAAGCTCTGAGGAGCAGTGGGAGGGAGTCACAAGGGGTCTGCTCCAGACCCTGTATTAAAAGCAGAACAAAGTTGTTAAACTTTGGATATTTAAAGATAGTGGAATGCGTGTTAGGACTGAGTGATCTTGGCTCAGGAGTGGGGTGGCAGCATGCACTGTGAAGGTGCAGGAGCAGGCCAAGTAATGGGGTCAGTGGCCATTGTTGTCCCAGACACGGAACCAGGTGAGGTCCTAGCCTTGGTACAGTCACACAACTGCCTGGAGAGCCCGAGGAGGGCTTCCTCACGGTGCAGGTCCCAGTTCTCTGACCCCTCCTGAAAGGCTTTGTTTGCTGCCCCCACTTGTCCCTGGCTCGTCTTCAAAGAGTTGGATTTTTCTTTGGAAGGAAGTTTTTCCAAAACAGGCAAGCACTTGGTGGCCATCTGGGATACAAATTGAGCCAGTACTTTAGAGCTGTCCAGCAGTGCCTTGGCTGTGGAGACATCCCAGCAGAGTTGACTTTCTTGTTAAACCAGGAGGATTTTCTCCCTTGATTTCTTTAACGTGTAGGGCTTGGCCATAAGCCCTAAAATGGAGACTGACAAATCCATTTTATTTGACAGCTGGGGCTGCCTGGCCTTGCCCCCACACCTCCCAGAGGTGTTATGCCTCTGTCTGCTGAAATGTCAGTGGCTGGGTGGTTTGGGAGATTGAGTCAGGTTCATTTACAGAGATTAATACATTTTTCTACGGATGTGGGACTTCATGGTCTCAGGCATTTATGGGGCAGTGCTATGGAGGTGGTTCCTTTGTGTGAAGAGAGGGAGGGAGGCCAGAAGTGTCGTGGGACCTGTGGAGAGGTGGGGCAGGGTCCTCGCCTTTCAGCCCCTGTCCCTTTGGTTTGCAGATGCAATCAGCGCCACCAACCCCCGCGTCATCGACGACTCCCGGGCACGGAAGCTCTCCAACGATTTGAAGCGCTGCACTTACTACGAGACCTGTGCTACCTACGGCCTGAATGTGGAGAGGGTCTTCCAGGACGGTAACTGCGGCCATGTCGGGGTGTCCGGGCAGGACGGGGCAGCGGTGAGGTCTCGCAGAGGGGTTTGTGCTGCCCGGGCTCAGGCGCCACTGGTGCGCGGTGCTGCTGCTTTACACACGCGGAGCTGGTGCGGGGAGCAGGATCCGGGGGTGTAAGGACCCTGTGTGTGGCGTGTGGTGTGCACGAGGGGCCGCAGGACGGGGCTGGGCAGCACCTTCCCTGCTCTTCAGGGGCTGCCCTGTGCGTGGGTGCTTGCTCCAGAGAGCAGAGAGGCTGTGGGGGACAGTTGCACCCCCACAGGGCAGCACAGCAGCCCATGAGCCTGTGAGGACCTGGGGGGCTGCAGAGAGGGGCTTGGTGGCCTTGGTGTGGAGGAGAGGAGGAGTCACAGCAGGACTTGGGGGAGTAGGCAAGCAGCACCTAAACAGCTGGATGGGGCAGCTGTTCCTCATGGGAGCAGCATGGGAGAGTGTTCCTGCTTTGGCTTGGAGAGGAGTCTGCAGCACAGTGATGCTGAGGGGCACAGGGAACCTGCACCGTCTCTTGGGAATTTGCAGTCTGCTTAAATAAACTGTGACCTTGCCCTAAAGGGAATTGTGTGTTCCCTGTAGTGACAGAACAAGGGGGAATGGCCTGAAGCTGATGGGATGAGGTGTTTCTGGAGTGGGTGAGAGATTCTTCCTAGTGAGCACTGGTGGGTCTTGATGCAGCTGGTTTGGCATCTGGTGGATGCCGGTGCAGCTGGTTTGGGATCTTGTGGAGTCCTGGCAGTCATAGACTCTGTGAGGACCTTGCCTTACACGGTAATCCAGTTTCTATCAGACCTTGTCTTTATATAACTTCTTCCACACAAGTTTCCACCCCAGATCCAGCAGACGTACCCCGGGCAGGCTGGGAAGGATGTCCACTTCCCGCAGCGGGAGCAGGAGGAGCTGCTTTCAGTGCTGAGGTTGCGTGCTTGCCTGTGCTGTGTGGAGTGTCTGCTGCACCTCTCTTCCCAGAGAGCCCTTCCCTGCCGCTGTCCTGGGTGACAACCAGTACCCACTGACCTTTTTGGGGAACAGGTCAATATGCTGGCATGAGAGCTTGAGGGAGTGACCACCCTGCCCCTTGGTGTTCACAGACAGCTCTTCCCACACACCTGGTGCTGCAGAGTGTGGGGGATGCTCCAAGATGGAGAAACTGGAATCTCCGTCTTCACCTGCCTCACAGGGATTCTCCGAGAACTGGGTAGCCGTGGCTGTTGTACCACCACAGCTCAGGCAGGAGCAGCAGAGACCCTGTTCCTCAGAGCAGGTCCTGGGTGTCCAGTCTGCAGCCTGGAGCCGTGTGTGGTTGACCCGTGCCGTGTCTGCACTGAGCATGTTGCAGTGTGTACCTGGTGGTGTTGAGGCTTTTGTGGCCGAGGCTGTGTCTGGGCAGTCAGGCTGCCGAAGGACATGTGGCAGAACGGGGGTCACTTCCTCCTTGCTGCTTTCCTGTGTCCTGGCAGAATTCCCCCTGAAGACACTGCTTGTTGCATCCTTCCAAGTCCACAGACATCACAGTGACCTCTGCGGCGAGAGATTTTGGTATTGCTAGGTATTGCCAGGAGGTGGCCCTGGCACAAGCAGGTACAGTGCCCTAGGCCGGGCTGTGTCCTGCAGTGTCCGGGCAGCCTCAGGACCCCCTGAGCTGAGCCTGCCCTGAGGGGTGGTTGGCGTGGTCCCCTCACAGCAGAGCTCCCCCAAGGTGGGAGCTGGTATGGAACATGCTTTTGGCCCTCTTGGCTCCAAAGAGGTCTGGTTAAAGAACTTTCTTCTCAGGATTGCCCTCACAATTCCTGTGTGCAGAAATCTAGGGTTCAGCAGATGCCAGGAAATTTTGCAAGGAGCCATCAGTGTGGAGGAAGCTTCAGTTCTTGGGCTTCACTTTGAGGATGCTTCTGTACCAAGCAAAGGTCAGGGAACAGGTTGTCAAGAGCCCTTTGGCCACAGCCACCTCAGTGATGTTCCTGAGGAAGAGGAGGAATGACCCAGTGCCCATCCTGGAGGGCGCAGGGAGGGGCAGCAGCTGTGCTGCCCTGTGCTGTGGGTGACCTCTTGAGCTTCACCTCTGCTGCAGATCCCGAGTGCACAGTCCTGCCTTTCCTCTGCCCTGGGCACTGGATAGGGCAGGAGAGGACATCCAGCAGCTCCATGGCCCAGGACCTGTGGCTGAGGTGCTGGTAGCATTGCTGCTCTCCATTCTCCCTCTCAAACATGGGCCTGCAGGCCCAGGCTCCAGCATGAACTCCCTAGGAGACTCTGGATCCCCTGCCCAGGTGTTTGTTTGGGTTTCTGTGGCCTGAGTGGGACAGCAGGTGTCCCTCGTGCTCAGGTGTGACACTGTTCCTGGCCATCAGGGTGATGGGCAGCACTGATTGCCGTGTGTTCCGGGACAGTGGGGGATGGATGTGGGGAGGGTTAGGCTGGGCCATGGCAGCAGAGAGGCCAAGAGCTTGTGCACAAGGGCGTGGAGGGCCTTGTGGGTCTGTAAGGTGACAGCCTGAGGGGTTCTCTGCAGAATCCTTGGTGGGTCACTGGGGACCTTTGCATGCTCTTGCTCTGTCCAGCCTTGGAGAGCTGGGTTTGCTTTGAAATGCTGAGCGAAGCTCCGGCGCTGGTGCTCCCAGTGGCACTGGGCAGTGGGGCTGCTCAGGCTCTTTGGGCAGGGCACACCTCACTGGCTGTACAGCAGAGCTGCATGTGGCAACCAGAGAAACTGGAATAAGCAAACAATCCCAAAGACTGGTGTCAGGGATGGCAGAAACTGTCCCAGAAAAGTCTGACTGTTGAGGAAGTAGAGGAGCCTGGGCCCGGCATGCAGAAAGGTGAAGGTCACCTCAAAGTGCTGCATTTCAGGACTGGGGAGATGTTATCCTGTTGCAATGCATTTATAATCCTCTAAGTTCCCCCTGTGTTGATTTGTCCTAAGAGTTGTATCCCAGAACGTTGTTTCTTCCCCTCCTACGTTTCAGTATCTCCCCTGTCAGTTCTTGTTAAACCCCTCCTATCCTCCCTGCCACTCACCATTCTCTGCCCCCTTTTCCAGACCCTTCCCTGTCCATCCCGGATCCATCCAATCCCATTCCTGTCCTTCCCTCTGGAAATCCGCTGATCCTCTGTGCTCCACTGGGGATGTGACCAGCCCTCTGCACCCCTTACCCCTGCTTCACTGTCATCTCATCAATCCCACGTGCCCTCCCTCCCCTCCAGACCCCTGAATGGACCATTGAGTGCTACCTCCTGTCGGTTCCAAGGGGTATTTGAACCCGTGCACAGGAGTGCGTGGGGCTCTTTATCCCTGACACCTCCATGGAATAAACTTCTTTGGAATTTCATACAGAGAGCTCCTCATCCTTTACTCCTCCCTTGACTCCGTTGAGCCATCCTGCACTGTAGAGCAAGCAGCTCTAAAGGTTCTGCTTTTGGGAAGCCTAAACCTGAAGTGGTTCCCCACACCTGGCACAGTGCTGGTGTGTTTGAGCCAGCCCGGGCTCCAGTGACTGCATCATTATCCCTCCAGTGTGGTCTTGCTGGCCTCATGGTTAATTCCTTACTAACAGTAGTGGTATGGGATAACTGATGGGCAGAGCCTCTGTCAGGATCCCTGCCCACAACAGCAGTGGCTGAGGGTTTTTCCTGGATATTTCCTGGCCCCTGGGGGGCCTGAGCTCACAGTGTTCCCTGCCAGCATTGGGATGGGAGATGGTCCCACAAAGAACATTGATGCAGCTGATTGGAAGGGAGGAAGGAGCTGGGGAGAGCAGGAGAGCAGCAGATTAATGTGGTCTGTTTGGTGAGTGCAGGATGGGTTCCTGCTGTTTCTGGAAGTAGTGTTTAGCTTGGGAGTCTGGACAGGCTCCTGGCTTTGTGAGAACCCAGCGAGTACCCCATGGACCTTTGGCCGTGTCCGAGCAGGACGTGGCACCGTGGCTGCGAAGGTGCCAGGACTCTGCAGTTGGTGTTGGCATCTGACCTTTCCAGACAGGTTCAGTCACCCCACAGGTGTGGTGCAACATCTTGTCTCCTGGAAAAGGAGCATGGCAGCTCCGTTATTGCACAGATGCAGGGCACGAGGCATGCTGGGGTGGGCACGGTATGTTCCCAGTGCCTACGGTTGCATTCATCTGGAAGATTCTTCCTTCAGTGGTTGTGGGGGTACCTGGCCAATGTAGAAGAGAAAACCAGGAGTGACGATGTGCTCCTTTGCATTCTCAGCAGCCCAGCGCATTTGCAGTCATGCTTTTGGTTGAGGTGTTTATTTCCAGAGGAAGGAGATTGGGAAGGTTGACATGCTATTATGGGCTGTGGGCATCAGGCAGTGAGTTCCCAGGTACTGGGAGAGAAGTTCCTCAGGTTAATTTTCTGAACACCTATAGCCTGTGAGGGTCACAAGGGCCCAGACTGATGGAGGTGGCAGTTCAGTCCAGTACTTGGCTCCTGGAGCTGCCGTGAGGGGTGACTGAGAAGTGAATGGCTGCCCAGGGCTCGTAGTGTCTCCGTGGTGTCCATGGGAAGTCACTGTTCTGTGTGATGCCCAGGAGGGCAGGTGGCCTCTGGGGACTGCCCTGAGCAGTGCGGGCAGCCTGCCCTGTGCCTGCCCTGTGGCTGGGCAGCGGGCTTGCCCCTTGGGTGTTCTGCCTCCCTCTGAGTTGGGGGACACAGTTTGAGCCCCAGGTGTTGGCATCAGTCAGGGGAAGGGCCTTGGTCTCCCTGAAGCCCTCCAGAAATGTGTGGGTGGAGGAAGCTGCTTTCTGGACTCTGACGCTGTCCCTTTCTCCCTTTTGCAGTGGCTCAGAAGGTGGTGGCTCTCCGCAAGAAGCACCAGCTGTCCATCGGCCCCTGCAAGTCCCTGCCCAACTCACCCAGCCACTCATCTGTCTCCGCAGCCTCCATTCCTTCTGTCCACATCAACCAGGTGGGGAACGGGAATGGGGAAAGCCAGAGAACTCTTGTGCTCTCCACACCCTCAGCTCAGCACCCAACAGGTCAGCCTTAGGCTCGTCCCACTGCCCTGGGCTGGCTCTTCGGGAGAGCAGAGTGGTGTCACCCTGGGGCTTCTTCCGTAGCCCAGAGCATCTGTGGGTCCCCATCCCTGGAAGTGTCCAAGGCCAGGTTGGAGCAACAGGGCTTGGAGCACGCTGGTCTAGTGGAAGGTGTCCCTGCCCATGGCAGGGGCTGGAATGAGATGTGCGTGAAGGTCCCTTCCAACCCAGAGCACTCCATGATTTTATGATTCTGTGGCAGTTTGATGCTTGCCCTGAGGTCAAGTTTCTTGTCTAAGCCATTGGGTGTGTCTCACAGTCCCCAGGCTGTGTCGTGCTTTGGCAGACACACAGCAGAGCCATGAGTGGTGCGTGGGGGGCTCCTGGGCAGCACAGGGGGCTGTGAGAGGGTCGTGCTCTGGCTGCCCCAGCTGGGCGGGCACAGCTGCTCATGGTCCTGCTTCCCCTGGACTTGGGAAGCTGATGGTCTACGTGCACATGCATCTGAGGGCTTCTGAGGGGATGCCCCTGTGGAGAGTGAGCTCAGTGGTGAGCTGAAGGAGCCGAACAGGGAAGGAGATTCCCTCCCTTCTGCCAGAGGAAGGGCTCTGTGCTGTTGGTCAGGGCTGCCAAGGTCTTGCTGTGGGGAGGATGGTGATGCCATAGATGTTTGTTCCGTGATCCTGGAGCAGAGCTGAGGCAGGAGAGACAGGTCAGAAAGCAGGACAGGCTCCATGGTGAGGGGCTGGGGAAGGAGATCCTTTGGGCAGCCACCTCACTGCATTCAGGCTTTGCTGCATTCCCAGTGCCCACAGAAATGCTGGCTGGGCGACTGGTGAGGAAGAAAGGAGAGATCCTGGGCTCCATTGCTCCCCAGGGCACTCAAGCCAACAGATTCCATCTCTGGAGCACCTGGCAGACAGAGGCACAGGACCTGTGACCCGGACAGCAGGAAATCTGCCTGTGGCTGAGGGACAGCACGTGCAGCTGATGGGTTTTCCATAAGAGGATTGCCTTTGAAACTCTGGGTGTATCAGAACCTCCCAGCCCTGGGAGGACTCCTGGTCCCCTACCACAGGAACCTGTCCCTGTCCAGACCTGAGCCATATATGCAGCCACCAGCTGGACCATTGCATGGGGAATTTTCAAATATCCCCATGAAGTTTATGCCTGGTTGTAGAGGCTTCTAGAGCTAGATTGCAAGTAGGTGGGTGCAGGTTTTTGCAGCGACCTGTGCCAGCTTCCTGGTGCTCCAGGTCACCTGGACACCAGCAGGTTCAGGTGAAGTCTGTGTGCTGGTGGATGGGCTGCTGGGGAAGGCTGCAAGGCCAGGTTCTGTCAGAGCATGCTTGTGTCCAGAAAGCTGGGGACAAGTTCAATGGGAGACATCCAAGGTGGAGAGCAAAGTCCCAGGGAAATACAGATTTGAGTGTCTCTGGTAATTTGAAGGTTTTATTAGCAAATTGTGTACAGTATGAGCCTGGCTGGGAAGGAGAGACCACCTGTGCTGGAAGGGAAGCAAGAGGCTGATGGCCAAGGTCAGCATTTCTCAAGGGAGCTGGACACTCATTTAGTGTTTTTCTTCCATGTGCAAAGTATGAGAAGAGTCCCAATAAATCCGTGCCGTTGGCACTGGCTGTGCCAAGCAGGCAGAGAGTTTACAGTGAAGCTGAAAATATTTTCCCCGTGCCAGGGATGGGCTTGGCAGACCCCCTGCATCCCCCAGTCTGAATCCAGTCGCTCATGTGACTGTGCATGGAACCTGAAGGAGTAGCAAAAACATGTGGGAGGGAAGAGACCCTGACACAGGAGGAAAGTAAGCACTTGACTGATTTAGCTGAGGAATGAGTGCAGAGATAGGCCAAACCTGACCTAAAATATACAGGTGTGACATGAAAGAGCTCCTTAAGGAAAGGCAGCACTGGAACCAAAGGGGTGGATTAAGGACTGGCTACGGGGAAGCAAATTTTGGAAGAATTTTATAGCTGCATGTCATGAGCTTTGTGAGGTGTTTGGTCAGAGCCATCCCTGCTTTCCTCTCCTTCCCACAGAGCACCTCTCAGCACGGCTTGCAGATGACGTCTGTGTAGAGGTGAATTCTGGCTGCCTGCTCGGGGACAGACCTTTGCTCTCTGTACCTAACTGTGCTCCTGGCTTGGCTGGAGGGACATAGGGAGCTGTGGTGGGAAGCAGAGCTGTGAAGGGAAGTAACGCAGCGTGCAGCTCGCAGGGATTGCAGCTTGGTTGCCTGTGCCCCCTCCCAGACCTGCTCTGTGCCTGTCCAAAGCCGTGTCCCTCCTGCCCTCAGCAAACCTGGGCCCCACAGGGGTGATCAAAGTCAGTTTGTGTTCCCGGGGTCTTGCGTGGCCCCACCACAAACCCTCTCGGGGCCGGTGACCCGTGCAGTGATCTGTGCCCTGGTGTTTGCACGTCTCTCCTCCTTTACTAAAGACACTTCTAAAAATAGTGAAGCAATGGTGAGTGATCCTAAAATGCCATGGAGTATTTCCCTCTTCTTGCATGGGCTCGGAAGTGAGGTTCTGGAGCTGCTCTCCACTATCCTCAGGGAAAATCCAGCTGGCTTTGGGAAACAGATCCACCTATAACCGATGGTTCTGACTGGGAACTAGGCAGAGCAGCCCACACACTCAGCTGTGTGCTCAGGCTGCCCACGTGGGAGGGCACAATGCCCAGGTGGGTATTGGGGAGCAGTGCCCTGGTGTCCCCTGCTCCTGGCATGGTGGGGCAGCTCTGGAAGGGGGTGGACAGGCTTGCCCTGCCAGGAAGCACCAAGATGTTTGTGGAGCAGAGCTGAGCTGTCATACCTGAGGGCCTGGGGCTCTCACCGGGGTTTCTCATTTGCTTTTGCAAGTCAAAGAGCAGTAATTGGCACAGGGAAAAGAGGAAAAAGGCTCTCAAGGAAGAGTTTAGGAGCACAGGACTTAACATGGAGATGAAGTGGAGAGAAGCCAGATAAAAGACACAATTAGGAACTTTCGTTTGCCTTGTGCCGCAGGTATCTGTGCACAGGTGAGACATGCACTTGGGACAGAAGATCTCCTTCCCTTCCAGTACTGCCTGGGAGGGAAGGAGGAATCCCTGGAACAATGGGATTGGCATTTGGGGGCAGGAGGAATCCCTGGAACAGTGAGATTGGCATTTGGGGGCAGGAGGAGCCCCTGGAATTGGGGTTGGCAGTACTGCTCTGGGCCTGGTCTGCAGGGACAGCTCTGTCCTCTGGAGCTGCCAGTGGAGAAGGCACTTTTCTTGGAATGCGGGCAAGGGTTCTCCCACAAAGGGCTTCTTACAGTAAGCAGGAGCTGGGAGCCAGCCCTGCCCCTTCTCTTGTTTGGGGCACAACTCTTACAGAAACAACTTGACGCTACTGGCTGAGCCTAACCAGTTTTTTGGAAATGGCCTCTGCTTGCGTGCTCTGTCAGTCAGACCAGTCCAGCGTGGTTGCTGGAAGAGGAGGGACTCCAGAGGACCCTGGTGATTTTGTTACTCATCTGTCCAGAGGATTCCCTTCTCCTGGGACGGGGCTGCTGTGGATGTGTCCTGGTCTCCTTGCACAGTGGATGATCCTCTTGGGAACCAGCCAAAGGCCCTGGTTTTGTTTCTGCCTTTGGGAGTTTGGGGTTTTTTCTCTTACTCCGCAGTGGTGCCTGGAGGGGTTGCTCCATCTGTGGGGAGGAGAAGGGAGCTGTAGGAGCAGGTCAGCCATGGTCAGGGTTTTCCACCAGCTCCCACAGGTCACTAGATGTGCTCAGCAGGTCCCTGACCCTGGGTACTCTGTTCAGCATTAGCCTGGTTCTCTGCTGTGGCAGGAGCCAGGGCCAGCCCTGGAGTCCTGCACTCCCTTGGGGACACAGATCTGTCCCTTTGGCCTTTCCAGCAGCTTGAGGGGCGTGGGTCTCCACCCCCTGTATTCCCCAGAACCCGACAGCCCCAGGGAAAGCTCTTGCCTGCTGCCCTGGGCTCTCCTCTCTGTATCTTGCCCACACCTATTGCTGGGTGAGCAGGTTGGATGGGTTTGGGAATCCCACTCCTCACTTGGCCCTGACTCCCGCCTCACTCCCTCCTGGCAGCTCCTGCCCCTTGCCTGCAGGGAGGGGATGGGAGTTCCTCGGGCCAGTGGGTGCTTGCAACACCTGCAGAGTTGTTCTACTTGATTTCCTCACTTTTGCTGCCCCATTCTCAGTCTTTCTTCAGGGCCTCTGGGGTGCCTTTGGGAGTTCCCCAGGCTGTGGGTGAGTCACTGTTGTGTTTGCTGAGGGATGGCAGTTTGTCTTTCTGCCAGGAAACTGGTTCCCAGCAGCTGGCAGGAGGTACCACAGGTACCTGGCAGGCTGGTGGGGGGTGCCCCCCTGGGCCGTGGGAGGTGCTGCCATCCCCACCCTGCTCTGGGCTGCCTGGTGTCGTGGCTTTTCTCGATGGCCTCGGTCTGCCTTCCTGTACGAGCTCTCTGTGCAGGATGAAGGGAGCGCCTTCATCCTGACTTCAGTGAGAGATCAGATGAAAGAGGTGGAAAATCAAAGTCTGCAAGTGAAATGAAGCCCCAGGGGCAGCTCACCTGAGCTGGTAACAGTGCTCACTGGCCTGCTGTGGCACGTTCCGTCAGAGTTTGCAGCGGCAGCAGCAGGCGCTTCCTCCTGGAAGCCTGTGTCCCATTCCCGCTTGGCTCCTGGTGCCCGCATTCCATGGGCCCTGTGCTCCTCTGGCTTCTCCCCTCTTCCCACAGACGCTGGGTTGGTGTTTGCTGTTTGTGTGTGCTCTTCCACTCAGAGCCCTTCCCAAACTGCTTGCTCTGTCTCAGGCCTTGTAACACCAGGAATTGCTGCCTCTGAGCTCCAGCTGCGTTCTGCCCTTCCCAGGCACCCCTGGCACTGCTGATGCTCTTCCACCAGTTACACAGTAAGGGAAGGATTTGTCCCACGGGTGTTTTACCAAGTTTCCAGTTCCCACTGTGTTCTCAGATTCCGATGGTGACCACAGGTGGTTGTTTATGTCCACCAGCAAAGTGCCTGTCAATAGCAGACACATGGAACCAGCCAGACCTGTCATCTTCTCAGGGTTCTACCTCGTCCCTGAGATTTGTCCTGTGTCCCTGGATCCCATGCAAATTCTGGAGTTCCCTGCTCCAGTGGAGTGGTGATGGCTCAGGATTGCCTGTCTGGGCCACTCTCTATCTTTGAGGGACTTTCTCCTCTGCCCCCAAACTCATGGGAGCTTGCCTTCATAGCCTGGTGTGAGCCATCCTCCAGCCCCAGTGCCCTTCCTGAGGTTTGGCTGTCTGTGGGACATGGGAGGCTCAAAGACCAGAGTCCTTTGTCACTCAAGGACAGTAACCTTGGCTCCAACACCAGGCAGACTTACAGGCTAAAGAAAGTTATTCCCCACTGGCATGATGGCTGTCCTCATGAGATAGGGATGGATGAGTGGGACTTGGGGCTGGGCAGGCTCTGGGCTGCCTTGCAGCCTCATGTCTGATGGGCTCAGTGGAGAGGAAGGGAATGACTCCCCAAGGAGAGTGACCCTGGTCCTGTGTTCTGGGCTGCAGGCGGAGGTGCCCTAGCTGTGTCCCTCTGTTGGGCACAGATACGTGGGACCCCGCTGCCTCAGGCCTTGTTCCACACCTGTGTTTGGAAGGCCTTCAGCTGGGTTTCCCTGGCCATTTGCTGCCCTTCTCTTTGATTTCAGAACTTGAACATTTTACTAGTGAAAAAACTAGAGCAGGAAAAGATGAAAGGCTTCCCAAGTCCCTCTGTTAGGCAGGAGCAGTGCCTGGCACTGGATGTCCCTCTGGGTCGCCCAGAGAGGTTGTGAGCTCTCCATCCCTGGAAGTGTTCAAGGCCAGGTTGAATGGGTCTTGGAACAGTCTGGTGTAGTGGAAGTTGACCCTGCCCATGGCAGGGGGTTGGAACTAAATAGTCTTTAAGGTCCCTTCCAACTGAAACGATTCCATGATTTTTTGGATGTCACCCTATCCCGGTCCTGTGCAGTACTCCCTGTCCCGGCATGAGGCCACATGGGGCAGGTGGTGTTCCTGCAGTCGTGCCCCCAGGTAGCCTGTCTCTGACCTCTCTGACCATCTGTCTCCTCTTCCAGGCCACCAACGGTGGAGGAGCCTTCAGTGACTACTCCTCCTCTGTGCCCTCCACCCCAAGCATCAGCCAGCGGGAGCTGCGGATTGAGACCATCGCTGCCTCCAACACGCCCACCCCCATCCGCAAGCAGTCCAAGCGGCGCTCCAACATCTTCACGGTAAGCGGCGCAGGGAGCCCAGGAGCTCTGGGGTGGGTTTTCAGCAGAGGAGAGGGGAAGGGAGTGGGTCACGGCAGCCTGACCCCACGGGCTCTGCCGTGCTGTGCTGGCAGGAGGGCCGGGGTGCAGGAGTGTGCGTGTGTGCGGGAGGGACCTTCTGCGTGTGCAGGGACCGTGGTGCTGCGAGCTGCTTCGGGCACAGAGTGCGTGCTGGGGGAGCATCTGGGAGCAGGACATTGCTCGCACACGCAGGAGTGTGCAAGGGTGCACTCGTGTGGGTGTGTAGCGCGTGTGAGCTCCCGCTCGTTACAGGGAGTGCAGCTGTGCGTGCACAGCACCAGTGACTCTGCTCATCCTCTCCTTGGGGCCGTGGCACGAGCGTGGCACGGAGCCCCTGGTCACTGGGCCTCCTGTTTGGTGCCGCTGATGCTGTGCCCAGTGGTGCTGTGCAGAGCTCAGCACCTGGCGTGGGGCCCCACTCCCATCCCTGAATCCTGCGTCTGCTTGACTAGCGGCGCATGTGGGAGCTGCTGTGGGTGTGGAGGGAGGGAAGACGGAGGGGAGGTAGCAAAGCTGTGGGCCCCAGGTGGAGCAGGGTACATTTGCAGCTCTCAGCTGTGCTGGTTGCCTTGCAGCCTGTCTCTCTGCACGCTCTCACACCATGCACACACCGTCCACGCAGTGTGCACAGTCCTGCCCTCACACTCACCCTTGCTCTGAGCACAGCCATGAGTGTCCCCTCACTGTGAGCACACACGTGTCCCTGTCCCTTGTCTAGTGTAGGTGTAGCCTCTGTTCCCTGTGTACGTATGCAGGCTCCGGCCTTGCTCCTCTCCCCATCTCAATGTGCTTTCCAGCCACCATTGCTCAGCACACTGTGTCTGCTGTTCGTGGAACCGGCCACCACAAAGCCCTTGTACCAGTTGCACCGTGTCACCCTTGTGACCAGCTGCTATTGCTCTGAGCCCAGACCACACAAATTCAGTGTCCTGTGCCCCATTCCTCTCACTGTACCGTTGGCATCCCAGATTCCTCGCTCCTTGTGCTGGGAATGTGCCCATCTCCTTTGGCTTCTGACATCCTGGAAGCTTCTGCGCTGACCTCCCGAACACTCTGTGCATTGTCCCCGGTTGAATCTCATGCACCCCCAGCCCTCTGTGCACGCCCCAGGCCCACGCTCACCCCATCCGTGTGCTGTGGGTGGGTGGGCTGTGCTCCCCAACCCTCCTGCCAGCACACGCCGCTCCTCGCAGCAGGTCCCCACTGCCAGCGCATGATTGTTCCCTCACCGCCTTCCCCTCCGCGTGCTCACCCCTCCGAACGCCCCGTAGCTGTCCCGTGGCCTGGCGGATGCTCGCCCCTGCCCCGTTCTGTCGCTCGTGCTTGCCCGGCGCTCGGCTGTGCCACCTCCCATCCTGCTCGCTGCGCGCCGACGCGTCCGGGCTCGCCGCCGGCTCGTGCCGCGCTCTCCGAGCCCCGTGCTCGCTCGCTCGGGGTGGGCACGCGCTTGGGGGGAAGGAGGGCGGTTTGCTGCGGGGCTTACGCTTGTTCGCTGTGGTTGTCATCGTGCGTGCGGGGCTCTCACGCGCTCGCTCATCCTGGGCTCACGCTTGCTCTCTGCCGCGGGCTCACCTGTGCTCGACCGGCGCGCGCTCACTCGCCGCGGGGCTGGGGCTCACCTCACCTGCTTGCTCGTGTGCTGGTGCACATCCATGGCTCACGTTGACGTCTTCACCCATCTGGTCGTGGCAGCAGCAGCAGCTCCTGACACCTCCCGCAGTGGGACAGGACCTGGAAGGGTGGGAAGGGAAGGAAAGGGCAGGCTGTTTTCTGCCACTAGCTTGTCCCAGGCAGGCAGCGCAGGTGTAGCCAGCAGCCCTCGTCCTTGTGGGGTCCCTAGGTGGGCACAGGCCTCTCCGAGTTGCAGTGCTCAGCCCACCTCTGGGAGCCGCTGCAGCCCCAGTCCCGAGCTCTGCCTGACTCCTCTCCTCCTCTCCTCCTCCCCTCCTTCTCCTTTCCCCCTTGTCCTCGTCCTCCCCATTCTCCTCCTCCTCTTCCTCCTCCTTCTCTTCCTTCTCCTTTCCTCTTCCACTCCTCTCCACCTCCTCTCTTTTTCTCCTCTCCTCCTCCTCTCCTCCTCCTCTCCTGCTCTGGCTCCTCTCCTGCTCCCCTCCCACTCCCCACTGGATCGCACCCCCCAGGGGGGTCTGCATGTCCCAGAGCTCCAGGTGGAGACAAACCCTGCGCCCACCTGTGCCTTGAGGCGCCCACCCACTCCTGGCCCCCAGCCCCAGCCCCGACTGCTGCTGCCGCCGGCGCCCACTCCGTGGCCTGTCCGTGCTGTCTGCTGGCACCCATCACTGACAGACTCGTGTCCGTGTTCTGAGTATAACTTGCCAAACTCTTTATTCTTTCGATATTTGCAGATATGTGCCACTGTTTCCAACTTATCATCAACAAAAAGGCCTTTCCAACTCCTTCCAAATTAGAAGATCCAGGTGGTTACACACGGCACCTCTGTACAAATTCTCTCACTTTTCATTGCCTCTCCAGGGCCGGATAAGGGATGGGCACTGGGATTGATCTAAGATTAGAGGCTCGCCCGCCCTCCAGCCAGCATGGGTCCCCCCCTCGGAGACACGCAGGAGCCTTTTAAATCCCCCCAATGTAAAGTCTAGGAAGCGCTGAGACGGCCTGCGCCTGCACTTTAAGCTGGGACATTTCTGGGCCTGCTGGATGCTGTCTAGGCACTGCCCTTTCTCGGGGATGCCAGGCGGACGACCCTCCTGGGACGGGAAGACCTGCAGACCCACCGGGACTGGGAGACAGCCGCACGTGGAGCTGGATGGGCCGAAAGACGCTTTGCTGCTGCCTGCGGGAGCTGCTGCAGCGCCTGCCGCTAGCGCTCCGCTCTTCTTCCCTCCTGCACCTCTGCAGCCTGCATGGACTCCTGCTCCTTCTCCTCTTCTCCTCGCAGCCGAGCAGCCATCTGTGTCTCTTTAGTTTTCTTCTCTTTCGATCTCTTTGTTTGGTTCTGGGCCCAAAAGCCGGTGAATCGGTGTCCCAGGCGCGCGGGGCTCGTATCCCTTTCTGATCCAAAGCACACGGGGCCCTCCTGGACTGAGGGGGTGTGTAGGACGCTCCAGAGAGACGCTGCCGCTGCCTCCTGCCATTGTTGTGATTCTGAATGTATTGGTTGTGCTCCATGCCATGTATGACTTGGTATTTCCCTCTGTCCTAAGCACTTTGAATGAGTTCTGCTCAACAGACTGTAAATTTCATATTGTATTTATCAGAGTTTGCTCTCCCCGCGGCCCTCGGGCGCTGGTGGGTCCCGCTCTCGCCGCTCTAGACGTGTGGTAGATATTTATTGTCCATGCTCTTTTGTAAGGGGCTGGTATCTCTGCCCGGTGACCTGTGCTACTTTGTATGGTGCAAGTGTGTTACCAGAATAAATCTGTTGGATTAGTAGAGGTGTGAGTTCCTTCACTGCCTGAGCCTCTCCTGCTTCCATCCATGCTCCACCTGCATCCCATGCCATTTCTGTCTGTCGCCATGTCCTGTGTGCCCCACGGGAGGGGGGGCCCACATAGCCCCGCTCTGCCAGGAGGAGGACAGCTCTGCTTGCAGTGGGGGGAGAGGAGAGCTTGCTGGGGGGCTGGGCTGGAGTGTCCCGAGTGTCCCTAGAGGGGCCGGGTGAGGGCCCGGCCGCTCTGCGCGCTGGGAGAGCTGGCCTGGGGGAGAGCAGCGTGGTGTGGTGTGGTCCGGAGCCCGCTGGGGACAGGGGACCGTGCGCTTTGGTCTCCTGTGCCCAGCTCTAACGCACCTGTGTCTCTTCTCTTCCAGTCTCGGAAGGGCGCGGACCCGGAGCGCGACAAGAAGGTGCCGGAGTGTAAAGCGGACAGTATTGGCAGCGGGCGGGCCATTCCCATGAAGCAGGTTCGATGCTCCCCCTTCGCCCCGCTGCGAGCAGGGTCCAGGGAGTGCGGGCTGGGACACTGCTCAGCGCGCCGGGGCTGGGCGGGGCCCCTCTGCCCCGGGGGCTGCTGGCTCCGGCAGCGAGCGTGGTGCCAGGGGTGCTGCTGTGGGCACTGTGCCGTGTGTGGGCGGGGG
>VZRF01012071.1:138505-199997 GCA_013396875.1 Vireo altiloquus
CTCCTCTCCTCTCCTCTCCTCTCCTCTCCCTCTCCCACTCCCACTCCCACTCCCGGCAGGACAGGAAGGGGATTCTCCTTCTCATGGGCTACTGCAAAAAGCTGTGAGCACGGTGCCCGCACTGTGAGCTGTTGGGAATATAAGGGAGGCACTGCTTCCTCCAGCAGCAGTGCGAACTGCTCCTGCCTCCTGGCTTCCAGGGAAACTTGAACTCCCTGGAACCAACCCAGAGCGTTGCCTGCCCCTGTCTCCATCCCTGGCAAGCAGCGAGGGGCGATGTCCACGCAGTGTGGATTGGCTGGATGGTGTTTCCACCAGGATATCCTTACATTACAGGAAGGACTGATCCATACACTGCATGGCAGCACCTGCCTGTGCTCCCGCCTTGCACACTGTGCCCCCTTTGTGGATCCATTTTCCCCCGACAGTCCCTGCTGGCCTCTCTGTGCTCCATGTGCCCCCAACACTGCCAGGGCCGAGTTGCACAGGGCCAGTTGTGTCTCTGCATTGCAGGAGTGCTGGGACGTGAGGCAGGAGAGTAGAATCTACATCCCCACCAGGTTCTGGATGCCTGGTACCATTCCATGCTGAGATTCCATGGGGAAGGACTCAATGAGGCCAGGCTAGCTGAGGAGTGGAGTGGTGGGTCAGAAGAGAGAGACCCTGCTCACTGCTGGAGCTGCCAGAGCTCCTGCCCTTCCCCGCCCATGGAGTAATCCTGTGGCAGGTTTGTGCAGGGCTGTTGGTGCCCCGGGCAGGGGGTGTGCTGAAAGGAGGGTGGTGCTGGGAAGGCAGCGTTGGGAGAGTTGGCTGTGGGGCCGGAGGGAGCAGTGACAAGAGAAGCAGTGCCAGGATGGGGGCTGTGGGAGCTCGCACATGGGGGCTCTGCTCCTGAGGTGCCCAAATTTGGCAGAGCCCCAGCAGGAAGAGGCAGTGCAGCTCGTACTGGGCCATGCCCTCCTCTCTGCAGTGCAGCTGGCCTGCCGTGGGTCGCTGTTTGCCGTGGGTCGCTGTTTGCCGTGGGTCGCTGTTTGCCGTGGGTCGCTGTTGGTGTGCGGGGGCTGTTGCCAAGGGTGGGTCGCTGGTTTGCAGTGGCAGTGCCCATATGCTCTGGTTGGGGGTCAGCCCAACCCGGGCAGCAGGAGAAGCAGTGGGTGGCTGTTCTGTGTGAGGTAGAGGAGGCTGAGAGGAGAGCAGCTGGAGGCCTCAGTGAGACCTGACTCGGATCCCCAGAACCTGCTGCTGCCTGATGGAGGGCTGGTCCTGGGAGGGCCCCCGCCCCCCCTTCCCTCCCTGACAGCCTCTTGTGCCTGGACCTTTGGGTTCCATATTCCAGGATCTCCCTCCACTGGGCAGGGCAGGATGGTTGCTTTACCTGCTGCTGTGTCTCCGTGCTGCTGACAGGGCCTGGCCTTGCCTGGTCTGCCAGAGGCTGTGTTGGTTTAGTGGGATTAAGTCGTTCCATGCTGCGGGCAGGGCAGTGCTGTTCCTGTGTGAAGTGGGGAGAACTGGGACCAACGGAGGCCCAGGTCTGCAAACACAACCTGTACATCCTTTTTGGGCTTTGCAAGGTGGAGGAGATGCCAAACTGCTGAGGACTGAGTGGAGGGATCAGGTCATGGCAGTAGCAGCTCACAAGGAGAGCCTGGAGCAAAGAGTTCCCATGGGAGACCCAGGTCCATGCTGGGTCCTGGACTGGCACCTCCCGTAGCCAGAGTTGCAGGAGGTGATTTCACAGAGATCAGAGATCCTGGCAGTTTTTACGGGAACAAACAGGGGAAAGTGGTGTTGGACGGGTGAACACTAGCTTGTGCCAGCAGATAGCCACGTGTGGCTTGTGGGGAAGGGGTTGTCAGGAGGTCCAGAGTGAGGTTAGCACTGCAGTTCAGCACATTCCTGCTATGACCCTACACCACAAGGAGTGATGGCTTCGTACCACCAAGGAGAGAGGAGCTCCCGGGAGTGTAGCTCTGTATCACAAAGGCTCAGGACAGGAGATGGTCGCTCTGGTCTCTGGTATGGCCCTTCCCCTTCTGGAAGATGCTGGAGGTCTCATTGCTGGCTGTCTCTGAGAGGCAGTGGGAGAGTGGGGCCTTTAGGTAGTTTTCCTCTTAGACCAGCCAGCGGTCCTGCCTGCAGGACCTGTAAGAGCAGAGAAGCCAGTGGGTTTGGGGCTGTGAGTGGCAAATGTGCAGGATCTCCTGCTGGGCTTTGTGGCCAGCATTGCACCCCTTGGCACGGGCACCGCTGGGCTGGTGTGTTCGGTGCTGGGGCTGCTGGCAGCTCACCTCAGGAGCGTTTGGGTTCCTCTGCTTGGAAGAATGAGGCTGGTCCATGCTTACATTGCCAACCGACAGCTGAAGGCAGCGAATGCTGTGGGGCAGCAGGCTCCCCCATGACACCCATGGCTGCAATCACTGTGATCCACGGTCCCTTCCTGGTCTCTGGGAGGACACAACGAGCATTGGGAAGCACTGGCAGCCCTCCTCGGCGTGTGAGGCCTGGGGTTTGCATGGGGCCAGGAAGCAGGAGGCTGGGCTGGGTGCTGCAGAAAGGAGAAACGCTGGAGGGACTTGGCTGAGGAGAGATGTGTGTGGCTACTACAGGGTGCTTGGTTGTCACTTGTCACCACCTTCTCCAGCACAGCACCTCTGGAGACCTCAGTGACCTGATCTGTCTCCTTTATGCACGTCTGGAAAAGATGGAGCTCCCCAAGGGGCCAGTTGGCACTGTGGGTGTTGGGGCCCTCCCACACCTGGGGCAGCACCTACGCACCCTCCAGGTAGCTGGTGCCTCTGCCAGGGCTGCTCTGTGCCAGGGACTCAGGGTCCCTGTGCCGCAGTGTCCTTTTGGTGATGGTCCTGCAAGGCTGGAAGAGTTCCCTCATAGCTGGACGCTTGTCTCTGAGAAGTGGGTTAATTAGGTCTGGAGATGAAGCTTCCTCAGCTGTTTGTTACCAGGAATGAGCTCCTAATTGCACATCTACCAGATCTTCCTGGGAAGGCTGCACGGAGCGCGCTGGCAGCCTGGGGGTCCCCTGGCCCCTGGCCTGGCTCTGCTCAGGCCGTGCACTCCAGCAGGGCCCAAGGCGGGTGACTCCTCCTCCTTGGGAGCTGGGATCATGCTGGGAGCTTAGATTACATTTAAATTGCCATTTGCATTTTCCAATCAATACGCGACTTCACAATTAAGTTTGGTGTTAAAATTCTTAGCAAAAAGTGAGTGGAAGGGAGATTTGTGGAGTAAATGAGTCCTCTGGGGGCCATCGCCGCTCCCTGCTTCATTACGCTGCATATTGCTGCTGCTGCTTTTACTGTGCACCAGCACAGCCCAGCGCGGCTCAGAGCCGGGCACGGCCCACGGAATGCCGGGAAGGGGAAGAAGAGTGGGGAGAGGAAGAGGGTCGGGCTCTCCTGCCGTTCGTCTCTGTCACCTTCTTCCCTTTGTGTGGGACACGAGAAGAAACTTGGAGGAGTTGTTTCCTGTGAGTTCCCCCAAGGTGCAGAGCGAGGCTGAGGAGCCCCAACGTGTGCCAGCACAGGGGTGAGGAGCCGGGAGGAGCCTGGCTGGGAGCGTGCACAGGAGCATGGCCGGACAGCCTCAGCCCTGGGGTGTTCCCTCTTTTGGAGTCCTGTTCCTTCTGGCCTGCAAAAAGGGGCTGTAGTGCTGGGTCCTTTCTGGCTCAGGGTTTGGTTGTGCTTCAGTTTGCCAAGTTGCAGGTTTGGGGCTGACCTAACTGCAGCCAAACTGTTCTCTGCAGGCAGGGTGTGTTTGGGGCAGGCTGGGAGTGCTGGGGTAGGTGTTTGGTAGCATCAAGCTGCATTGGGTTAAGATGCATCAAGGAGAGGAGCTGTTCTGCAGGATGTGTGGGCAGGTCAGGCTGTGGAACTCAGCTGGGTTTAAGGTCAGAAGGGGATCATTACATGCCCAGAAGGGATCATTACATGCCCAGGAGGAATCTTCATGCCCAGAAGAGATCACTGTGTCCAGGAAGAATTGTCACGCTCAGAAGCCAGAGAATTCCACACAGTGACTTTGAGTTAGATCTGTAACTTCAGCCTGGTCTGAAGCAGGTTTGTTTGAAAGATACTGAATAGATGTTCTGAATTACGGAGGATTCACCATTTACCTGGGTGAGCTGGTGGATGTTACACTGGCGTTGTATGGGAGGAGGAATGATCGTTTTCATTCACGGCGTGGGAAATGTGTGGCCCAGTTGTGGTGTTAGAGAAGACGATTTTGGGTAGGTCCAGAGCCAGGGTGCTGAGGAAACGCAGGTACCGCTAGCTGCATGTGGGAGTGCAGCACACAGGACCAGGCAGCTGTCCTGCCCCTGGCACGGCGTGGCTGCCACCTCACTGGGAGGTGCAGGGACATGAGGATCCCATCTCCAGTGGGGAGGACCAGTGTCCATCCCTGCAGGCTTTGTGCAGACATGGTACGGCTGAGCTTGTCCAGGGAGGGTGGGGCGAGGTGACCTTCCTGCACTCCTGCAGCCCTGCTTTGCTGTGGCAGTACCCCAGATGGGAGTTAACTCTGCCCTGCCTGACCCCACAAGCGCTGCGCGACTGAGGCACCCTTCCCTTGGAGCACTGGGAGCTTGGGAGCTGCTCAGAGGTGGCACATCCAGTCCAAGAGCTCCTGCATGGGTTGCTCCCACCCAGCCCTGACAGCCCTGCAGAGTCCTGCCACCTGGACCCTAGCAGGACTGTGCCTGCTGTCCTCAGTAACTCGGTTGGCCCTGTGAGGAGGCAGCTGGGGTTAAGGACCAGGACGGCACTGATTTACAACATGCAGTTGCCCCACATTACCTTTAGGTTTTCTGGTTTTGTTTTCTTGGCGTCCATTTGAGCAAGACATTGAACTAGTCTGAGTCAGATGCAGGTTGGCTGGACCTCTGTAAGTCCTGCTGGACACAGGTTTCCCATTTATAACCACTCTTGTTCTCAGACATGGATATGTTTTGAGCCCTTGCCCTTGACTAGTTCTCATTCCATCCATTACTGGCTCTATGGATTTTGTACAGCTGGTGTTTAAGGGTGTTGCTGCTCAGTTCAAGACCTGACAGAAGGCTAGCAACACTTGTCAGCACAGTCACTCCTGCCATCAGATACTGTGTTTTACCCAAGGTAGAACCAGGCCCCTCTAACGTCCTGTTTGCACCGGCCGACATTGGCTGCTCTGCTCTCCTCTCTTCTCGTTCTTTGCCCACCACTCTTTGCCATAGCTTTTCCATAGATGTGCTTGGTGTGAGCATCCAGCCGTGATTCCAAGGGTCGTTGCTTGCCCCCAGCAGATTTTGGCAGAGCAGGAACTGTTGGTCAGCTACCACATTCCATACCATGTTCCCATCAGCACCTTCTGACTACTAGTGAGTGAGTTCTTCAGCTCATTTCCTTTGAGCTCTTTCAGCTTTGAGCTTTCCTTTGAGGGCAAGGGATCTGATCCTGACAGGGGATCTGCTCCTGCCCACGCACAGCTTTGCCCTAGCCACTGTTTCGCTGTCTCGTCCCTGCATGTGCAGGAGGCAGTTCCTTTTCCCACTGCTTGCTGCCCGAGCACCGAGCTGCAGTGGTCGCAGGGCACTTCTGCCTGTTCTGCACCATTTATTGCTGATCTCACGATCGTGTCTGCCAGCGTTGTCCCCCTGCATGTGCCAAACCCCACCACTTTGTGCCGGGCCTTTGCATCGTGCAGGAGCTGCAGCTCAGTCTCCAGGCATTGAGATGAGGCCCCCAAATATGCCGAGGCTGGCAGGGCTGAGACTTTCTGCTCAGGTTTTTGAGGAGGGGCTGGCCCAGGGCCCAGATTTTTGCCACATTAGGAACAGGCAGTCTGGGTGCTGTTCCAGACAGCGCTTTTGGAGGGCTCAGGCCTGACAGTTGGTAGATCCAGCCTTTTCCCAGACTCTGTTACTCATTCTGACTTTTGTCCCCCATGCTGTCCTTTCCTCCCTGCCGACAGAATGCCTGATGTCCTCTCCCTACTCCGGAGCACTTGCACCTCATGTCTTGCCCCAGCTTCCTTCTCCCTCCACACCTCTGTCCTACCTGCTACATGATGAATTGCTACTGGAGGTAGATTTCCTGAGGAGGCAGAAATGGATGGGGAGAGGATGAGGAGAGTCTGTGCTCTGAGCCTTGGTTCAGATCAGTGGAGTTAGTTGTGGGTTACCCTGGTGGGAAGAGGGAATTTGGCACATGCAGGTGCAATCATTTCCTGGCCCTGGGAGCGTGCTGTGCCAGAGACAACGGGGTGGGTCTCGTGTGAAATCCTGATGAGAAATGGGGATGACACTAACTCTCAACTGCCCACAAGCTGCACTCTCTCCTGCCATGTGTCCCTACTCTGTTTGACAGCTCTCAGGATCACAAGCAGGCCAGAAAATGTGCATCCCTTGGGAGACCTGTATTTGGAGCGTTTCTGAATCGACCCCTGCCCATCCTCAGTTTTCCCTGCCTTGACTATCCCTCTGTGCTTTGGGTAGTGGGTGAAGGTCTGGGACCAATCTGTGTCTGTGGTGGTGAGGTTCACTCCTGCCCTGTGTGGCCACTGTCCTCAGAGGGAGTGGTTTGGGACACCAGGGGATGTGATGGGTCCCTCAGAGGACCTGGACATTGGCATTGACATGTGGAGACCCTTATCCCTGAAAGGAAGGGGGCTGTCTGTGGGGACTGAGGGACTGGTGAGGAAAGGGTGCAGCCCAGGGAAATGCTGTGGGAAGGCCAACCTAGAAGATGTTTTCTTGAGTCTGCTCATCGTTTCTTCTCAAAGACCAGTCTCCAAGGGGCAGTGCTGGAGCGGAGTGTGAGGTGCCTGGAGCAAATGCCATCTGAGACTCTTGACTCCTCTCTTTTAGGGCATTCTCCTCAAACGCAGTGGCAAGTCCCTCAATAAGGAGTGGAAGAAGAAGTACGTGACGCTGTGTGACAATGGGGTCCTCACCTACCACCCCAGCCTGCACGTGAGTACTAGCCTGGGTGGAGGAGCAGGGTGGGACAGAGCAGTGTCCTTCATGCTGAGACTGCTGCTGCAGGTGCTCTTGCAGGGGCCATCATGGCAGAGAGGGGCTGGGGAAGAGTTTGGTAGCAGATGGAAGTTCTGGGCTCTGCCCTATGCAGGGGTTCAGTGTTGGCCACCTCCAAGGGAGCATTTTCAGCAGATCTGGTTATTACCAGGGTCTGGAGGAGACTCTCTCTCCTGCAGGCTGTTTGTTCAGTGCTAGGCTGGTGGAAAGTCGCTCTGTGCAGGATTACACTGGGGAGCTCAGTCCATTAAAGCGGGGCCTGCGCTGCAGGCGAATGAGGAGCAGGCAGAGAACTCTTTGCAGCCATATCTGATGGTGCCATTTGGGTGTGAAATGATTTTCCTGGCTGCTAGGTGTTGGGTAATGGAGACGAGGTGCCTGTGCGGAGCCTGCCGAGCTGAGCTGCCGTCGGTGCAGCTCTGATCCTTCTCGCCGCTTGGCTCAGGCACGCAGCTGCCACCCCATCCATCTCTGTCGCCTCCCCACTGTGGGGCTAATGGCTTCTTCCCTATTTCCTCTTGAGCACAGTTTGCTGCTGCAGCAGCAGCCACGGACAGACACACCTGTGACAGGGCCCAGCACCTCTGCCAGGGACGGACTGCTGCAGGACAGACAGACGGGCAGTGGCTGGGGGGCACAGGGTGGCTGAGGGGGCTGCAAGGAGAAGAGCCAGGTGCTGCAGCTCTTGTGAATGTTCCAGGCCCTCAGTTTGTCCCTGACTCCTCATCTGTGTGGTATTGGAGTGTCCCGAGCCTCAGAGTCTTTCTCCTCATTGCTAGCCCTGCACCCTCACTCCAGGGTTTACCATGCTCAGTTATCCAGCTCCAGAGCCCCTGGACCCTCCTGTCCTTGAACTGGAGACACAGCCATTGCATTTCCTTTCTCTCATTTGTCAGAGGTTTTTCTTACAGTCCTTGGTCCCCATACGATGCTGTAGTCTGCAGTTCTCTAACTTTGTAACCTCAGTGTTTGGTCTTGGGAGCCCCAGACCAGGAGGGAGTGGCTGCTGCTGCCATCTCTGTGTGTGTGCTCACCTGTGCCTATGGGTTTATCACATTTCCACCTTGGACTGTTGTTACCATCAGCTGTAGATGGTGAAAGCAATTTCTGGCTGTTGTTTAGCCACTCTCAAATTCTGCTGCTGCCACACAAAGGTTTCTCTCCTTTGTTCACCATTCCTTCCTCAGGGGGTGATCAAGATTGATGCCACTTGCTTTCCTTCCTGCACTTCGGTATTTCATTTCATTACTGCGTTGCCCCGGAAAAAATCTGGTTTGCTTCCAGCTGGTGCCACTGGTGATCCACAGCCCGTTGCTGAGGGTGGTACAAGTTGGGCCTCTCCTGCCCAGTTTCCACAGGGAGCTCTGAACCTTGCACCTGAGATAGGAGCTGTATTGCCTGATGTGTTTACCTACAGTGAGGGTGGATTACATGTGGGCACAGAGCATGGGGCTGCCCAGCCTGTCTGCTACAAGGCTGGGCTTCTGTGTGCTCCCCTGTGGCATGGCCTCCCTGAGAGCTGGGGAACGGACCTTGGCACCCGCCGTCGTGCCCCACTGTGTACTGCAGTTCTGGCAGCATGCTGTTGGGACCAGCAAAGCCTCTCTGCCTCTCTTTCCCTCTGGTGCCTGCTGTATGACCTGCTTGGAAGGCATGGATACAGGGACAAGCAGGAGGAAGAGGCAGTCCAGAGGAGGATGTCCCGTTGTATCTGCTCCTCCCCATCTTCCAGAGTGAAGCAGGAGGTGCTGTGGTGGATTTGGGCCCTGTGGGCAAGGCAAAGCTCCCACGTCCTTTCACAGGATGACACAAGCAGAGGACGTTAGGGATGGAACACACCTGTGCTCCTGAGGATGGCCACGTGCTCTGCCATCGCTTCAGTGTGGCAGCAGAGCCCAGGCTGGCTGGTGAGGGGAGCTGTGGGCTGGAGCAAACCACAGAGCATCAGCCAAGGGGACCTGCAGCACCCAGTTCTTGCCATGGGGTGGGAAGTCCCAGCTTCCCTTGCCTGTGCTGCCGTGTGTCTGGGGGATGGCAGAATTCTGGGTGCAGCAAAGGTCCCTCAGGGCAGGCTGAGCCTTGCAGAAAGAGTCTTTCCTGTCCATCAGGATGTCCAATGCCCCAGGGCATTTTTTCGCTCTTTTTCTGTCCCAGTGATTGTTCCTTGGCACGAGTCAGAGCAGTTCCTGGCTTGTCTTCTCTTCCATCTCTGTTACATTCTCTCCTTGTCCCTCCTGGGATGGGAGTTGGGACCCCAGAGATCAGCAGCCCCAATTTCTTTCTCCTCCAGTGCGCATCTGGCCAGGATGTGTCTGTGCCCCATTGGATGAAGGTCAGGGCCTGGCTCTGGCAGTGCTGATTTTACCAACCAAAGCTTCCTGGTGGAGCTCTTCATCTGCTTCTGGGAGTTCATCACTCAGCATTTTTCTGCATCTGGATTGTGGCACCTCCAGCTCAACTTGAAAGTTTCCTCAACAGGAGTCAGTCGTAAAGTCTGGGTTTGCAGTCGCAGGCTGGCGAAGCGAGTGCTGCTGAGCTGGCCCTGGCCCTGGCCCTGGCCCTGGCCCTGGCCCTGGCCCTGGAATTGCTTTCCTAAAGGAAACAAATCTGCCTTGACCACCAGCCCAGACTCATGCTCAGGAGCTGTGGGGCAGTTGGTGGGTTCCTGCCCCGAGGTGCCCCCTCTGCACCGGAGAAGTGAGCAGTTTCAGGGACAAGTGGGGTGCCTGGAACTGGGGACAGTGCTGAGGCCTGATCCCTGGATTCAGCAGGGCTTCCTTGTTGCATCTGTATTTTTACCTTTCTGTGACTGTGTTCAGTGACAGGAAAAGAACAAGTTGTGTGAAGAGCCTGGTGCAGTTTCCCATCAGTTCCCCAAAGCCTTGGAGAGAATTCTGCTGCCGGGAAGGTGCGTGGCTGAGCCCAGGCTCGCCGGCCGCGCTGCACAGAGCCAGGGAAGCAGCTCCCATTTTGCAGCCAGTGGAGCCATTCACACAATCACCTTCTGTTAATTCTATCTGCAACATCAATTAAATTGTTTGTAGAAACTAATTGAATGTGGCTTAATCACACATCTTAATAGCTTTCCACGCTTTGAACTCGTTGTTAATTCCAGTAATAAAATGAAATGAGAGAACTGGCTGGGTAATTAGCGAGGAGGCTTGGGAAGAAATTGCTGTTTTATGGTGGGTAATAAAAGCCGAGCGGCAGTGACCGCTCGCTCCGGCAGGCAGCCGGCGACCGCGGCAGTTGTGCTGAGTGAGGGAAAATCCTCCAGCCCCTGCGAGGGTCCCTGCCCAGGGCTGTCACCAGGTCCACACCCAGCTGGGAGCAGCTTGGTGTGGTGTTTGCTTAGGCTGGTGGTCTCAGAGTCACCCAGGGTCCTGGATGGTGAGTGCCAAGGGTTGAGGCCAGGCTGCCCGGCCCCTGGGAGCATGGGAGGTGTGCTGCCCCATGTCCGGGTGTGCTCTGAGGACAGGGTGCCTGCATGGGGGTCAGTGAGAAGAGAGAAGTTCAGAGCAGGGCGTGAAGGTGCCGTTGGGAGATTATGACCCTTGGAAATGGTCACCTGAAAGCACAGAGCATGGCCTGTGCAGCCCCTGCCACCTGCTTTTGGGTCCAGGATGGGAGGATTGTTGCTCCTGATCTGAGCTTGTTCATGTCTTCTTGGATGTGGAAGCAGACAGGGACCATCTCTGAGTTAATCTTTTTGGTGACCTCCTTGTGAACTGGAGTGAACCCAGGTCCCCCGCAGCAGCCACAAGCTCACTCTGGACAGCTGTGGCTCCTCTCCTGATGGCAGCACGGGAGCCCAAGGATGGTGTCCCCATGTCCCTGTTCCTCCCAGAGCCTTGAGCTCCAGTGTCAGTCCCTGCTCCCTCGGGATCTGACCAGCACTTCCCTCTGTAACGTGGGTTGGGTCTTCCCCTTCTGAGGGCACAAGCCTGAGGAGGAATTGGCTGAGGGAGGACTGGGGAAGAACCACAGTGCCCCATGGAGCACCGGGGATGGGAGGCACAGGAAGGGACACAATGCTCGGGAGAGATTGGCAGTCTGCACCCTCATTCTGACTGAAAGCTGAGATGCTCTTGGGAGACAGGGCAGAATGATAGTTACAGTCTGCACATGGGGTTTTGGTTGTATAATAAATTGTGTGCCAGAGGAAATGGTGGAAGCACCAAGTTTTGAATAATAGGAAGCTCTGCAGGTGAATGAGCTAGGGAGTTACCTGAGTTCTCTTGGTCTGGGTTTCTCTTAGCCCACCTGTGACCTGAGAGGGAATTTCTAGGTATCCCATTGCTTATACTATACTTACATTGTATTATATTTGTTATATTTATTGTATTGTATTATTAGCTGTTGCAGTTGAGTGCTGAGATTAAACAAGGGATGATGGGGGGAGGAACTGCTGGCCACCCACGTGGCTTAGGCTCCCTCTGATCTCTGATGCCCAGCCGTGCTTTCCCAAATGGGCTTGTCCTGGCATCCAGCAGGGCTTAGTGCTGATCCTGAGGATGGGGGAGCTGAACGTGTGTGGCTGGGGCAGGGCTGATCCTCCCCACTTGTGCCTCTCCGCTCCAGGACTACATGCAGAACGTCCATGGGAAGGAGATCGATCTGCTGAGAACTACGGTGAAGGTCCCAGGCAAGCGACTCCCCAGGGCCACGACGGCAGCAGCGCCCAGCGCCAGCCCCAAAGCCAACGGGTTGGCCAAGGAGCGGAGCAGCTCGCAGCTGGCAGGAGGCACAGGTAAGAGCTGCTGTGGGTGGCACAGAGCCAGCGGCCGTCCCTCCCGCAGTGCCTCAGCAGCCCTGGGCTTTGCTGAGCTGAGAACAGAGCCCCTTCTGAAGTGTCCTACTTTCATCAGCCTCCAGGAGTCCCTTTGGTGGGCATTAGCATTTCTGTGCAGGTCCCAGGTAAGCTGCTCATAGGATTTTGTGCTAGTTGGTGTCCAGGACAGAAGGATGTCAAAGGGTTTAACTGGCAGTGTGAACCCCTGAGGAATTTCCTCACCCTGAGGAGAGCGTTGAGACTGGTGAGCTGCTATGTGTGGTGGAAGCTGCTGCTCCATAAACCAAAGGAAATCCCAACTAGGGTGGCTCTTGGTCCCTGGCGCGTTGTCTGCTGTTTCTTTGTGGTTTTGGGACCCTATTTCTTCCTCGTTTTCCCATGGAGAGATGGTGAAGATCTGGTTTGGGATCATCACTCTGTGCACATTGAAGAGGGGCAGTTTCCCCAGAGTGGTGAGGTGAGGCTGGGAGGCTGGCTGCCCCCCTGGTCTCTCACAGAGTTCCTGTCACACTCCTCCTCTCACAGAGTTCCTGCCATGCTCCTCCTTGCTGCTGCTGCCACGGGAGGTTCTCACCCTGCCTGGGGGATCTGTTGAGCTTGGGGCCTTCGTGCCTGCGTTTCCCAGGGCCTTCACTGTGTCCTTGAGGCTGGTGTCCTTGGCCAGGGTGGGCAGTTTCCACCTGCCTTCTGCTCAGCTAGCTGTTGGCACAGTCTGGTGCACAGGTTATGGAAAACACTCTGTTTGGGATGCTGAGGGAGTGCTGCTGATCACAGACATCCTTCCAAATCCAGTACTGCTCTGAGGGTGACCTTGGGTGACGCATCCCCATGTTGTTCATTCCTCCTCTGCCCCGTGGCCGGGGTGCTGTCAGCACAGTGCTTCAGAGCGTCCTGGGGCTGAGCAGAGGTGGGATGCAGCTGGGGTGGGTGTCAGGAGCTGGTGGAGTCCTTGGCATCACACACACAGGGAATGGGTCACGGTAACATCTCTGCTCCTCCTCCGAGGACCTAACGAGCCCTCCCAAACCCAAACTGCTGTTCTTGTCGAGTCAATGGATAAACTGTCTGTTCTGACTGGGGCTGTGCAGCTCTGCCCATTCCTTGCCATGGCTCTGCACTGTACACTGACACTCTTTCACCACCACCACCACCACACACGCTCAGCATGCCCCAGCATGGGGACAGTTCCTGATTCTGGGCAGGGACACTTCTCTGCCTGCATGTCAGAGGTGCCTTGTCTGAGCTCTGACTTAGCAGAGCTGGGGAAAGGATTCAAACCACAGAGGAGCTTATGCTGATGTCAAACCAACTGCTCATGTAACCCCATATCCTACTTGCAGCCGTCCTCTCAGTGCTGTTGGGCTTGCAGGAGCGGGTTGGGATGTGCCTGGATTGCTGATGACTGCTGCTGGAGAGCTGGTGCCAAGGAGCAAGTGCGACATGAGACCTGTCAGTGTGGGGACAGAGCTGGGGCAGGCGCAGCACGCAGGGTTGGGCTTGGAGCAGTTTGCTCGGGAAGGGAGGTGCAGTTTCCTGGCTGGGGGGAAAGGAGTGTTGGGAAAGTTGACCTGGAGAGCAGCTGGACTTAGCGCTGCCTGAAACCTTTAGAATGAGACCAGTTTTCTTTTCACGAGACATGCTCTAGTCCTGCTTGTGGGTGTTCCTGTGCATGTGTGTGCAGGGAGTGGGACCCTGTGGTAGAGTGGTTGTTCCCATGTAGGGTCTGTGGATTTGGGATCCCCTGCTGGCTGTCTGCCCTAGGGCCTTGAGCAGAGCAGTGCTGTGGGCTGCCCAGAGTGGATGTGTCCATGCAAGGCTCAGCACTGGGACAGCAGCTTTATGCGCTTGTTGTGTGTCTTGTCTCTGCTCAGGCTGTGTCTGCAGTGTCAGAAAGGTTTTTCTCCTGGTTACACAATCAGTAAAGGCTTTTCTGAGGAATTTTTTCATCTCGCTCTGATGCCTCCAAGCCCAATAGCAGTGGATGCAGTCACCAAGTGCACTGATGGGACACAGCCCTCTGAGATGATGTGCTCTTGTCCCTGAGCAATGCCCGGGGCTGGATTTGGGGTTGATGGAGAATCTGCCTGGCTTCAAATTAGCAGTGATCTCACAGTTTTGCCACCTTTGGGACTGTGGGTGAGACTGTTGCTGGATGCACTGGACATCTCTCATCTGACATGTGTTTTAGGGACTGGAGAGGAAGCACCTCAAAGTTTGAACTTCTTTGCCAGTCTCAAGTTAATCTTGAGAGGACAGGAAGTTTGGAGACATGAGGAATTGGCTGTCTTCCCCAGGAGCCTCTGGGCAAAACCAGGTGACCAGTGGATAGAGTTCAGAGCAAGTGCCTGTGGTTCCTCTATGACCTGAGCTCTGCAGAGGTGAGTGTGCTGGCTGATGTCCACCGCACACACAGTCCTTACCTGGGGTGACGAAAGACCAGGGATATAGAGGGGAGAAGGAGAAAGTCTCACCTTGCCCTGTATGTGGATGAAGTAGGTGGATGCAGTGCTCTGGTGAGGATTCAAAATAACTCCAAAGGAGGCACAGACAGCTTCAAGCTACATACAGGAGGAGTGAGGAAGGGACTTGTGTTGTGAAACCAGTGTGGGCTCTGAGCTCAGTCATGACTGTGTCCCAGTATTTAAACCATTCAAGAAGGCAACTTTACTGTAGTTAAGCTTGGGTTTATTTTAGGTTGGATGAGTTCCCATTGTCCAGAGGAGACCATGGAGATGCTCCAAGGGCTGGAGCCCCTCTCCTATGGAGATAGGCTGAGAGAGCTGGAGGTGTTAACCTGGAGAAGAGAAGACTCTGGGGAAGACCTTAGAGCCCTTCCAGTGCCTAAAGCTGGAGAGAGACTTTGGGCAAGGGCCTGGAGTGACAGGAGAAGGGGGAATGTTGTTATACTGAAGGAGGGGAGGTTTAGATTGGATATTAGGAAGTTCTTCCCTGTGAGGGTGGTGAGGCCCTGGCACAGGGTGCCCAGAGAAGCTGTGGCTGCCCCGTTGCTGGAAGTGTCCAAGGCCAGTTCAGACAGGACACTTGTTGGAGCAGCCTGGTCTGGTGGATGATGTCCCTGCCCATGGCAGGGGATGGAACTACAGTGGTTGGGCTGGAGAGAGCAGGAAGGAAATGAGCCAGATACTGTGGCTCACAGGTACTATGGCCTGAAGGCAGGTATTCACTAGAGGTGTGGCACTGCTGGGTCAGGTGTCTCCTTCAAATCCCTGCTCCTCCTCTTCCCTCTTGCTCTCTTCCTCACAGCCCCCCAGGTGCATCCTTGCTATGGTTCATCAGGCTCAACTGCCCTTGTGCTGTGCTGCATCATTTGTTTCTGGCTCGAGGAATGAGGGCAGCTCATATCAAAGTGCAGATGGGATGAAAAGGGACTTCAGTGGGGACAGATGGTGGCACAACAAAGACAGTGTCAGCACAAGAGCCAGGCCTCAGCCCAGCTGAGCTCTGGGTTCTTTCTTTGCAGTGGTTTGTAGGGACCTGTTCCGAAGTGTTAGCGAAGGGGAGGCAAGCAGAGAGGTACTGGAACCGTGACACCCGTGCAGGTTCGTAGGTGGCACATGCCTCAGCCATGCACAGGGCACACGGGCTGGCACTGCATTGCAGCTCGGTGGTGTCAGAGGGATGCTGAGGAGAGCTGAACACGAGGAAGCCTGCCTTGGAGTGGGAGGTGAACAGAAGGGAAGAGGCTGCAGCAATGCTGAGATGGTTGTGGTTGCAGACATCAACCGGAGGTGTTTCCAGCAGCAGAGATGGGACTGAAGGAAACAAACGTGGGGGAGCCAGAGCACAGAGCAAAGGGAGCAGGCTAAAGGGGAAGATTCTGCTCCACTCTGGGGGGCTCGTGGGGGATTCTCCAGCTTGCTGAGAGCCATGGGGTGTGCTGCTGGGTGGTGCAGGCGAGCAGGTGGTGCAGGCAGCCGCGTCCTCGGCGCGAGCGAGGCTGAGCAGGACAGGCCGGTCGGGCTCGGCACGGCAGCGTGAGCTCGAGCTCTGGAGGATTTTAGGTGGGGGCTGCCGCTGGTCAGTTCTCTTCAGTCTGAGGAACAGTCTGCGTGGTCTGACACGTGTGTCAGGGCCAGTGCCAGTGAGTCCTCTTCCTCCTCCTGCTTCTGCAGCATCTCCTCCGGGGAGAGCATTTTCCAGTGTGTGGTGGTGGGAGGCACGCTTGGCATGCAGGGCTTGGTTGGTGCCCCTGTTTACTCTGAGGTGACGAGGGTCCAGCTGTCCCTGGGCCGAGTTCTGTGTGCTGGCACCAACTCTTGGCTCCGCAGCACAGGCCGGGGAGCCCTTGGGGCACAGAGCGTGGCAGCGTGGCAGGCCCCGGGGCTCTGTGCCGAGTGGGGTGGTGGGAGGGAGCCCGTGCTGGCCTCGGCCACTCCGAACGTCGGGATGGTCCTGGGTCTCCAGGCAGCTCAGGGTCCTCGCTGGGTTGGTGCTGACGCCTGGCAGCTCTGCTGTGGCTGGTGGAGCGGATGGCCGCGAGCGTTTGCGCAGGGCGGGCGGGAGGAGAGCCCGGTGCCGGTGCCGGGGGAGCACGGCGGTGGCAGGGCCCCCCCCGCCAGGCCCATGCCCCCCGATGCTCTGCCTCTGCAGAGTGAGGGATTGGCTCCCCCAGGCCGGGGTTGCTGAGCCTGCTGTGATCATGTCACGTCGGGCTCCGTCGATGTTAACATCTCATTATCTTTGTTACTGTAATTACATTATCCGCTGCTTTATGCAGAATTATTCTCCGAGGACTAATTGATGGATCCATGTTTAATTCATTAATCATTAGCATCAAATTCGACAATTACAGTGCACACTGATTGTGGAATTTCAAATGTAATGAGGGAAGAATTAACAAAGAAAAGGGAAAACCTGTTTCCCTGGCACACCGCTGCTCGCCGTGGGGGACAATGACATTGAGGGAAGAAGAGCAGTGAGAGCAGGGTGGTGCAGGTCATGGCAGACGGGAGGCTGCTGGATCATCTCCTGCCTTTCTCCTGGTTGTGGCTGCACAACAGATTCTTCAGGTCAGAGCAGGGTCATTAATCTCCTAGGAAAGAATGGAAATTTGGGGACTCAAGACAGAAAGCTCAGCTCTCACTTCTGAAACAAAGTTGCTTTTGCTTTTGCTTTTCCCCTGCCCAGCAGCTCAGGTTACCCTGCCCTGGCATGTATCCAGGAACATCCCAAGTTACGCCTGTGCTCCACACTTTTCAGAAGAGCTGGATGGATTTTGTTGTCCCTGGGATTTGCCCGTGGTCCCGTGGCTGCTCTGTTCCACGCACAGTGTGTGGCTCCTGCTCTTAAATCCGTGGCTGCCACATGTGGTTTTGGTGTGTTCTGCTCGGAGGCAGGATCCTGTCCACTGTGCTCTTTCCCGTGGTCCCTGAGCAGGGCAGCAGAAGGAAAGCCAGAGCAGTGCCCCCAGTGCCTCCCCCTCGGCCTGCGGGACTGCTGGGCACCGGGGTGGGGGCAGCGCCCATGCACAGCTGGATCGGTGCCAGCTGTGGGGACGTGCCCTCCCTCCCTCCCTCCCTCCCTCCACATGTGATTTCAGCTCGCTCACTTGGCTTCCTGTTGACTCTGACTGTAAAAGTCCAACGTTAGTCACTGCTGTTCAGCCGGGGGCTGGGGCAGGGGCTGGAAGTGGATGAACTTGGAGGTCACTTCCGACACAGACCAGTCTGGGATTCTGTAACTTGGGCATGGGGATGCCGAGCTGAAAGGAAGAGGGTGAGGGTTGTCTATTCCTCCATGTGGGATTTCTGTCCTTCCCAGTAATATGTTAAAGGGTTGTTTGTAGTCTGAGGATGAAGCTGAGATGAGAGATTTACTAAAATTTATCTGTAATTAATATTTTGCATCATGAATCATGTATAAAATACTGCAAATTCATATGTATATTATAAATATTATACATTCACCATTGCAGTCATACAGTAACCTCTTACAAATGTTTATCTGCATGTCTGAAGGTGGAGGATGAATCCAAATGTGAGGTTGAGCTGTTGGTTTAAAGTTTTGCGTTGAGTGGAGCTAGAAAGGACTCCATGGGAAGAGGAGGAGAGTGGCGGCAGCTGAGTGAGATGACACAAAGCAGGACAGGACCAGCAATCCTTGATGCCTGGTTCTAGTGCTGGACAGAACGCTGGAGGGCTGAGATTCTGCTGGATAAGCTCAAGGTTTTATTTGCTAGGATATGCTAGAGTTAGGATGAATTTCGTATTTCCAGGCATTGTAACCTGATTATCTCAGCTTTTATTTCTTTCTAAAGAAGAAATACTGAGGCAAAGAGAAGGTGAAGCCAAAAGTGTCAAAAGCATCTGCTAACTCTGTGCCCCCAGTTTGGAGCCCAAGAATTACTTTTTCTCTCTCAATAATTTGGCCATTTTTTAGCCCTTTTCACCATTGGTGTCATTCCCAGCTCAGTCTGCCCCAGGCACTCGGAACAGGAGGAGCTCATTGTTAGAGGCTGGTTTGGCACAGGTTGGTGCAAGTCCTTGACCAGTGGTTGTGGGGATTTCTCAGCGGTGTGTGGGTCCGATCCCATGTCCCCAAAGGAAATACTCAGCTGTGAGGCCCTGAGGCCCTTTCAGTTGCTGACACTTGTGAGCTGTGGCTGCCCTGTCCTGGAGGTGTCCAAGGCCAGTCTGGATGGAGCTTGGAGCAGCCTGGGCTGGTGGAAGGAGTCCCTGCTCATTGCTGGGCGAGCCCTGTGCCCAGAGGAGATGTGGGATGTCCTCAGGGCTCTGCTCTGTGCTGCTGTTCTGGGGAGCCCCTGCAGCTCCAGCACTGCACTGTGCCCCCACACAGGCTGCGAGCCCTGCAGCCCTATCCTGTGGAAGTGCCCAGGGGCGTGTGAGAGTGTCTGGCCGCACTGTGCCCGCCGTGCCACCAGCCCTGGCTCTGCTCTCCCCCCAGGGTGGGCTGTCCCCTCCTTGTCCAGACCAGTGACAGAGTGAGGCCATGTCCTGACAGCCACCTCACAGACTCAGCTCCCACATGGCTCCTGCTCATGGAACAGGCATCTCCAGAGCCGTGCAGGCAGGGAGAGGTTCATGGAAGGGATCGGAGCATGAAGGGAGCTACTGCTGCTTCCTCCCTCCACACCCCAGCTCTCCCTGCCCTCCCCAGTGGAAAAGCAGAGATTGATTTTCTCCAACCCAACAGTATAATCACTAACCCTAATTAGAGATAATTACTGGGAGCTGATATACTTATTCCTTACCTAAGGAATCACTAAGGAACCGTGCAGTGCAGGGCTGAGCAGGGAAAAGGCCTTGGAGAAAGGGAGGGAGATGCACAAGGCACCAGAGTGCCATGGTGATCAGAGCCCTGCCCAGGGCTGGCCAAGGTGTCCAGGGCAGCCAGGTGGGCACAGGGCGGCCAGGTGGGCATGGGGCAGATAGCCTGGGGGCTGCGGCTGTAGCTCTCAGCATCCTGCTTTCTGGAGCATCTGACTCACTGTGCCTTGCATGGGGCACCTGGATAAGCCACAAGGGTGTAATTAGTGGCCACCTGTGAATATCTCAGTGTAAATAACTCGCCTGGTGCTGCCAGGGAGGGCTGGGCTGCAGGGGTGGCCGGTGTTCTCCAAGGTGGACTGACAGCCTCCTCCAGCAAACCAAGCTTTCTCATCCATACAACCCAGGTGTGTGCTGCAGGAGGGAGAGGGGCCAGGGAGCGACTTGCTACAGGCCACCAAGTCGTACTCTCTGCTGTCACACAGCCCCAGCTCATCCCTGAGCTCGGGCAGCGGCTCCAGTGGTGAGTCTGTCTGGACCTACCTCTGCCATCAGCACACAGGGCCTTTGCCTGGGGTCTGCACTCTGCTGCTGCAGAGGGAGGTGTCCCAGAGGAACGTGGAAAAGCTCATCACTAGCAGTCAAGGAACAGGGCCGTCCTACTCCCCAAACAGAGCAGGGCTGGCTCCATCCCCTTGAATTTGTGCACCCCAGGAGGTTGTGCTGCTGCACATCAAGTAGCCTCTGTGGACAAAGCAGGCAGGGGTGGATAAAGCCTTGTATGAGTGAACGGCTTTAGAAACTGGAGTTACGTAGGAAAATAAAACAATTCCAGCATCCCTAAATGGCCCTTTCCCAGCTGTGCTTGGGAGCTGGGGGCAGGGGCTGTTCTTCATCGGTTGCTGCAGTGCTGGTCCAGGTCCACACTCCTCAGCAAGCCCAGAAAGTTCTGACTCTGCTTCCTTCCCTCCTGCAGTTCTGTCTCAGCCCCAGGTTCCTGCTCCACCTGTGCATGCCAGCGAGGATCCATGTCGGTGCTGCTTGTTGTGAGCGTCCATCTCCCCATCCCCACAGGGATCTCAGGGCTGCTGCAGGCATCTGTTCTGGGTTGTGTTGTGTTTCAGACAGTGTTACTCGCACCTTTTCTGCAGCTGGTGATTCTAGGTTTCTGTGGGGATGTAAGTGACACCTCTGTTCACAGTAACAGACCAGGAGAGTGGTCTGAAGCACAGACCACGCTTCCTTCATCCTCTCCTGCTGCTCATTCCCAGGACCTTGGCTTTCTGAGGTAATTCTTTGTAAGGTGTTAGAGAGTAAATGACATTAATGTAGTAAAGTAACTGAAGGACTTTATCGAGTTACAGCAAAGCTCCCATAGACTTTCTGATTTCTGGTTCCAAACAGCAGAGCAGCTCCCAAGGAGAACGCTGCTGTTACCCCCACTTCAGCCAATCACCAAACTAAATTCAGTGGTGCCTTGTGTAAAAGTAACCTGGGTGTATTGTGCTGGTGTTCAGGCAGAGTAAAATTCAGATCAGAAATGGAGTATTAAACACACACATGCATAGACACATGCACACAAAAATGTATCCGAGCCAATTTCACCAAGCTGGAAGCAATTACGTGCCAGATCTTTTGGGAGAAGGAACTTAAACATGAAAAAAAAGTGAAGCATAATTAGGAGTTTTTAAAGAATATTTTACTGGATACCAGAAAGTTAAAAGGAAGGTTGTACTGCTTAAAAATATGTCAGTCTTGGTGGAGAGGGGATGTGAACTGTTTGCTCTCTGTCCCCATAGTGAGAAGGGGCAGGGGCAGGTGGAGGGAGCTGGCTGCATGGTGCTACTGTGGTTTGTGCAGCTGTATCTGTGAGTGTATGAAAAGTGATCTCGGCAACATGATAAAGTAAGGGGTAAGTGCTGAGCAGGGGTTGGAAGCTGCAGCCAGTTGGAGGCTGGTGGCACTGGCGTGGCCCAGCACAGCCAGCTGGAGCTGCGCTGGAGGCTCCTGCCGCCCTTCAGACCCTGCCAGCGCTTCTGGCCCAACATCCGCCACGAGTGATGGATTGTGAGCAGCCTTTGAAGTGACTCTCCTGGCTTTATGGGAAGGATCCCAGCTCCTTGCGTTCCCAGACTCACTGTGGCTGCAGCCACACAAAGAGTTGTGTCACTGTTTGCTCAGGGCTCACAGGGAGCCTGGCGGCCTTACGCTGTCCTGGGTCACACTCCGTGCCCACCAGATCTGGGAAGGAAGTTAAATAACATTTGACAAACAATGGTGATGAGGAGTTTAGGAACAAAGTCACTGATGAAGTAAGAGCACCAGCACAGAACAGCTGCTGGGGAGAACCCCCCATTTCCTTCTCTGTGGGGACAGGGTTGTCCCAGCTGACGAGGACACCAACACTGCCCTTCCCATGGAGAGTTCCCATTCTGGGGACATCTGCCCAGTCTGCCACTTCACCTCTGTTCCCTTCTCCCAGAGGAAAACCTCTCTTTCATCGCTCTCACAGCTGCTTTACTTGGCAAAAACTCAACTCCTGTGTCTCAGTTCTGCTCCAGGTGCTGAGCACAAGACAGCTCCCGTGTCCTCCCTGGTGCTCTCTCTGTCTTGGTCTCTGCAGCCTGGTGTGGATGTGCAGTGTGGTCTCCTTCACCACCATTCCATGCCAGAGACTCCTCTTTGCCCAGTGCTGGGTGAGCAGCTGCTTAGGCGGCTGCTTCCCCCTGTGACTGTTGTCCAGCCTGTGAGTCGTGAGATCAGCCACTGCTCATGTACCTCACGAGTCCCTAATCCTCAGCTTTTGCACGTTCATGTGGTTTCCACATAACACACAGGTACTGGGAGCTCATTTCCCAGCTCACCTTCCACCTTGGCTGGCACGGGAGCCTGCACTGCCATGGCTGCAAGAGGGGATGCAGAACAGGAACCAGAGGAGTTACAGACAGTGGAAGGGTTTGTTTCAAGGTTATTAGGAACTAATGCATCCTAACCCCAGCATTCCTTCATTACTGTATGGGAATAATAGAACAGTTAATAAGGAAAAGAAGCAAAGTGTTCAGTGAACACTTGTATTGGTGTTTGGGAAGAGGCAAGATGATGTGTATCAGCACAGAATGAAGAATTCTTCATATTCCAGCTGTAATTAGGCAGCGAATTGAACAGCAGGTAGGAGATGTGGACATGTTGGAATCAGCAAGGCTGAATTATTTAATTCAGGAATTTTAGAAGATGTGATCAAGGTCTTTGTCATGTATGGATGGTAACAGTCAGTTTTGGGGTGGAGAGGACCTTCACAGGGCTTAGATTAATGGAGCAATGTGTCCACAGGATGAGGGGGGAAATGATGGACAGGAAAGGCTGTAAAAACCAGGAAGTGCTTTCAGAATCACTGTATAGGAAGATTTGATGAGCTCAATATATTTAGCTTGCTGGAGAAAAGGTTAAGAGGTAATTTCAAGACCGTCTGTAAATACCTGTATAGGAACAGAAATTTGGTGAGAGAGCTCTTTATCAGATAAAATGTACCAGGACCCAGTGACAGTGGCAGAAGGAAGACAACTCAGGCCAGAAATAAGGCCCAGATTTCAGCAGTGAAGGCAATTAACCACTGGAACCACTTACCCAGCGTCACTGTGATCTCTCTGGCGCTGGCAATATTCAAATCTGGATCACATTTTCTGACAGATCAATCATTGTTCAGGCAGGTGTGACATAGGGGCAGACCTGTGATGTGACTTTGTGCTGTGCAGCAAAGCTCGGGCAGTCCAAGGGTTCCTTTAGCCACTGCCTGGCTCCAGGTCTGCCATTGCTCTTCCCCGAATCTGCCTCTTCCTTGCGGAGCTCGCCTCCCTTGGCCGGGCAGCTGCTTGGTGAGTAGACATGGGGAGCCTCAGCCGCCCCTGGGCTCTGCTCTCTGCGGGGACCTGGTGCAGGCGGAGCTCAGGCTGGAGGCAGACGGAGTGGCTGCAGTTCCCAGGCTGGCAATGTGCTCTCAGTGCAGGATTTTGGGGGCAGTGTCCCTGAGGTACCCATTCCCAGGCTTCTCCAGTGTGTTGGGTCCTGTAACGCTGTCGGTGGGGTCATCACCCTCTAAACCGGAGGGGAGCTGGTGAGTCGGCTGGAGAAGCACTGGCTCATCTTGTGTGTCCTGGGGCTTTGGCTGGGAGATGGGAAGTGTCATGGCCAGCCCTCCCCATCGTGCTGCCACAGCCAGCCCAGGCTCTCAGTCATCCCAGAGACACTGAGTTTTTTGTCCTGATGGTTTGTACCCACATGGGTCAGCTTTGGTAGGAGCTGAGCTGTCACGTAGTTACTTAGCATGTGCAGATGTCCAAAACCATGCTCTGCAAGGGCAGTGCTGAGAGAGGAGGGAGATTCCCTGTGTCAGAGCATCTGCGAGGCCCAGTGCAAGGCAATGGCTCCTGCTGTGTGCAAGCTGGCAGATCCTGATGGCCCTGCTACGGAGCTGGGCCGGGAAACCTCGGTCACCCACGGTTTGGATCAGTGATTGCGCACAGACGTTTGCTGTCGGCAGAGCTGGGGAGAACACCTGTCCATCTGTCACCCCAGAACGTGCCCCACCAGGCCTGGGAACTGTATGGGTGCTCAGCACGGTGGCCAGCTGCCAAGGAGAAGGCACAGGTTGATGTCTTTCAAATGACAGCTCTCCATCCTGGGGCTCCTGGTTGGTAGGAGCCAGCCCATGTATTCTGAGCTCATGGGAATTGTTCAGGATGAAGGACCCAGCCATGTCCAGGTAACAGCATGCAGTGCTCCATTTAGAAACCCAGCCTGACAGAGACTCCTGGCTCTGGACTGGCTGTGGGGCACAGGTGGCTCTGGGAACAGCAGCCACAGGGGCTCCCAGGATCACTGGCTTCCTGCCACAGCAGCTGCCGGCCCACTGACATGGGGCGTGAGCTGCGTCCTCCCAGCAGGGTTTGCACAGGCAGGCAGCTTTTCCAGGCTCCTTGGCTCTCACCTCCCTTCAAGAGCCGGTTGGTTTCTGGGAGTGGAGAAGCTTCCCACTAGCTGGAGCTGTGTTCCAGCCCAGCTCAGGGTCCTGAGTAGCCACAGCTTTTGGGGAGGCTTTGAGATGTGTTCAGCTGCAGGCTCCAGCCAGGCACTGGGGAGCCAGTACACTAAGGTGACTCACAATAATCCTGGTTTTTATTCTGAATAAATGACAATATGTTGGCAACAAGTGTTTGAGGGACAGAGTGACAATGACTCCTTGGGACACCAATTGGCAGTCAGTGGCATTAACCTGCACCATGCTGTTGGCCTCTGCACTACCAGAGAAAACAGGGTTTGCTCCATGCCAGGGTGTCCTCACCCTGGAGCACCATCTTGAGCCACACTGACAGTCTCTCTGCACCGTGGTGCAGCAGCATTATCCCTCTGCCTGTGAAGGAGCAGGGCCTGGCACTCCAGAGGAAAGACCTGTCCTGTTCTTGTCCATAAAGCTGGGGGGATCCCAAAACTGCTCTCCAGCTTGTGTCTCTGTAAAAGTCAGCATAGCCCATTCTCTGTGCCAAAGCTGGTTTCCTCCACACTGTCAGGGCCTGGTAGCAGCATCCAGCATAGTATCACCAGGAAATTTCACCAGACTCTGTGTATTATTTTGCCAAATTGCTCTTGAAAATATTAAAGAGATGCTAAAAAGATCCTCGAGTGACTCTGCAAATTATCTCCTTCCTGACCGATGGTGCCCTTTTGGCTAACTCACCTTTATCCTGTTCCCTGGGCAGCCACACCTTAATGAAGAATTCCCAGTTTGCTCTGATCCAGGTGTTTCCCTGAAGCCTCCGGACTGCCACATGTCATGCCTGGTTAGAGGCCATTCTGGTTTTAGGTAATTCTCCATCCAGTGCACATCATCATTCGGGCTGTACTGGAAAGGCATCACAGAGCCATATGAGTCTCTTCTAGGGGGTTGAGGAAACAGTGACTGGGAGAGGGACTTGGGGCCCCAACTGTCAGCAGTTTGGGGGTTCAGCTCCTCGGGTGTTGGCTCAGAGGCAGGGAGTATTTACATGTCACCTGTCACTTGCCCAGTTTACAGGGAATATATCCAGCAGCTGCCAGGGTGTCACTTCCAAAGGGATGCAATTCCTGAGAGCTCTGACCTTGCTGGGCCCACCCAGCAGCTCCCTCGGAGAAGCTGAGTTGCAGAGCGTGAGATCTGTGAGCCAGCGAGTGGCCAGGCTGTGAGGGGGTTCCCCCACAGCTGGGTGACTCCAGGCAGCTGGAGTGAGGTGCAGGGAACTTGGAAGGGCTGCAGAGGCTGATGGAAGCTGTCCCTTCTTTCAAAATGAAGCATTGGGCATTTGTGGCAGCCTGTGCTGCTCTCGGAGGGGTGATGAAAGGTGTGTCCTGGCTGGCCGGGGCTCCTGGTGTGGCTGGGTGGGGCTGCAGGGGGCAGATCTGTGCTCCCTAGGGCCCTGCAGGACTTTCCCTTCTGCAGGAGGAGCTTCTCTCAGGCCCTCCGTTTTTGCTCTCTGTTCCTCACTTTCCTCTGCTCCGTGGCTGTGGCCATAGCCAAGGCTGGGGACTTGGGGCTTGGGGCTGGCAGACACTGAGCTCTCAGCATGCTAGCCCAGCCCAGCCCAGCCCAGCCCAGGCCCAGCCCAGCAGCATCGTTCCCAGGACCGAGCTCATTCCAGTCCCAGGAGAGCAGCCTTGTCCCTGCTCCAGCAGCAGCAGGCTCCCTCCCACGAGGAGGCAGAGAGGAGATGGATGCAGCAGTCAGGAGCGGAGCGCCAGCTAATTACCCTTCCGAGTGTGTCTTGTAAATTAAGGGCTAATTAGAGGCAAAGTCAGTGTCATGGTTTTACACGTGTTTCTGTGGCGCTGAACAAGGGGAGGGAGGGGGAACATGCAGCAGCCAGGCTGGAGGCAGGCGACGTGGGGGGCTCTGCAAGGTCCAGGCAACATGGGGTTGGGGTCCTGGGAGCACAGGGTACAGGGCACCAGGGTCCTGGCAGCTCGGGGTGCAGGGTCCTGGCAGCTCGGGGTGCAGGGCACTGTGTCCCAGCAAGCTGTCCATGGGCACTGCAGGCGAGGCTCGCGGGTGGTCCCTGCACAGCACTGCAGGGAAAGGAGGCTTTTGCTCCAGGATGAGTACAGGGAAGAGCAGGGTGGGAGGTACCTGCCATACTGGCCATGAAGGGGTGGTGGCGATGATGATGATGATGATGATGATGATGATGGTGGTGGTGGTGGTGATGGTGGGTGGCAGGCATGCCTGGTGCAGGGCTGCTGGCCACGTCACCCCTCCGTTCAGCACTTGCCCTTGGAGGGGGTATTGGGGCTCTTGAGCTGTCCCATCAGGCAGCCCTGGCTCTGCTTGGGCACATCTGAATAACATCCCTTGGATTTTCATGGAAACAGCAAGGACAGAAACATACACTTAGGTACGAACTCAGGGGCTTCACATGGGATTTTGTGGGGCTCTGCGCTTTGTAGAGGTTGCCCAGGGAGGTTGTGCCAACACCCTCCTTAGAGATTCTCCAAACCTATCAGAAGCACTGGCTCTGGGGGGCCCTGCTTGAGCTGGGATGATGCCAGAGCTCCCTTCCACCTCAGCCATGCTGACATCCATGAGAGCCGAGTGAATCTGGTTTCACACAGGAAGACACAGGTGAGCTGTCCTGGCTCCCGCTGGGGACCTGCTTCTGCAGGCGTCCACTTGTTTCTCTGGAGGGCTTCCACTCGTACCAGTCCCGTCAGACCCATGGCTCGGTTTCGTCATGCCTGCAGAGGGGTCTGTTCAGCGGGGCTGGAGCTGGGGGTGTGCGGCATCTGGAGCTGTTCTGTGGCCCTGCCCTTGGCCATGGCCAGGTGGGCTGCAGTGAGAGTCCCAGCTCAGTGTCTGCGCCTGCGGGCAGGGAAGGAGGAGACATAGCTTTGGAGGAGGAATGGGGCCCCTTCTCTCGGCCCTGAGCTCCCAGAGCACTTGCTCTGCAGTGGCTGGAGCCGAATGGCCTGAGGGAAGCATGAGAGAGGGCTGGTGGTGGGCAGGTGCAGTGGCATCCCTCGGGCCAGTGTCCTCCTCCGTGGCAGATTGCCTGCAGACTGAACAGGAGGGTGTGTGCTCCCTGTCACAACCGTTTTGTTTGCTATTCTGGACATTTTGGGTTTCCTATAATCCAGAAACACTTGACCCATTTTGCATCACTGAGTGATCTTGTCCTCTGTGACAGCCTCTAGCCCCAAAAACACTCCTCTCTTGGGGGTTCAGGTTCCTGGGCTCAGCCACAGCAGTTTTGAGCTAGTAGGAAAAGGAACTTTGACCTGCCATCCCTACCCTAAAGACATCTGTTCCCCTGCTTGTTCCTTTGGCACCCTCCACGTGATCCCCCTTTCCCAGTGCCCCCAGCATGGCTGGATTTCCCACCAGGGACACACAGGAAAGTGAAATTGAGAGATTAGAGTGGGTATGCTGCCTGTGGGGTGGGTTTGGGTTTGCTCAGGTGCCAGAGGCTGTAGTGAAAATCATGACCATGAACTCTGTGTGCCAGCATCCCCAGCTGTGCATCCCAGGATGCTACACTGAAACCCACTAAGCTGGAGGTCCCTCTGGGAAGTGGGGTGTGCTGGGCTCTTCTGTCAGCACCTTTGGGGTGATGCACCAGCACCCCTTGGGAGAGGAGAGCCAGAGAGAGCCACCTGGTCAGTGTGGCATCAGGTACGGGACAGCTTTGCCTTCTCCCGCCATGCCTCCAGGCAGCAGTCAGGCCGTGCTGAGTTCGTCTCCCTTGCAGGTGCTCCGCACTCGACCAGCAGCACCTCTCTGCACTCGGAGCGCTCCATCAGTGGCATCAACCTCGTGGGCTTCAGCTCCAAGCCGGACGGGATGCACCAGCGCTCCTACTCCGTCTCCAGCGCAGACCAGTGGAACGAGGCCGTGGCCATCCCCGGCAGCTGCCCCAACCCCTGTGAGTAGCCCTTCTGGCCCTTCTCCCCTCCGCCGTGGCACGCAGCGGGGCTCACTTCGGCAGTGGGGCAGTTCTGAGCTCTGCCCTGTGATTGTGAGCCCAGAGTTTGCTCCTGAGTGTCAGGCACAGCCTCTGGGCCTCGTTGGGGCCGTCCCCCTTAAGTAAGGGTCAGCTGGCCGCGTCTCAGCCGGGGAGGAAGCTGTCCTGCAAGGCATGGAGAAGCTCCGGCCAAGGGACACTACTCTGCAGTAGGATGGCTCCAAGCCCTCTCCTCTGACCTTGCTCTGAGCTCACCATGCTGGGGTGCCACTGCTTTCCCCCATGCACCTTGTGGACACCCCCATCTCCCAGATTTGGGGGAAGTTGAAGGAATAGGAGTGATTCCTGTCTCTGGAGCACACACCGAGCACGGCCCGCCCCCTCCCCCCACGCTCACTCGCTCTCAGTGATGTTTCAGGACAGTTGAGTGAATTAAAATAATTCATACATTTCCCAACGTAGCCACTTTGCCGAATTGGAAAATAAATGCTTTTGTGCTGCATTCATCACTCCTTCGTTCCTGGCTCTGCCGCCGCACTAAAAAAGCAGTTAAATGCACATCAAGAGTGGAGGAGCCATTTCCATGCCTGCTCGCCCCTTGTAGTTCTCATTAGCGCGGCAGCCGCCCCCCCGCCCGCTCCCAGGGGCTTTCGCAGTTTAAAGGAGCCTCTTTATGATCATTACCGGAGTCCGACTGTGCGGGCGCCATTTGCAGCTGAGGAGGCTCCTCATTTGTAACTGTGAAAAACTATCAATTTCAGCGCGCCTGATGCAGCGGCTCCATCATTGGCCCCATCAGCTCCCTGCTGGAAGCGAATTAATCAGACTGTTACTGCTGATGGGGCAGCGCGGGCGAGGGGAGCGGAAGGGCGCAGCGCTGAGCGGGGATGTGCCGGCAGCCCCCTCGCCTCGGACGCGGGGGCAGCGGGGCAGCCCGCGCCGGAGGAAGCCCGTGGCGAGTGGGGACCGGACAGGGGCGTGTCTGCTTGTCCCCGTGCCGGGAGAGGGTCCCCACCGCAGGTGGCACCTGGCCCGGCCCGCGGGAGCCGGGAGCACAGGCAGCGGGAGCCGCCGTGCCCCGGTGCGCACAGCAGCAGCTCTGATGCCTTCGTGCAGCCCGCACGGGGCGCCTGCGGTACCCTGGCACGGATCGGGTTTGTGGCACCATCCCTCTGCAGAGCGGCTGGAGAGCAGCTCCTTGCCCCAGTGCCCTCCTGCCCCAGGAGCTGCCGTGGCAGGTCTCATCCTTCCTCCCAGCAGCCCCTCAGCGGAGCTGGGGGCTGGTGAGACCATGCTGCGTGTTGGTCTGCCCCGCCCTTGCCTGGGTGTCAGGAGAGCAAGCCAGCCCAGCCCATGCTCCCCATCTCTCTGCCCCCTGTTGCTCTACCCCTTGTCCTTCTGCTCTCCATCCCTCTGCTCCGTGTCCTTCTGTTCTCTCCATGGAGGAGCTGTCCATGCTCACAGCACCTGGACCAATCTGCCTGTTCTATGCACAGTAACTGAAAATTGTCAAATGGGAGCTGACCTGCAGGGTCTGTTGTAGCAGGAAAAGGAATAATGTTTTTAAACTAAAAGTGGGTGGATTTAGACTAGATATAAGGAAGAGGTGTTTTATTTAGAGGGTGGTGAGGCAACAGGGGGCCCAGAGAAGCTGTGGTTGCCCCATCCCTGGCAGTGTCCAAGGCCAGGTAGGACAGGGCTTGGAGCAGCCTGGGATAGTGGACGTGTCCCTGCCCGTGGCAGGGGTGGCACTGGATGAGCATTGGTCCCTTCCAACCCCAACTCTTCTGTGATTCTCTGCTGCTGCTGTTCCCAGTGACGTGGAGGGTGAGATGTCAGCTCAGTGCTCGCTGTGCGTCCTGCGTGCTGGTGGCTGTCCAGCCACTCCCAGGTCCCACTGCACTGTGCTGGACCCCAGGCCCTGTGTTAGTGCTCCAGACTCATAGCAGGGCCAGCTGCTCTGGAGGGCCAGCGGCACACCGTGGGCCACCAGCCTGGGCGTCCCAGGCAGTTCCCAGGGCTGCATCCCTGCTCTGCGTCCCCCACAGCCACAGCTGGCAGAAGTGCATTCTCAGTGTCACGAGGGAGGGGGCATTTGGCGGGTGGGCAGTGCTTCCCACAGGGCAGGGCGCTCTGAGCTGAGCAGCACAGCCACCCCTCCACCGAGGGGCTGAGCTGGGCGAGGCTGTCCTGCCCCACACCTGACCCCCAGCTCTGCCAGAGCCCCGGCTCTCTGCTGTTAGCAGTTCGGCATGGCAGGGCAGGTGAGGAATATTGCTCTGCTCAGAGCTGATTTTGGGCAGTGCCAAGGCTGTAGGCTGCCATCCCAGCTCCTGGGGACAGGCTGGCTGCTCTGGCTGTGCCCTGGAGAGTACATGGAGGAGCAGTGGGATGGGGCTGTACAGTTGTATAAATGTCCTCCAGCACATTCTCTATCTGTCCCTTGTGCAGGAGCTCTGCAGCCCACCTGTGGCATCCCAGGGTCCCCCCTAAGGCTGGCTGGTTTGACAAGGGGCCCAGGAGGTCCCAGGTGTGCCTGTGAAGGGTTCCCTTGGTGAGATGGGGATCTGGAAGTCCTTGGGTGGGTCAGAGGGGTTCAGTTGTCCTACTGGGGAAGGAGAGAGAGTGAGCAATGCGTGATCTAGCAAGGGAGTGTGTTCCACGTGCTGCCCCTGTCCCATTGCCATCGTGTCCCCATCCCACGGGGGCCCTGGAAGTCCCCAGCTCTGGTGTTGGCTGCTGGGCAGTGAGAGCAGGGGCGTGGGCGATGACCCCCAGGAGTTGCCGGGCTCACAGCAGGCCACGGGAGTGGAGTGCAGCAGCGTGTGACCCCTCTCGCTGAGCCTGACATGGGACAGGGTGCCGGCAGCGTGGGATTTGGCCCAGGGAGCATCCTGGTGAGCAGGTGGGCATTAGAGGGAAGATGAATGCACCATGTGTAGCCACCGACAAGAAAGTTCAGGTCCCCTGTGGCATATGGCTGGGAGCTGAAGGTGCTTCACACCTGCTCTAAGCACGGTCCTGTAGCAGGATCAGTAATTTATATTTATAGAACTGGAGTCTGATTTTATTAGATTTATCTTTCTTAATTGTCAAGGGTGAGCTATTTCCCCATGGATAAACAAAAGCAGAAACACCCTACTAGTGTGTGTCAGTGCAGGAGAAACCAGAGTTGGTAGAGCTCCCATGCTGCAGCCTCTCTCAGCTGTGTGAGGGGGACACCAGCTGCACCTCGATCCCTGCCTGGGGCAGCTCCTGCTCTGTGCCCCTCTGCGTCCCTCTCCACCCCACTGTTGGTGTTTGTCAAGACAGACCAAGCCCCAGGGAGCCGGTCTGACCAAACCAGGATGAACCAGGGGAGCAGAGGACGGGCTGGGGTGGGAGAAAGGCTTGCCAGGTCCCTACTGTCCCACTGCTGGAGCTGCTGCCCTTGGGCAATGCTGTGATTCCTTTCTTAATTCCTGTTGCCACAGAACATGGAAATGGGAAATCAGGACTCGATGGGAGACGCTGGACTGTGGCAGAGAGGACGGCAAGCTGCCCGGGGCAGAGGTCCTGGGCATGGAGCTGCCATCTATGCCCTGGGGGTGGGTGGACACTGGAGAGGCAGGAGTGGATTTAGGAGAGGGTTAACAGTGCAGCGAGGGCTCCTGCGCCTCGTTGCCTTCCCCGGAGTCTGCATTTTTATGCTGATTGGAAGCCTGCGCTGTGTGTGCTGCTGAAATTGAATGTCAGGCTTTTGATTTTGTTGCTGGTCTCTAATGAAATTTGACATTTAATGGTGAGTGCAGCGGCAGCGTGTGTGTGTGTGATCGGAGCTTGATTAGCGCACTCTAATTGACAGTAATTAGGCAGCTCCCTGATTGTTTCTAATTCTGCTATTAATTGTAAGGAACAGTATGATTGAGGATAAATTTGGTGCGTTGCTGCTGGGGATGCAGCTTCTTCAGCTCCGTATCGGAAGCCTATTGAGCCCATCACGCTCAGGTTCCTGAGTGTGGCAACCCCAGTCACCTCGTCTGGCAGAGCGTTGCTGCGAGGGCAGTGCTTCTGCAGAGGCTCTGCAGATCCTGGGGCCTGCATCTGCCCCAGGGAGGCCAAGATCACCCTCTGGGCCCATCCCTTCCCAAAGTGCTTGCGCAGCCCTGTCGGGGAACTGCTTCCCCAGCAACATGCGTTTGGGGTGGGACATCAGGCTGCTCCAGAGGTTCTGCTGCGCGTGTCCCAGCTGCGTAGATGTCCCTGTGTGATCGCTCTGCGTGGATCCCAGTGCGGAGCAGGTCCAGCCTGACTGCCCAAGGAGCTGCCAGCCGTGAGCTGGGGCGGGTGTTGGAGCGGCCCTGTGCCGTGGAGCTGAGCAGGACCTGCCCTGTCTCATGGGGTCGACCCTGTGTGGGTTGAGCCAGAACTCGGGGCTGGCTCCAGAACACTTTGGTGTCTCTGGAAAGAGGAGACTGTCACTGTCCCACTGTACATGACTGCCTTGTCTTTGTCCCCAGCTAATGGTACTGCCGACTCACTCAGCTCCAGCCCAAACATTTCCAGTGCCGCCAGCCCGAAGCTGGAGCCGCCTCCGTCACCACATGCCAACAGGAAAAAGCATCGCAGGAAAAAGAGCACAGGGACAACTCGGCTTGATGGCCCCAGCGCGGCAGCCGAAGGTAGGAAGGGTGTGCCTGGGGGCAGCTCTGCTGGCTCAGAGTGCCAGGCACCCGAGGGCCCTGCGGTGCGTGCCTGGGGGTTGGAGTGCTGCTGCTGCGGGGCTCCATGGTGACCTGGGGCTCAGGGCACTCCTTGTCCAAGCAGCTTGTGCTGAGGCAGGAAAGAGCAACCAGCCTCTCTGATCTCCCTCTCCCTCCATGTCCCACGTGCTGTGCTGAACCACCATCGTGTGTGTGCCTGCACAGACAGTCACTGGTAGTTAAAATTGCTAACTGTAGTAGCAGACCTGAGAGCTTAACCATATGGTTAAGGTGTGCTCCCAGACACTTTCCACCACAAGGACCTATTTCTGTTTACTTGTAAATTGACCAAACTTTCATAATTTAAAAGACCCGTGCTGGGCACCTGCCTCAAGCTGAGGGTCTTTTGGAAGAGCTTGTCTACTTCAGGGGACCAACTGAAGGCATGTGGGTTGATTTCCCAGTGCTCAGAGTACCGATGGTTTTTGTGTTGAGAAATTCTGGTGTCTGTGGTTGCTGAAGAGGGACCCAAAGCTTGACAGGGAGGCTGCAAGGCATGGGGGAGCTTTCTGCTGGGAAAAGACACCAAATTTCTCCAGGAAAAGATGAGCCTGGCAGCCACATTCTCCAAAGCCTGGATCTGTGGTTAGCAGCTGGAAAAAGTGAGATTTGACTTTATTCTTGGTCATCGTATCTCACAGCACTCAATAAGCTTCTGCAGTGAACCAAAGTAAAGATGTAATTCAGAGGGGAGGAGGGTTCAGTACAAGTGTTTGAAGCTAACAGTTGCTGCAAAACAAACTGGAAAATATTAGTCTGTACGTGAAGGGGCTGCAGCTGCCCTGGCACCTTGCTCCAAATCTCATGACTGCCTGCAGTCCAGCAGCCCAGGTGTCCCATAGCAGAACAGCTCTTCTCAAGTTCTTGTTCTTGGAATGATTGCACTGATGATATGCAGAGTTGGGCAGCTCTGTTGTTCCTGTTTTGCTGTTGTAGTTGTCTGCATCTGAAATGCCTCGAGTCTAAGACAGGCTTCCCCTCTGCGGTGGTTGACTGAGGAACCTTGAGCATCGCCTGGGGCTGCCATACCCACTGGTGTCCCCTGGATGGCAAGAAGCGTTGTCTGTAGTTGCACTTTGTTCTTAGCTCTGTGTGTATGGTGCCTGCTCAGAGCCATTGTTGTTGCCCTTCTCAAATTGGTTTGTGGTTCTCAGCCCAGTGCTTGGCAGAAGGAGAGGCTCATTCTTTGTATGAATAGTGGGATAGTGAAGGAGGGAATGATTTTGCACCTCCACATGTAAAACTGAGCAAGCCTGTGCTGAAGTCCTGTGTCCTATCCTGTAAGTAAAATGCTAAGAAGGAGTTGTAAAGGAGGTCCCAAAGCTGACCTCGGTGTGATGATGGGTTTATGATGTGGACATGAGGGCTCTCGGCTGACCGCAATGAATACCGAGAAGCACAGACAGGACTGATGTGTCAGTGCTTGCAGAGGAAATCTGCTCCTGCGGCTGCTCAGTGCAGCTGATGGAGTATGAGAGGTGCAGATGCTGGGACCTCACGTTACACAGAATGTAATGCAGTTTCGTAGTGGAAAAGGTAATTGAATGTGGGAACACTTTTATGAAGCAGTAATATGGACTAACCACTGCTCGAAGTCTTAAAATTTGATTAGTTCCTTTTCAACAACACGTGTGCTTGGCAGAATTCCCAGCCCTCTGCTCCCAGACACACAGACTGGAGGACTGTCACCCTCCTCCTTGTGTGCCCAGGACAGGAGTCTTTGAGCAATCCCAGTGTTTCCATCATTTCATAGGGATGTTTTTCCAGGCACATGTTCACTCTTTCTGTCCTTCCTGGTTTGGCAGCATCCCTGCGTGGAGGTGGAGGGGTGAGGGTAGAGCCATGTGGCAAGCATGAGGGCATCAGAGTATTTATGTTGTTTCCTGCACTGGTCCTTGGCTGTGCTGGTCGGCTGGGCAGAGGTCTGTCTTACCTGAAATGGTACCCAGGTCCTGTGTCAGGTTGATATGGTTAATGTAAAGCCCTATCAGGTGTTGGAGCAATGTAACTTTTTCCTACAATGTGAATTCTTTGGCATTTATCAACACAGAACTTCATTTGCCAGTGAAGTGTCAGTTACCAAACTTCATCTGTCACTGCACAGACTTCGTGCGCTGTGGATCCTCCTGCTGCCAGAGCCTCTGGCACCAGTAGCAGGAGCAGGAGGAACCCCTGCTCTGTGATCTGCAGTGCTGCTGGTGCCCAAGTGCATGGCAGCAGGTGGCTGAGCTGCTCGGGTGTTGCAGTGGGAAGGAGCAGTGTGAGCACCGTGCGAGGGGTGAGGAGAGCAGGGCACAGCAGAGGGAGCATCCGCGACCCGCAGTCACACAGGCAGCCCATCCTCCCTGTCTCCAGTGTGCATCCAGACTTTCCAAGCCCCTGTGTCCTTCTCCAGTGGGTGAATGGGTGCAACACCTGCCGGCTCAGCACTGTGGTCAGGCAGAGGTGACCGAACCAGCTGCTCCCAGACCTGTGCTGGGGCACAGTGGTGCCATGGGCTGCTGCATGGTGGGTTTCTGGCTTTGGGTCAGGTATTGACAAACTGACCTTGCATTTATTTTTTAAAGTAATCTAGTATATTAGAAAATTGATCCAATTGCAAAATTGGAGTTCCAGAGGCTGGGTCATTTCTGTTGTGCTCCTGGCTTGCCCTGTCTGAGCAGGACCTGTTGCTGTGGGCAGCGTCTGTGCCAGCAGAACCATGCTCCGAGTCAATGGGAGAGGCCCCTGTTGCTGCTCTTAGAGCTTCCCAGCTTGGTCCTGTTGCAGCCAGTTCCAGCAGCAATGAGCTGTATCCCCATTTTGACATGAGGGGGACATCCTGGTCAAGAAAGGACCGTGTGCTTCCCTGTGCTCAGTGTGAATTACAGAGCTGGGTCGCACACTCCTTTGCGTGCAAATGATCTGCCACGTGTGTGCTGCACGGCTCCTGCCCGTGGTACCTTCGTGAGTGACTTGGTTGGTCTCTCTCCTGCTCCTAGCTCTGGGACTCCTCCAAGAACTGATGCAGCTCTGGACACTGTGGCACCTCATCACCAGCAGGCCAGGGCAGAGGCAGAGGCAGAGGCAGAGGCAGAGGCAGAGGCAGAGGCAGAGGCAGAGACAGAGACAGAGAAAGAGGCAGAGGCAGAGGCAGAGGCAGAGGCAGAGACAGAGACAGAGAAAGAGGCAGAGGCAGAGGCAGAGGCAGAGGCAGAGGCAGAGGCAGAGGCAGAGGCAGAGGAGCAAGTGACTCTGAGACTGGTGTTCAGGTGGCTACCCATGATGGGCCACCGTGATGTCCTGCATGAGAAGCAGAGATTGGCAGCAAGGACAAGGAGGTGCTGAACCTCCTCTTGAGGTCCCATCCCAGTGTCTGGATGGTCCAGCTGTGAACCCTGGGCTGAGCACTGCCCCACACCAGGGGCATGGCCGATGGTTTGTGTCATGGACTGCTGTCCATAAGTATGACTGCTTGCCCCTTGAGTCTTTTTTAGCTGCTTTTGAACAATTAGAGTAGTTGTTTTCAGAGCAAGGTAATTTGAGCTTTTTACTTTTGCGTACTCAGCGTGGTGAAAGTGTGAAATCGCTGCACCAGCAGTGGGGCTGCAGGGCCCCTTTGGCAGAGCTGCCATCCCTTGTGGCCGAGCTGCTGTCCCCTCGTGGTGCTCATCCCTCTGTGGAGGGTTCACTGTCCTGGCAGGAGCATGGGGACAGCTCAGTGAGGAGCCATGCTTTCCATTAGCTCACATCAGTGTGGCTGTGCCAGTGTGGGGAGCACTGTGGAGGGACCCCCCCACTAAAACTTCCTACCCAGCAGGAGCTGCGTGGGGCCGGGCTCAGCCTCTGTCACAGCATCCCTGCGGGCAGGAGCGGCCCTGGGGGTATGTGAGGGAGCAGATTTGGGCTGTGCCCAGGCTGCCTGCACCTGCCTGCACCCACCCCACGCCCGTGAGCTAGGCACGAGCAGCTCAGGTTAGCATCCTGGGAAAGTTGGTGAGGTCTGGGGATAAATTGCCATCAGTTTATCTCATTTAGGAGGTAATCAGAGCCAGGGACGTGCAGAGCAATTGAATCTTAGTTGTTCTGAAGTATCATAAATCAAACGAGCTGTTGCTTTTTTACATGGGCTCATGTTAAAGAGAGCTCAGTGTCAGGCTGCCAGGGAGCATCCGCAAACTATGGCAGGCGTGGGATTGGGCTGCCGGAGATGTCACCAAACTGGGGAGTGCAGCTCAGGCTGCCAGGGAGCTCCCACAGGCTGGCAAACGTGTGTCAGGCTGTCAGGGGACGAAGATGCTCATCCCCATGGTGGAGTTGCAGTGTCAGCCTGCACGGACCATCAGGAAAGTCTACTCTCATCAGAATCCAGCAAAGCTCTGCAGCTGCAAGTGCCCCATCCTGCCACGGAGCAGCCCAGAGACCCCCTGCAGCCACACTCTTCCTTGCCAGGACCCTCGGCCCCTGCCCAGGCTGCCAGGAGGGCCAAAGAGCCACCAGGCACGGCTGAGGGCAGCAGCACCTTTGCGACACTCCCTGCTCCAGTCTCCCCATGGCTGCCAGAGCTCCGGAGATAATGAACTTCTCATGTGCTTAAAGAGTGATGCAGGGTGCATGGCGAGAAGCTGACAGCCCCTTAATGTGCTTCTCAGTGGCGGCCAAACGACGCGGTTTTGTCTTTGTTTTTTAGTTTTAAAACCCACAGGAAATTGATGGCCAGTAAAGAGTTGTGTTGGGGCGATGTGCGTGATTAATGCCAACTGTCAGGGGCTGTCGAGGCCGATCGTGGCAAGCCAGGAGTGTGAGGCTGAGCCGTGCTCACCAGATTGCTGGGGATTCCAGCTGCTATCGCTCAGCTCCCGCCTGCCCCACACAGCTTGTGTCACCCGCGCGCTTCCTTCACCAAGCCTCTTAATTCAGCGCTAACAAGTCACTCTGGCTCATTACAGACCCTGGAGCTCCCTGCTCCATCCTGGCTGGAGGGAGGCAGCCCATGCTGGGCATCTCTGCGGTTCAGCCGGTTCCCCATCTCCTTCAGCTCCCACCCCCTCAGTCTCTGGTTCCTGGGGGACCTTATACAGCTCCATGTTACCCCTCTGAGAGACCTCAGGTGCACAGCCCTGACCCTGCCACAAGCCTCTGCGCACACCGTGAGGCCCACACCGTCCGTGCCCTCCCTCCTGTGGCCCCTGCCCTGATGCTCACACCCTGCTGGCCCTTCTGCCGCCTCCCAGGCAGCCCCCGCTGTGCACACGCTGCTCCCCACATTGCATTCTCCCTGCCATGCACACAGAAGTGACACCCTTCGACCCTCACAGGACCCCCTGCACAGCCCTGTGTACCTGTGGTGTCCCTCGGGAGCACCTGCTCCTCCCGTGTCCTGTGTCCTTCCCCACACGCACAGCACACGTTGGTACCCTGCCGCGTGCCCTCCCTTGTACAGCTCAGCGTGCCCGCCACGCTTGAGCCCCTGCTGCCGCCGCCCCTGGCCCCCACACCGACCCTGGTGGCCACGTGCCAGCTCAGCCTGGGGCGCTCTGGGGTCTGGGGGCGCTGGGACAGCGGGGGTCTCCACAGTGCTGCTCCTGCTGCGCTCTCCTGGCGGCTGTCCCCGCGGAGGGCCTGTCCCCGTCGCACTAATACAGGTTGGGAATATTGGGTTTAATGATCTGCAAAATGAGGAGGTAGCGAGCTGACATTTACGAATGGTGCTGCATCCTTCTCTTCCCAGACGCCTGCTAATTTGTTGATATCCCAAACACCTCATAATGATGTGGTACAGTCACAGCTTGCAAACAAGCATCCCGAGGCCAGGGGCTGCTGGCTGCCCTGCTCCAGGACCCTGCTCACAGGCTCGGCAGCCAGAGAGCGGAGCTGTGGGCCAGGGTCTCCCTGCAGGTCTGACAGGACCGGCCCCTGGTTCCTGCTGGGTGCCCCACATGCTGGAGTGTCCCCCACCTCCTCCCTGTGTGACTACCCACTCTCCAGGGCCTCTGGAGGCACTTGTACTATGCCAGCAAAAAGGGAGAAGGGATGGGAGTGGGTGAAGGACAGCGTGCAGGGAGAGGCTGGATGTGGCTGGGAGATGGTGAAGAGCAGAGGTGACAGAGGACACTTCTGCTTCGAGAGTGGGGCTCTGTGCCAGCTCTGCTTCCTGTTTTGCTGATGTTGAATGGAATCCTGCTCCCGTCTGCTGGACCTGCTGGGTTGCAGGGAAGGTGTCCTACACTATCCTGCACCCATCTGCTCAAGAAGGAGCCAGCTGGGAAGCTGTCAGGCAGGGAGGGCTCTCTGAGCCTGGTGTGCTGGCATGGAGATGCTCCTGCCATCCCCTGTGCTGAACTCCCCCTTCCCTTTGGGCCAGCATGGGGAGCCCTGTCCAGTGCCCCGTGTAGAGAGGGAGTTGCTGTGCCGTGTCCACGTGCTGGGAGCAGGATCCTGCTGCACTGAGTGAGGCCCAGAGGGAGATTGCTCCGTCCTCTGTCCTCACAGAGCGGCTTTCTGTCCTGGTGCTTCCAGGACAGGGGAGCAGCCCCCCGATAGTGCTGTTCGTGCTCTGAGTGCTGCCCCAACCTGTGTGGGGGCTCCTCGGGTAGGGGTGAGGGATGGGGCCAGCCCGTCCCACTGCAGCTCCCCGGGGGAACACACTGCCTGCTGCACCCACGGAGAAGCAGCGTGTCTGTGGAAAAGGAGGTAGGCAGTACTGCTCCTGTGGCTCCATGTCAGGGTTCCCACAGGAGGGTCTCTGGGCTGGGCACCAATGCAAGGTGTAGCCAGAGCCCTTTGCAGAGCAGGACCAAGCTCTGCCCCAGCCCTGTGGTGAAGCTGAGGCGTTTTTAGCCTCCAACGCCTTCTGCTCAGACCTGTGCTTCCCCCCCACTCAGAGTATAGAGAGGAGCTCTATATAGCTATCTATATAGCTCTGGCACGAGCTGTGAGGGCAACACTCCGTGTCACTGCTGCTCCCCTTCCTTTTCCTCTCTGGCATCCCACAGGTGTCACTGGGACACACCGTTCCACTGGGCACCTCACCCCCAGGACTGCCTTGAGCTGGAGGTGCAGCTCCCTTGTGTTTTGCTGGGCACTTCCTTACCCTCCTGCTGTCCCTTTGGTCTGGCTCCCAGCCAGACACACAGGATGTCCATTTCCTCGTTCTTGGCAGCCCCGTGGTGCTGCTCTGCTGTCATGAGGATGCTTCCCCCCAAAGCTGGCGTGTTGGCAGAGGGAGGGTGACTGCCCTGGGGCTGCTCATCTTGCTGCCGGAGTTGTCTCGGCTGCTGCTGGGGTCTGGATGCCACTGGCCCTGCTGTCCTGGCCATGGCCTCCCTAATCCTGCTCCTGTTCAGAGTCCTCATTCCTGGGCGGTGTTGGAAGAGGGGTCGTGGGGTTAGCAGCCATTAGCAGAGCTGGCTCACACCAAACTCTGCTCAGCAACTCTTCACGGAGCTCAGTCTTTAAAACATCATCAAAAAATCATCAAGAGAGAGAGAGGCAGCGCACTCGTTTCCACTGCCCACTAATTCTAATGGAGCTGGTGTAATGGGCTCCCACCAGCACACGGGGAGCAGCCGCAGGGCCGGGGGCTGGACTCTGCCATCTGGCCCCCAGGTAGCTGCTCACTTGGAGGCAGCTGGGAAGGGCTTCCTACTCCCGCAGGAGTGGCTTCCTCTGAGGTCTGAGCCCTGTCAAGTTGGAGCTGACAAGCCCTGGGACTTCTCTGGCCTTTGAGAAGGAGCCTGTGCCCACCTGTGGGGCAAGTGAGGGAGTTCTGCCAGCTCTGCTTCAGCAGAGGTAGTCTAAACCCTTCTGCTTATGTCATCTGCTCGGTGCTACCCTTTCATCCAGCCAGAAATGGCCCTGCCCCATTGGGAACCTGTACCTCTCCCCAGAAGAAGCTGAGAATGCCCATTGCTTTCCCTAAAACAACGCCCTGAGTCTGATCCAACTTATATGAGTGCCCTGGGGAGCTCAGGAACTGGTCCCAGACCATCCCAGAAGGTTGATCTGCACAGTATTCAACGCTGCTGCAAGTCCTTGATTCCCTTCCCAGCTCTGCTGATCCTCACATGTGAATCCAGAGGTGTGATCCCACAGTATGACACTTTCCTGTTGCAGTCCTGCTATGCTGAGGCCTCCAAAGAGACCCAGCCCCACAGTGCCATCCTGCTGTGTGAGGTGGGGAGTTTGCCTTAGTGCAGCAGGAAAGCTATGGTCCTTTGTTAGCTCTTCCCGGGCTCCGAGAGCAACAGGCCCTTTGTTCGGCGTGGAGCTGGAATCCAGGAGGCACAAAGAAGGAAGGGAATGGAGGTCCTGCGTCTTGCAGAGCTGGCGCCAGGGCCTTGGTTGGACTGGGGCCGCTCCCACGGCTGGGACTGGGCGGCCCCAGAGCTCTGGAGTGTCCCTCAGCTGTGACAATGGGAAAGTCCATCCGAGTCAGGTTGGAGCCCCAGAAATTTCTCTTCCAGAAGGATGGAGCCTCCTGCTCTAATGTGAATGTCCTGAGCAGAGTGCTGGGAGCCACATGGAGCCCCGCGCCCCAGCATGGTGCCTCAAGGAGCAGCAGTGAGCCCCATGCCAGAGCCCTGGGCAGGCAGAGCAGGCATTTGCTTCCCTGGGAAGTGTACAGGTGCAGGAAGGCTGGGGCTGGGATTCCTGCCTGCCTGTTTGGGGGGGAGGTGCTGGGCAAACAGGAGATGGGAACAAGGAGGATGGAACCTTGTGAGCCCACAGCAGGAGTCCTTGCTGTGTCCTGTGACCATGATGTCCTGCTTCCTGCTGTGCAGAAGGGGCTCCACAGCAGGGAGGACTTTAGGTGCATCCAGCACTTCCCGAGTCCAGGCAGCTGGCTTGGGCTCTGCAACACAGTGGCAGCAGCCACAGGCGGCTCAGACCACGGAAGGATGAGGTTTGAGGAGAACAGGGCCTGTTCTGATGTGTCAGGGTCCCCTAGGAGCACTGTGCAGATGCTCCCTGCAACACCTGGGCAGCCTCTGCCCCAGGGAGCTGCTGCTCACTCCTTCCTGGCTGGCAGGGCTTGGCCCAGGCGGCCGCCGGTGCTGTGGCTGTGGGGGGATGGTCCTGGCTCCCACAGTCTGGAGGCTCCCTGCCCATGCCTGGGTCTGGCAGCACTCGCAGAGGCTGGTGCCAGCAAGCCAAGGAGGCAATGCCTATTAGCCCGGCTGTTGGCTGGTTATTTCTTCTCCCAGTATTCACACGTTAGCAGCTGTATATTTTCCAAGAATCTTGTTCTTGAGCTATGACTTGGTGTCTGTGGGGTCCCTCCTGCGGCTGAGAGCTGGAGGAAAGGCAAAGCGCTGGACTAGCGGGATGTTCTGTTTACACCTGTACATCACAGAGAGGGGAGAGTCCAGCAGCGTGGCTAACTGCCCGCTCCCTGCAGCCTGCCAGCCTCCTGAGGGCTCAGAGTCTCTCATTCCAGCAGGAGAGAGGCAGTTGCAGACACCTTTCCCCAGAGGAGGAGTCCCAGGCTGATTTGGGGTGAGATGAGTAGAAGAGCGTTTCCTGTCTGGAAAAGGGAAGCCAGGACAAGCCTTCACACTGGAGTCATTCCATCCTGCCCAGGCTCTGATGGTGTGGAGATCTGCAGCAGTATGTTGTGTTCCCACAGCAGGTCACGAGCACTGGGCAGCTCCACGCCCGGCATCCATCAGTGCAGGTGCTGACCACGAGCCTGGGAGGAAGGGCTGCACTCTCCCACCATGCCCAATGGACCTGGCTTTCCTAAGGAGACTTCCCAAGGCTGCGCGGTGTTCTGGGGACGTTTGTGGGCACAGCCTGGCTCAGATGGGCCCAGGTGGCCCCGCAGTAGCCGAAGGTGGCCGTGCCCTTGGTGGGACCCAGCCAGGAGCCTCTGCAGCCATTTCACTGGGGCTGTGGCAGCTCCTCAGCCCCTGCCTTTCTGCTGCTTCCCTCCGCAGTGGGGGACTTCTGTGCTGCAGAGAAGTCAGGGAGAGGAGGGGACCTCCCTCAAACCCCTCTAGACTCCCCTGCTCACCTCCCCACGTCATCCCCAGCATACACAGACCCTGCCAGGCTTGAGGCCAGCTCAGCTCTGCCTTGATGTGGACCAGAGGCCCCTCGGCCTCCGTGCTGTCTCTGGAGCTGAGCAGTTGACTCCCTGCTTTTAATAGAGAGCTGGGAAGGCACATTATGGAGATGAGGGTGTTATTTGCATAACGCTAATTAGGTAATTACAAATCATTTTGCTATGAGCTGAAGCGTGTGCTGTGACATAACGTTTATTAGTCATTCCATTCAGGCCCCGCTTAGTTAAGTCATTTACTGCACTAACTACTGAAGTTGGCAATAAAAGGCAAATGCTGGGTGTGAGGCTGAGACACGACACCCCATGAACTGTGCCCGTGGGGGGCTGTGTGAGGCAGAGCCAGGCTGGCAGGTGTTAGCAGGGCAGAACACCTTAGGAGCCTTGGTGAAGAGCTGAGCCCTTGTTGCAGCACCTCACTCCGTGTGCCGGGCCCATGCTCCAAAACCACTCGTGGGCGGGCGCTGAGCACTGGTGCTGGGCTGTCTGCGGGCACCAGCTCGGTGGAGGAGCTGATTTCGCTGCTCCAGAGGTTGGCAGCTTTCTCTGAGGGTGGGACACAGGGCACGGAGATTGGGCACAAGCCAGTGGAGCTGTGTGGGGCAGAGGGAGGGAGGGCTGGCACAGAGCTCTGATTCTTCTCTGCAGACACTTGCCTGTCCCAGCTTCCTGGGCTCTGCTGCTGCCTTGACCCTGCCATTTGACCCTGCAAGGATCTGTCCCATGGCAGTCCCCCTCCTTCCTAGCCCCATGTCATGGTACACCTTTCTCTTCCAGAACCAGATGAGCCGTTTGAGTTCATTATCGTGTCCCTGACGGGCCAGACGTGGCTCTTTGAAGCCTCAACATCAGAGGAACGGGAGCTCTGGGTGCAGGCCATTGAGAGCCAGATCCTGGCTAGCCTGCAGGGCTGTGAGAGCAGCAAAAACAAGGTAAGAGGCCTTGGGCAACTTCTGTTCTATCTTCTCTGGTATCTGCTTTGCCCCATTCCTCCATGTCCCACGCTTGCTTGTCTATCCACACTGAAGCCTGTCTTGATCCCTCTGCTCCCAGGGAGAGTTCAGTCCCATCCCTAGAACTATGCAGTTCCCCCCAAGTTTCTTGTCACGTCTTCCCCACCCGTCTCTGGCCCCCACAGAGTACTCTGCATCCCACGTGGCTAGATCCTGCAGGGTTCATTCCCTCCCTGGACATCTCTGCCCTTTCTCCCCACTGTGGCCCACTGTCCCCTGCTCGTCTGGCACGCACCTGGCCACTCCAGACCCTGTCCTCAGAGCCCACATGCTGGCCAGCCTCACAGAGCGTGGTGTGGCACGCTAGGAGGGGCGCAGGACGCGTGGTAGGGCGGCTGGCCTGCGGTGAAGGAGGTCTGGTGGGGTTCTTTGCAGGCTCGTCTGGGCAGCCAGGGCGACGCGCAGGCCATGCAGGCCGTCCGCACCGCGCGTGGGAACAGCTTCTGCGTGGACTGCGATGCACCGAGTAAGAGATGCTGTGCTGGGCGGGGGGCTCGCCCAGGAGGGGAGGGGGCTCCAGCCAGCCCAGCCACCCTCTCTCTCAGCCCAGAGAGAGCTGCTCTGTCTGTCTGTCCTGTCCTCTCCTGCAGCAAACCTGCTCCTCAGGGTTGGGGACCCACTGCCACACTGGCCCATGACCCCTCACTGGCCAAACTGAAGTCCTGGCCTCTCCGTGCCCACCCCTCCCAGGGACACTGGACTGGGAAGGGTTTGGTGGGCAGGTGCCTGCAAATACGAGTGAACCACAGGAGACGGGCTGGTGAGTCTTGGCAGGTACTAACTCTCCCCCACTGATCCTGCTGCCCTCAGATCCGGACTGGGCCAGCCTGAACCTGGGCGCTCTGATGTGCATCGAGTGCTCCGGGATCCATCGCAACCTGGGCACCCACCTGTCCCGTGTGCGCTCCCTGGACCTGGATGACTGGCCTGGCGAGCTTCTTATGGTCATGACAGCCATCGGCAACGCGCTTGCAAACGCCGTCTGGGAGGGAATGGTGGAGGGGTACCCCAAGCCCACACCTGAGAGCAGTCGGTAAGGGAGGTGGTGAACCCCAGAGATGCTTCTAGGAAACCACACCAGGAGGGCTGGGGGACACTGCAGGGGGTTGGGAGCAGCCATTGAGGCGGGCAGGATTCCTCCAGATGCTCCAGTCTGCGAGGTACTGGCCACCCTCTCCTGCCGTCCTGCGGGGCAGCGGGGCTCCGTGGCGGTGACTGTGAGAGCTGAGGCTGGCTGCAAAGCCGAAGGGGTTAACAGAGATGGCTTGGCAGCGTCGTGCAGGTCTCCAGGGTCTGTCCCTTTCAGGCCCTTGTCAGTCCCTATCGGAGCCACTCTCCTGTCACTCATCCCAACAAGAGCCCATTCTGTGGCTTATCAGCGGCGGAGCGCGGGTCAGGGGCCGGCGGCAGTGAGCATGCTCGGCGCAGGGCGCTGGTGGCTGCCCGCCAGATGCAGATGGATAGAAAGGCAGCAGATAGCGGCGGGACAGCGAGCATCGATCGCCGGCCCCGGCCCCCGCGGGACGGACGCGGACACCGCCTTTGTTTGCACCAGGCGAGACGGCGGCAGCGATAAGGTGCCTCCCGTGGCACCGGGCGGGCGTGTGCAGCGCTAACCTTCTCCTGCCGCTGGCCTGGCCCACGCCGGCACGGCATAGGGACGGTCCCTGTGCTGCCACGGCACGGGCACGCAGCCTTGGGGTGCCAGGGGCTCCGGCACGGAGGCACATGGGGACGGGTGTGGGGTCTGTGTGCGAGACACTGCTCTGTACAGGCATGGATGTAAACATACAGCGTCCACAGGGAGCTGTAAGGAGGTGCAGTGAGGCAAGCAGGTGTCAGGCAGGTGTCCAGAGTGGGGTGACAGAGCCCCAGTGGCAGCTGTGGGCACAGGGGCACGACAGGGGCTGTCCAGAACATACCTGGGTGTGACAGATGTTCGCTGCTCACACAAGTATGTTCACGTGGCCGTGCTGATACTCGCCTCCTTTTGTGCATGGGGTCCAGGCAAGTTGTCTCAACTGTGACAGTGACAATGTCCTGTCTGGCAGGGAGGAGAAGGAGCGCTGGATCCGGGCTAAGTATGAGCAGAAGCTCTTTCTGGCCCCACTGCCCCAGTCTGACATCCCGCTGGGGCAGCAGCTGCTGCGGGCCGTGGTGGAGGATGACCTGCGCCTCGTGGTGACGCTCCTGGCCCACGGCACCAAGGAGGAAGTGAATGAGACCTACGGAGATGGAGACGGGCGCACAGCGCTGCATCTCTCCTGCGCAATGGCCAACGTAGTCTTCACGCAGCTGCTCATCTGGGTAAGACAGAACCTGCAGCCACCACCACCACAGTGCTTCTAGTGCTATCCCAGTGCTTCCCCACCGCCCTGCTACCAGGGCTCAAGGCACCTTTTATCCATCCTGTTTCCGTGGGTTCTCCCACAAGCCCACTGGAGCTGACCTGCCCACCCTCTTGGCTCCCTCCCTGTCCACCCTCCCAGCTCCCCCTTCCTTCCTGCCTACCCCAGAGCCCCTGTGCTCCCTGCCACTCCCGTGCCCATGGGCACAGGGTACCCAGGTACCGCTAACCAGCTGCTTCTCTCCTGTGCAGTACGGAGTGGACGTGAAGAGCCGGGACGCTCGGGGCCTGACCCCGCTGGCCTATGCCCGGCGAGCCGGCAGCCAGGAGTGCATCGACATCCTGCTGCAGCACGGCTGCCCCAGCGACAGCGCTGCCACGCTGACCCCCAGCCTGCCCCGCCGCAACGCCAACGCCAACAACAACACCTGCGCCGCGGCGCCGCCGGAGTTCAGCGCCAGCCCCAGCACGGTCTAGCCCTGCACAGGCCCTCCAGCCCAGCCGGGGACAGGGCCGCAGGAGCGGGTCCGAGAGCAGCACAGATGGGCCCCCGCCGTGCTTGCCCCAGAGCCCCCGATCCGGCCAAGGGGAGGCTGGGGGCCAGCCGGGGGCCAGCTGCATACACACACCGTGCTCCTCTGCAGCTGTGCAGACCCAGCGCTGTCAGCCTGTGGAGGGGCTCCCACGTAATCCCTGGGGTGGCTCCAGTGCACCCCATTCTCGTGACCGGTACACGGATGGGGAGCAGTTTCTCCTGTCCCCCATCACACACATCTGTAGATACATCAGGGGCTGGGGGCAGTTCAGGTGTGTAGCCCCACAGCAGTACCAGGGAGGCTGATGGCTGCACCCATGCCCTCAGACAGGTCAGTTTGGGCGCTTCCCTCCCACTCTCCATCCATGCTGGCCTCGGCACACCCCCAGTGCAGTGGGGGGTGAGGGGGGGTGCAGCAGGAGGTGCATATTTCTCCATTGCACCCCCGTGCTCCTCTGCTGCTGGCCGGTGCAGGAGGGATGCACGCACCCATATCGCTCCCCATGCGCTGATGCAAGGGTGCCATCTCCTCAGCGCAGCCCCTGGACAAAGGCATCCCCAGCCTCCCTGGTGACCTGGAGGGGGGAAAGGATGGTCACCTCGGGATCCCCAGCTCTGTGTGTCTGTCTGTCTGTAGAGTCACTGTCCTTCCAGGTTCAAGCTCCAAGCCATACACAGTGTCTCCATCAGAGCCTCCCACTGGCTCCCGCTGCTGCCCAGGTGGGGCTGGTCTCCGGCTGAGCAAGAGATCCAGTCTCTCTTTGGATTGGGGTCAAGCCTCTGGCTGAGTGCTGGAACCCCAAGGCTTTGGACACTGCTATGGAATGTCTCTGTCACTTGTGTATAAAATGTACATTGGAAATATTTATATGGACACTCTGTATATACGGTTTCTTTTCCATGAGTTGCCCTGTGTGTGTTATCTGCAGCCAAGGAGATAAAGGCCAATAAAGCAACCCACCTCCTGCCAGGCCAGCGTCTCAGTGTGCTGCCTTTGGGGCCTCTGATGCAGCCCTGGTTTGCAGCTGGGCCTGGTGACTCTCCAGCCCACACTGACAAACGCTCAGCCTCTTCTCCTCCGCCTCTGGCTCTGATAACAGCAGTCCTGTGCCAAACTGGGCCCCTGGGACATGGCAGAGTGCTGAGGGGTGGAGGGGAGATGTGCCAACCCTGGGCACTGAGGGACAATGCCAGAACATGGCCCCAGAGGAATGCACAGCTCTGGTCGGATGGGAGACGGGCACAGCAGAGGAGTGTGCTGGAGAGGGGAGATGCAGGGCAGGACTGCTGGGCCAGCTGGTCCCTGTGCACAGGACAGCGAGTGGGAAGCTGGCATGGGGCAAGGCAGAGATGGGCAGGGAGCGATGGGCTGCCAGGGCGAGCAAGGAGTCTGCTGTGGCTACAGAAGAAGTAGCAGTGAAGGGAGCTGTGTGTCTGCTAGCCCTGACTTTGCGTGCTTCTCATAGCTGTGGGCAGAGCAGAGCCCCAGTGCTGGCGTTTCTGGGCTGGCTGCACCCCAGGCCACACCACAAACTGCAGCTCGGGGCTCCAGTGTCTCTGTGCAGTGCTGGGGTCCGGCTCTGCTGTGCTGGGACTTGGCACAGGCCTTGGGCCCCAGGCCTGTGTGGAAGTGCTGCAAGGAAGGGACATGCCAGGACACCTGCCACAGGTACCTCAGCTGTCCCTGTCAAACCCCTGCTGCCTCCTCCGTGCGCCTCTCCCGTGGCAGAGGGCTGCCTCCCTGGGGGCTGCAGGCGGTGGCCCCAGCCCCTCCACTCCTTGGTGTGTTCTGGCTGTGTGTGCCCATGTCATCATCCTGGTCCTGGTCCTGGTCCTGGTCCCACTTCCAGTCTGGCCCCTGCACCCATGTCACCTCTCATTCCCGTTCCCTCGTGGTGCCCATGGGTGCCCCCACACCGGCCCCGGCCCCAGCCCAGTGCTGGGTTTGGTTAATTTCCTGGCGACTGCATTAGCGGGAATGGAAGCCGAGGGACGGCAGCTCCTCTGGGGCCCATTAATCATCCCCCTCAGACAAGCTGCCTTGATTACAAGTGGCAAGAAATTCATTAGGGCTGCGGCTCTGACAACTTTTATCTGCGCGGCTGGATCTGACTCATTAGGCAGCCAAATTAAAGCCATGATGGTCCCTGATGAAATTCACTGCTTGTTTATCTTGTGCGATCTGATACATCTGCCCATACATCATCTCCCGCTCGGGATCCCGCCCTACCCAGCCCTGGCGCCTCCCTTCCCATCCCAGCCCTGCCCCAAGCCCCCGGGTGCCCAGCCTGGACCCAGCTCTGACCCCAGAAGACCCCTTGCCTGCCCTCACGCTCTGCCCGTGGCATGGAGGCTGGAGTCGGGGCTGCGAGCAATGACCGTGCTGCAGGAGCCGTGCGGGGACAGCTCTGGAATCACAACCATGCCATAGCCTGAACTGGAAGGACCCCACAAAGATCATCAGCGTCCAGGGTCTGGGGCCACCCAGCCCCGAGCAGCTCCCCACGGCCCATGCAGCGCTCCTGGGGGGTGCAGCCCCCTCAGGACACCCAGAGCCCTGGCCAGGTCGTGCTGGTCCTGCTGTGAGCTCACAGCCCTGTGGAGACAGGCCCTGTGCCCTGCTGCCGCCCACGTGTTGCAAACAGGAGCTGGGGATCCCGGCGATGCCCCATTGCTGGCACCCCGGGGCAGGGAATGCCACCACATCCCCGCAGGCTCTGGCACTGTCCCAAGGAGCCTCCACCCGGCAGTGGCCAGACCCCACCAGCAGCAGCACCCGTGCCGTGCTCTGCCTTGCCCCAGCCCAGCATCACCCCAGGGCTGGAGCACATCTGGGTGCCAAGGTGGCCAATGTGGCTTCACATGGCCCTGGGCCAGGACAGTCTGAAGCAGGAGCTCCATGTCTGTGTTCAGGGGAAGACTCTGTGTCCTTGTTTAGGGGCAGGAGGGCAGGAGCTGTGTGTCTGTGTTTAGGGCAGGAGCTGTGTGTCTGTGTTTAGGGGCAGGAGCTGTGTGTCCATGTTTAGGGCACGAGCTGTGTGTCTGTGTTTAGGGCACGAGCTGTGTGTCTGTGTTTAGGGGCAAGAGGGCAGGAGCTGTGTGTCTGTGTTGGTGTCTGTGTTCAGGCTGATGCCAGGAAGGGCAGGAGCTGTGTGTCCGTGTTTAGGGGCAGGAGCTGTGTGTCCGTGTTTAGGGACAGGAGCTGTGTGTCCGTGTTTAGGGCACGAGCTGTGTGTCCATGTTTAGGGCACGAGCTGTGTGTCTGTGTTTAGGGCACGAGCTGTGTGTCTGTGTTTAGGGGCAAGAGGGCAGGAGCTGTGTGTCTGTGTTTAGGNCAGGAGCTGTGTCCATGTTTAGCGCACGAGCTGGGTGTCTGTGTTTAGGGGCAGGAGCTGTGTGTCCGTGTTTAGGGACAGGAGCTGTGTGTCCGTGTTTAGGGCACGAGCTGTGTGTCCATGTTTAGGGCACGAGCTGTGTGTCTGTGTTTAGGGCACGAGCTGTGTGTCTGTGTTTAGGGGCACTGTGTCTGTTCTTGGGGCAGGAGTCAGGTGTCTGTGTTCAGGCTGATGCCAGGAAGGGCCCAGGCCAACCCTCTGTTCTGTGCTACGCCAGAGAACAGTGCCAAGGCAGCAGCAGGGGACTGTCTCTGTGTTACGTGGCCCCGAGCAGCAGCAGTGACCGCTGCAGCTCCGTGGCAGCACCATGAGGACCCTGCCCTAGGCAGCCAGCAGCACTCACACCATTGAGCTGCGGCTGGAGCAAGGGGGAGGGCGGTGGGTGCCACAGGACAGGAGCCAGGCATGCAGACTCGTGCCGTGAGTAAATCCACAGTATGCAGCCTCAGGCTGGAAACCAGTCATGGCACAGGTTTGCAGCACTTCCCAGAGAGCCTGGGCACAGCTAGGGAAAGCCCCACAGGCCTTCTTGGAGCTGCAGCTGAGCAGTCACAGCCTCCTGGGGATCTGTAGGTGGGCAGCAGCAGAGCAAGGGGCAGCACCGCCCAGCCCAGAGGCCGCTGGCATCACATGCTGAGCACATGCAGGGGGTTCCTTCAGGAGAGATGGCCAGAGCAGAGATCCTGCCACAGGGCTGTCCCTCCAGCCTTGCCTCTGGGAGAAAAGGCACAGGTGTGACAGCTCCCAGCTGCCTTGGCCTGTGCTCACTGAGGTACAGCACCGACACGCTCCACCCTGTGCCCGTCCGGGGCTGTTGGGCCCACAGCACAGGACTCACAGAGCGCCCTGGGGAGTTCCAGCCTGGCTGGTGGGCACAGGCTGCAAAGGAGTTGGGGAGTGGCCAGAGGGGGCTCCTGAGCCTTCCCAGGTGCCAGCCATTGGGACATTGTTCTCTCCTGCCCATTGTTTATCTCCTGCACCTGAGCTAGCCCTGGGCTAATGAGTAACACCAGCACCATATTGTGGGCCATCACATCCTCATACAAGCCCCTTGTCAGGGAATGCTGAGAACCAGCTGTGTTGTGCTGAATAAACACTCTGTGGGATGTAATCCCTGTTCCTTTCCCAGTTCTTTAAGAACCACCATACAGGTAAACAAGTGGACAGGTTTGGGTAGGGAGAATTCCCTTGTAAATGCTGAAATTGCCTTCCTTAGGGCAAATAAGTCTTGTTCGTATGAATGCGTGTATATATATGTGTATAAACATGTTTATATAAACAAGCACATGTCCATGTCCATACACACTGTATGTATTTATCCCTGTGTGTCTGCACCTGTATCTGCCGTTTACTCTGTGTGCACACGTGTGTGTGTGTGTACACGTGCACATATGTACATACCTGTGTGTGTTTGCATTCCTTCCCCACCAGTTCCTGCTCCAGGACACAGGATAACAGCCAGAAGCTGGTAGATGGGAAATTCCAAACAAGTGCAAGGGAGAAAACATACTAGGAAGGTGGTACAGGGGTCCAAAGAGGAGGGGTTCCCCACCCCTGGAGAACTGCAAGTCAGATGGGCAAGTTCTTCAGCATCTTGAATGGGACAAGCTTGGAGCAGGTGTTGGAGCAGAGACCTCCCAAGGCCCCATCCAGCTTCATGGCTTGGTTGCCCTGGGTCTGTCTTTACTGCCCAGTTTTTCACTGTGGCTCTCCTTCTCCCACCAGCCCCTGTCTGACACAGCACCCAGAGCTCAGCTCTCCCATCTGAGGACAGACCACAGCTGCTTTGTCCAGTGCAGGCAGGGCCGTGCACTGTGCTCACTGGGCAGCGTGGGCAGTGCCCTCTCTGTCCAGTGTGGGCAGTGTCCTCACTGTGCAGTGTGAGCAGTGCCACGCACCATGCTCACTGTGTGGTGCTTTGCTCTCTGCTGTGCAGGAGGCACCAGAGCCATCACAACGCTCAGGTTTCACAGAGAGCTCTGCTCTGCTCTGCTCAGTGCCAGGAACACTCTGCTGCTCTGCAGCTCTCTCCAGCAGTGCTGGTGACAGCATGGGTCTGTCACCTCCAGCAGCAGTACACAGAGCTGCACCTCTGCAGCATTTGTGGGGATTTTAACGTGGCTGTTTGTTCCAGTGTGTATGGGCTCTAGGACTGGTCTAATACAACAACAACAACAAAAATCTTCCACGCAGCTGAAAACTGTAGGTGTTGTGTCCACCTCAGCAGCAGTCAATGGATGAACCTGCAGTGGAGGAGGAGTGCTCTGCATACGGATTTTGGGTGGGCAGTGCCCTGTACGGTGGGGGAGGTGGGTTAAAGACACACAATAAACCAGTGCTGCCACTGGGGCAGGACATATCAAGCCAGTGTCAGTTAGAAATGCCCAGTGGGAATAGGGGAGTTCTTGGACCTTAAAATGAAACTTGACTCCTTTTAATGTCACTGCCCCAACCCTAGAGCTGAGGACTCTTTCTGGAGTGTTGTGGTTAACGCGCACTGCTGTGCTGTGATCGGCTGCAGTGGCACAGACCCCTCATGTGGACACATTTGTAGTGGCAGAGTCCTGCTTGTAGCTGCAGAATGGCTTTACCCTGCCCCCTGCCCTCCCGCACAGAGAGCGAGCACCAGTTCATGCACAGGAGCCATTGCAGTGCTGCCAACAGCTGTGTCCCCTTTGCAGCCACCTAGCACAGCTCAGTCCCTGTCTCAGACCAACACCCACCTGCGGAGGGAGGAGTGGTGCAGGTGCAGGCAGCTTTACCCCAGCTTGCTGAAAAGGGAGCTGACAGTTTTCCTGAAGCAGGGCACTGGGGATTGCTGCCAGAGGATATTTACTCCCCTGATCCAGAGGGAATGCCAGCAGGTGTTGTTACCTGAACAGGACAAATCCATGCTGGGGATGCTTTGAGCTACAGTAGGCCAGGCAGTTCCTGAGGATACTTTCTTGTTTCCAGGTTAGTGGTGCAGGTACAGAGGCAGGTGTCCTGCAGTGGAAGCCAGCTGTGCTGAGAAACCAGATCCTGAAAGGATCCTGCAGAACTGTCTCGGGACCTGCAGCAAATATTTCTGTGGAAAGAGGCACCCACCAAGGACATCTAGAAGCATAGCTTTGTCCAAATGGTTGCTCTGATCTGAGCTGTGTCTTGTCTGTTGGCCACACAAGCCAGCTGGAGCCAACAGCCAAGGGGCAGGGACAGCCACCCCTCAGTGCTCTGAAGCTCCAAGGGCACTGCAGGAGGACTCAGCTGTACAGGCTGAGCATGGGCCCCACACTCCAGGTGAACAGAATGTACTTGCCGAAGAGGGAAGGGACATGGGGAGGGAGCACTGCTCCCCAGGCAGCACAGAGATGGCCCAGCCCTTGCTATGGCATCAGGGAGGGCACCCAGGAAGGTGGAGTCAGCTCTGGCTGTCAGGGATATTTCCTGCTCTCCCAAGCTGTGCCTCCCAGGGAAGGTGACAACAGCTGGCTGGACCCTTTGTGACCCAAGCTCCCTATCAAACCTCTGAGCAACTGGCACCCCAGCAAAACGTTGGAGAGAGCCTTCCCCGTTTCCAGGAACCTCCGGTGGCATTGCAATGGGTGTTGTTATCAGAGCACAGGCACAGGAGCTCCCTTGCCCCATGGACTCACTGATGTTTGTCAAACCAGAGCAGAAGTTCTGAAGGCTGGACACCCAGGGCGCCCCATGGCCCTTGTGCTGCTGACTGGCATTGCAGCTGCGCCCTGTGCGAAACTGGATCTTCATGGGGTTCTGGGGTTGGGCTCGGCATCTGAGATGGCTGTCTGCGGAAGCAGCATCTCATGTGAAAGCTCTCGAAGGCAGAGAATGGCTGGCCTGGATGTGCGAGCCCCTTTTGCTGTTGCTCCTGTCCCAGGGCCTCGGCACCAGGGAACCGGCTGTCCCGGGCCAGAGCAAGGGCCGCAGGGAGTCTGCAGCAGCACACACATCCCCCCACCCCGGGATGAGCTGCGGAGGCGATCCCGAACCAGTCCTGGCCCCGGCTCCGCCGGCGGGAGGGCCGACCTGGGGATGCTCCCAGGCGCTTCCCGGCCCCTCTTCTTCTCCCTCCCGCGTCTCTGCGTGGGCACAGCAGCGGGTGCAATGGAGCCCGCAAGGCCACCGCTGCTGCTCGCACAGCCTCCGGCTCCGCGGGCCCTGGTACCGGCACCGGCCTGGGGGCGGGTGAGCCCCGGAGCCTTCCCTTCTCCCCGTCCGCTCGCCCTCCCAGACCTCCGCGGCCGCCCCTCCCGCCCGTACCCGTGCTCGTGACCCTGTCCCTCTCGCTGTTCCTCTTCCCACCCCTCTCCCTTCCTTGTTCCTTTTCTCTGCCCGCGTCCGTCCGGGGCTGCGGGATCCCCGTCCCTGCAGCGAGGAAGAACGTGGTCTTGGTCCATAGAAAATAATTTATTGAAATCACAGCTATACATGGGCGGGCGCCAGCGGCAGCTCGGGCCCGGCCCGGCCCGGCCCGGCTCAGCCCAGCCCGGCGGGCGGCCAGGGCCCGAGGGCCAGGCGGCCGCACTCCCCATGGCACGGACAGAAGGACACGCTGCCGTATGTACAGAGTTTACACAGAATAAATAAGGGACATGTACACAGGAGTGGGAGCGGGCGCCCGAGCCCCCTCTCCGCCACCGCCGCCCGCCCCAGGGTCCGGGAGCTCCGCCGGGCTCAGGGCCGGGCGCCCTGCTCGATCTGCTGGTGCTGGCTGCGCACGGCGAAACGATTGACGTGCACCGGGATGGGCACCACGATCTTGGGGTTGCGGACAGGCTCTCCCGAGCGGTTGCTGACATTGCCTGCCTTGATGCGTTTCCACTTGGCGCGGCGGTTCTGGAACCAGATCTTCACCTGCACCTCGCTCAGCTTCAGGGCGTGTGCGATCTGCGAGCGCTCCGTCAGGCTCAGGTACTTCTTGCAGTGGAACTCCTTCTCCAGCTCCAGCAGCTGCTCGCTGGTGAAGGCCGTGCGGCGCCGGCGGCTCTTCCCGGCCCCGGAGCCGGGCGGGGGCTGCTCGGCGGCGGGACCGCCCTTGCCCTTGCCCTTGGCTCCCAGCGCGGTGCCGGCAGCTGCCCCGTCCAGGAAGGGCTCCTCCTCGCTCTCGCCCGCCGAGCTCTCCTCCTCCCGCTCGCTGCACGGCGTCGCCGCCGACTTCACCTCCAGCTTCTCTTCGTCTGAGCTGTACGCCTTCCCGTCTGCGAGGCACACAGCGTCAGTGTCCGCACCCCGCACCGCCGCCCGCACCCCGCCCCGCCCGCAGCCCCTCAGCTCCCGGAGCCCCCCCAGCCGCGGATGAAGCTCTCCCCGCTCCCTGCAGCTCCTCCCGCAGTCTCAGACCCCGCCACTACCGCGTCCCGCAGCCCCGGAGCGGGCGAAGCAGCGGCAGCAGCAACCCTGCACCGGGTCCTGCTGCGGGCAGCGCCAGCCGCTCCACCCGCGGACCCCAGCGCCCTGCTCCCCGCAACCTGTCCGGCTGCAAGGGCAGCACCGACAGACCCAGCGGCCACCCTGGGGTCTGATCCCCTCAGCAGTTGCCCCATCCCCATCCCACGGCCCAGCCATAGCAGCATCACGGTCTCAGTCTAGCAGAGAACATCACAACACTTCCAGGGCTTGTCTGGACCTTCACATCGGAAAGAACGCCCATACCTTGTTTCCTAGCTCAGCCCTCCCTGTCCCTTCCCAGTGCACCAGACCATCGATGCTGTTCAGAAAGTAGCCAGCCAAGAGCTGAAGAACTGTCCTGGAAACAGCATCCAGAGCCAGCTCCGGCCCAGCAAACCTCTCTGCAAGGCTCTACAGGACATGGGGTGACCAACTTCTGGCTCTCCCTCCCCAATCTAAGGACACGCTGCAGCAGACGGTGTGGCCATGGAACAAGGTGCCGAGGCAGCCGATGCTCAGGGCTCAGCCACGCCCAGCAGTGGGCAGAGGGGCAGGACAGAGCCTGTCAACATCACACAACAGACAGCACCTCATCCCAGGCCACCAGACAGAATGCAGTGCTTGGATCACTGCAGACACCTCTGTTCAGCTGCCTGTGAGGATGTTGATAGGGTACTGGGGTATGAATGTCTTCCTTGCAAGCTTCTTGCATCCCAAACTGATGCCTGAATGATTAAACAGCCATGGAGCAAGGGAGGACATGGTGAAGATAGAGGGAGGGAAAGAGGTCTGCAAGACAGTCACTTCCATAGTAGAAGGGCTCAAAGTGAGAAGATGCTCTCAGCCATAGACAGGGGTCATGCATAGCTATGCACAAGCAGGTGAAGAAGCTTTTCTGTCACGCTGAGACTAGAAGAGACCATAAAATTCTTCAAGTCTGACCCAAGAGCAGTAATTACTGCTGGAAGGAGTTGTCCTGAAGCACTGCCACTCTGTATAATCCAACATGCAGAAGGAGAAGCAGTAGCTCTCCAAACTTCTAAGCAGTGTCCAGGTACTGGCACATGCAACCTGGGCCACTGGATCTCTGGCCACCTCACCTCATCTCAGTGGGAAAGGCAGAGCAGCCCTCAAAAGCCTGACAGTGCGGGGTTTAAATACACAAACAGAACTGCAGGAGACTGCTTGAGACCAGAAGACATTCCTGGTAGTCTGGTGACTGTGGAGCTCCCAAATCCCTTGTTGGTCCTGCAGCAGCCAGTGGCTTCCTGAGAGAAGGTGGGTGGCTTGGGAGATCTGGAATCATCTCCCTGCTCCTTCTGCTTCCTGCAGTGGGAAAGAACACCTTCATCTCTATCCTGCTGCAGAGTGATTTCTTTCTTCCTGAGGGTAGGGGGCAGGGGAAGAGATTTCCCATGTGCATAGAGAGTAAAGACCCAGAGAATTTGTGCTTGTGAGGCTGAGGATTAGTAGCAGGTGGCAAGGAGCACTTTGGCTGCCATTGCACAGTCTCATGCAAGTGCTTTGCTAAAGAAAAGAAGAGCTTTCACTTCTGTGTAGGATCTCTCTCTGGTGGAGCACGGGACCTGACAAGGTAAGAGAGCCCTTATGAGGAATTCAGTATATTCCCCAAGGGCTGTTTAGGTCCTGCCCTGGCACTGCAGTTCCCTAGGGATGGTGGATGGCATCCCCGCAGCCACACCAGCAAACAGTGCTGGTAGGGCAGTTTGCTCCCATCAGCCCAGGCTGTGCCTCTGGAGACTGGAAGAAGGCTGAGCAACATGAGGATTTGTAAAACAGATGCTATCTCTGAATACTCTGTTCTGAACCAGACTCCAAATTTTAAATGGTCTTTAGCACGCTCACATTTGTGCCTTATAAAAGGGCTGGGTTTGCAGTAAGGAACTCGGAACTATTTGATAACAGAATCTAAATCAGATGTTTTCACAAAGAAAATTGGTATACTGGTCGGTTAGTCACCTACTATGTCCCCAGCAAGGAAGGAATGAAGGCAGGGATCCCACCTGTGTGGTGGGGGTATACTGAGATTTTCAAAGCCTTTGAACATGAAGTGAAGCTGTCATGAAGCAAAGTATTATGATTGAAAAATCAACAAGAAATATTAGGCAAAGAATAAGGCTGACTTGCTGGTTTGCTTTTCACAAAGTCACAGATGTTCATTGATCTTGTCAAAGACATTGAAGAGAGTCCAAAGGGGGTCACAAAAATGCTCTGAGGGCTGGAGCACCTCTGCTGTGAGGACAGGCCAAGAGAGTTGGAGTTGTTCAGTCTGGAGAAAAGAAGGCTCTAAGGAAACCTTATTGCAACCTTTCAGTACTTAAGGAGGGCTTATAAGAAAAAGAGAGACTTTCAACAGGGCCTCTTGCAATAGGACAAGAGGTGATAGTTTTAAACTAAAAGAGGGTCCATTTAGATTAGGTATAAGAAAGAATTATTCACAATGAGTGTGGCAAAACACTGGCACAAGTTGCCCAGATAAGCAGTGGATACCACATCCTCAGCAACACTCAAAGCCAGGTCAGACAGGGCTCTGAGCAACCTGATCGAGTTGAAGATATCCCAGCCCATGGCAGGGGGTTTAAATGGACTAGGTGGCCTTTAAAGGTCCTTGCCAACCCAAAACATTCTGTGATTCTATCGTTATGGATGTGGAAAGCATGGTGAAGAGACTTGGGTGTCACAGGCAACAAAGCTATTCAAGCAGGATCAGGAAGATCTGGATCAGGAATGGGTGCTGTGATGAGCCCTGAGTTGGTAAGCACACACAGGAACAACAGAAACTTCACCCTGTCCCTGACTGAATGTGCAGTCAAACCAAGAAAGAGTCTCAGACTACTGCCTGAGTCTCAGAGGAGATCTGTACAGCTAAGGAACAAACCTGCTCTCACAGGAGGTGTGGAGAGCTAGGGATGTTAAGTACCCTTACCCCAGGGGTCATATCTTTGTGGCAGCTGTAGAAACAAACCAGATTTCAAGCTTTGCTGCTTCTCACCACCACATGCCTCTTCCTGCTCAAGGGTGGCAACAACTGGAAGCAAGTTTCAAACCCAGTGGATGCAGAGAGAAGTCCTAAAATAGTGCATTGATCCTTTTGGGTGATCCAGGAAGCAATTGATCCTGTGTCCATAGACACCTGCATGATGGTGATACTAACAGAGCCTAGAGACAGAGGCAGTTACTCCAGAGTGTAAGTCACTTAATGTCAGTGAAACAACCAAAAGGAGACATTTATTCTTCACAAATTTCTTCTACAGGTAAAAAATCTGTGGAACATCTTGCCATCTTGACGTGGCTGATGTCAAGGTTATCCCTCCTTTCCGGTGGACTCCAGGGGAGATTAGACAAGGCCACAGAAAACAAACGTCAAAGTTTACTAAATATACAGAAACGACACTTGGCACAGGAAGTCCCTGATGTGCAGATGGTTGGATGTGAGCGAAGTATCATTTTAGAACTGAGCATTGCACAGGTTGTGCTCTCTTGCTCCTCCCTGGACAATTGCTTTTGGCCGGGGCCACGGACTGGATGTGAGTGCAAACTGCTTTATAGATAGTTTTTGATGACTCCTTTTGACATGAATCATCTTTCTATTCCTTAATACTGGAAAAAGCTCACAGCAACCTTCCCAAGTTTCCTCTAGGATGGTTGTAAAACAAACCCCACTGTCCATCTCCAGTTTTGTCTGGTGCAGCCAGGACAAACATTAGGTAAAGGAGAAGGTGGGCACATTTGGCCTGACAAATCCCACAGAACTGGGTCCGTGTGGGCCTGTGCAGAGAGACAAGCATCCTTCATGGCTTCAGAGCAAACCCAGTGCTCAGAGGCAGCTGGGGATGAACAGCAGTAGCAAGACGTCTTCCCTTCCGTCATATGATCCAGTTGCAACAGGAAAAGTCTTAGAGGTGGGATTCCTTGGATTCAGAAGTGGCTACAGTCTGGGACAGGTCATCTGAGTCCCCTGGAAGGAGGGAACATATTGGGCTCAGTTATAGAGGAGCCACAGAGGGAGATCAAGCACGATGCAGTTCATCTGCTCACAGACTGGAAAGATGAAGTCTTATAGATCTGGTTTTAGCCAGGGCAGAGCTGCTCTGGAGAAGACTTTCACAAAAAAAGTAAGATTGCACTGGGCTTTTGAGTCAGCACAGAGGCCAGGGAGCATCAGAGGAGCACCCAATACCCCAATAACCCCCAAAGGCAAGGGGGAGGCAGAATGTCCCCAGTTGTCCTACTTGGGCTGTGAGGTCTATGGGGTACCTGAGTGAGTGAAATGCTCTTCTGAGGGATGAACAAGGCAGGGCAAGGAAGACATCTGGGCTTACCCAGGAGAGACTAAAGAGAGGATGGAGAACAAACAGCAAGCAGTGCAAGAAGCTGCAGAGATTCTCAGCACAAATCCATGCCAAGAAGCCTGTGAGACAAAGATGGATCTCAGGAGTGGCCAGGGGAGACAGCTCAAGAGAGGCCACGCCAGAGAAGCAGCAGCTGGCTCGTCGGGGTCTTGCCGCAGGGACCCCTTATGCCCCGTGCTGCAGGACTCGAGGGAGAAAAGGTGAGTGCTGGACCTGGCTGAGGAATACGGAGCAACAAGTCTCTGAGGCCGGTGCTGGCGCACTCGGGGAGCAGTCGCAGCGCACAAAGGCGACGACCCCGACGGGAGCTGTTCCCGGCCGCACCGGGGGTCCGCGCCGTCGGGCTGAGCCGGTGCCGGGACGGCGGGCGCGGCGGCCAGGAGGGAGGAGAGCCGGGCGGCCGCATCGGCGCGGGACCTGCTCCACCGTCGCCCCTGCGGGGCGGGCTGAGGGGAAACTTTAGAAAGCCGGTAGTCGCAGCACGGCGACGCCGGGAGGCACCCGCCCGGGACGCGGCATCATGCTGGGGACAGGGCGCAGCCCCGCGCCGCACCAAACGGGACCGGTACGGGGACCGGGACCAAGATCGGTGCGGGCGGGGAGGGTTGCGGACCGAGCCGTGGGACGCCCCGCCACCTTCCGCCTCGCTCGCCCCGGGCCGAGTGCCAGGACCTCGGAGAGCTCCGTGCAGCTGGTCCCGCCGTGGCGTCCCCCAGGACCGGCCGCTCTCCCGCCCCTCCTGTCCCGCGGCCCGGCCGAGGCAAGCGAAGTTTGAGTCCCATCCGCGAAAGCTGCGGGCGCTGCGGACCAGGCCTGGGACGGAGGGGAATCGGCCCCGACGGGCCGGGCCGGGAGTGCAGCCGAGGGCAGGTCCCGCAGCCGCGACCCGTGGCGACCCCGCCGTCCTGCCCGCCGCGCCCCGGCCCCCAGCACCTCCGCTCCGCGGCTCCCGTCCTGGCGAGCTCCGGCCCGCAAGACCGCCTTCCCCCGGGTGCCGCTGGGACGGCGGAGAGAACTCGGGCAGGTCTCCCCGGGACCGCGGGGGGGTCCGGGTGAGGCGGGGCGGCTGCTCTCCGCCGGGCAGGACGGGCCCGCGCCGCTCTTACCTGCAAGGCCGGGGAAGGGGTCCGGGAAGTGCAGCGGCGGCTCGGCCGGCCCCTTGTCGCGGCCCGGGGGCAGCTCCTCCGCCTCCAGGCCGTCGGCGCCGCGCCGGCAGCCGGCGTCGGGGGTAGCGCGCGGCGGGGGCAGCTCCTGCGGAGGGTAGAAGCCGTCGGGGGGCTCGGAGAAACTGGGCAGGGCGGTGGTGAGCGCCACCATGGAGGGTACGGCCTGGCCCAGGCTGGCGCAGAAGGTGTTGGTGAGGCGCCCGGCGAAGGAAGCGAGCGGGGCCAGAGGCGGCAGCCCCGACTGCAGCGGGGCGTGGGACAGCGCCTGCGGTAGCACCAGCGGCCGGTACGGCATGAACATGGGGTACCCGGTGTAGAGCAGGTGCCCGGAGCGCGGCGGCGGCGTCCCGATGAGCGAGTCGATGGAGAAGGCGGTCCCCTGGCCGCCGGGTCTCTGCATGGCGAGCGGGCGCCTCCGGCTCAGCCGGCACCAACTTTCCG
>VZRF01012071.1:200063-241305 GCA_013396875.1 Vireo altiloquus
GAGGAGGGGAGGGGAGGCGGGCGGGGGTGTCGCCCTCTGCTCTCATCCATCTTCTGCACATCACGGTCGAGTTCCTCCTTCAGCGCCCGCTCCGGCGGGGCAAGGCGCCCCGCTCCCCCGGCGCGGCCGGCCCCTGGGAAGGCACCTCCCCCTCCCGCCTCATCAGCTGTTATTAATGGTGATTGATGATTAGCAATTACGGGGCCAGGACAAGGGTGCTTTTGTGGGGACGGGACGGGGCCGCGCCGCTCGGCACAGCCCTCTTCGGGCCCGAGCTCACGGACGGGGCGAGCCGGCTCCGCTCCGCCGCGGCACCACCGGCTCCCATAACCGGACCCGAGCCGGCCCTCTCGGCAGCTCCTGACGGCCGAGCCCGCGGGGAGCGGCCCGGGGGCGGCGGCGAAGGGCGAGCTCCAGCGCCCCGACGGACCGGCCCTGGCCAGGCGCCCCTTGCCGAGGCTGTGCCGTGCCGAGGCTGTCCGCAGACCACCCGCCGCCGAACGGGGCGCGGGGGGAGCGACCATCGGGCAGGGTCGGGATTGCCCTTTTCCCGGCCCTGGAGCCTCGTCAGCTCGGAGCGGCGTCTGCCGGAGACCGGCGGGCTCGGGCGCCGCGGGGCCGGGGAGACCGCGGGGCCACTCGCAGACGCGCTCGGGTCGGGGTGGGAGCGGGGGAAGGGGGGTGTCCCGAAGTTCCCCGTCTTGCTGCTCCCCCGCGGCCCCGCTCGGGTCCCCCGCACTCCGTGTGCCAGACTCGTCCCCCGGTGACGGCCAGCGGCCCTGGTGCGCATCGCTCCATCTGCAGAGCAAGCGACACCCGTGCGAGTCGAAAGCTTCTGAGATGCGGAGAGACCTGTGCGGCTCCGCTATGCTCTCTGTGTCCGGGAAAACATTGCCTGCCCCTTGTGGAGAGTCCCCACGCTAAAACAGAGGACTTTCTGCCCCCAGCTCGGCATTTGGGTTGTCTTCTGCCTCTATAGAGCTGGTCACCAGATCTGCAATAGGCAGACTGAAGCCCTGCTTCAGAAGAGTATCAGGATTTCTGTGTAAAGTGCTTGGAAGCCAAGAAATGCTAGAGCTGAATTCATGTCTGCGCTCACTCCAGCTGTAGTTTCAGTGGCACAGTGACACACCAGACCTCTAGCTCTCACCTGGGGGCATTCCTCTTCTCAAGTCCCATGTGTTCCTGCCTACATTCCCCCTTTGACCAGGGATGCAGTACCTCTGGCTGCTTAGCTACCCAGGCTCTTGATGGTGTCATTGATATCTGTGTAAACACATGGATTTCTCCACCATCACCTTCTGCTCTGTTCCTGAGGAGGTCTGGAACACCATTTTGAAGTGTGTGTTTTCTATGGGACGTGACAGCCCAGCCATGGAGTTGGACATGTGGATCCTGTGTGGAGCATGTGAGGCAAAGTGGGCCCACTGCTGAAAATGGGGTACTCAGCCTTCTTCCACTAAACAGGCACAATCTGAATCCCCAGGGGTCAGATATGACATCACAGAGCCTCCTCTTTCTTTCATGACTTTTGTGCCTTTCTCTGTGGCACATCCTTGTGGTCCCAAAGAATTATCCCTCCACAGCAAGAATGGCCCTGCTCCAAGCCGGGGAAATGGGTGTGGAGAAGTCAGTGATAAAATAATCATCCAGGCTCAAATACTGAATCATAAAACTGAGGCCCGGCCTAGGGGTTCCCTGTCACCTGTCTGATGCAGACACCTCCCACCCTTGGATCACTGAGAGAGAGATCATGCCCATCTTTGCAGGTCATTGACTGGTTGTGGCCCCCAGTCCAGGACTAGGGCCCAGATTCCACACTGGGAAGGAGCATAGCAGTGACAACCATTTGGATGGATCCCACCACAGAGACCAGTTGTGACACAATAAGGGATGTGGTTCTACATCTGCTGGTCAGTGTCCATGTTCTGTCTGTCCTTGCCCCAGCTCTCCTGTCTCATTCACCAGAGGTCTGTGGTAAAGGAACCTTCAAGTTGGAGTCCTCTTCATCCGCATAGTTTGGGTCCATTCCCTGCTATGAAAGCACCTTAGACCGTGGACAAAGTGAAAGCATAGCCATGTGTCACTGGATCTCAAGACTGCACTCAAAAGGGCCCAGATCCAGGCTGTGCAAGCAGCTTTCTGACTCCCGAGAAATGCAATTTGATCAATTGTTCGATGAATCTTTTCTGTGTAACAAACCCACACCTCACACCTACAGATAAATATCTTGCTAACCTGAGAGCAACAGGAGACTGCTTTTTGGTGACCTTGCTGGGTAACTGAGCGAGCTGGGGGTGAACTGTGGCTCCCACGAGGGAGGATGGCAGCCCATGCCCACAGCAGCAGGTCCTGCCTGAATAGCACAAGCTCCACACTGACCTCTGCACAGCAATAGCTTGCACCCTGCAAGTCCCTACTAAAATCTCCAAGATTAAGGTTCTGCTTACCTGATCATACACTTGCATTACCTGCAGCCCCCATCTCCCTTCAAGCATTGAGTCTCTGTTCCATGCTGGGAGCAGCAAGGAAAGGCTGCTTCTGGAGAGGGGGGAAGCCAGGCAGGAAGGGCTGTAGCGAGGCAGGGGCTTCACTGACCAGGGTGCATTCCCACAGGACCGGAGGAAGGTGAGCAAAGCAGATCTGATGACAGATGGCTGCATCATATGAGTTGGCCCTGACCTCCAGCAGGCAGGAATGTACTCAGGGCCCCAACAACTTAGGCTACTCTGGTTTATGTTGTCTCATGACACTTTGTAGTAGAGATAGAACCTCATGTGCAAATAGTAAAGCAAAGATTCAGAGAAGGATATGTTGAAGGACTGCAGAAAAAAAAAGGTTGTAAGAATAAAGGAAAGATTGTGCTGCTATAATCTAGTGTGTACGTTAAATGGGACAGAGCTCCCACATCCACCATCCTCACAGGGTGAGGGTCCAGGCTGCGGAGGGTCCACCCACTGGACCTCCATGGGGTTTCCCAATTTCAGTTGTGTAATAATCTCTGTCTCATCTTCCACAGCCTCTTGCTGCCTAGTGAAATGCAGTTTCCATGGCTTCCACTTGAGGCTCAGATCTCTACTGCTAAGATGCTCCCTGGGCATCTTTCCCTCTCCATGCAACTTCTCTGCAGAAAGCCCCTCGGTTCCAGTTTAAAGGGCTTCATCCCTCCCTCTCAAGGAGCCAGTGCATTCCCTTAACATGCTTGAAGATAGACTGTCCAACACACCAGGGACAGCAGAAATATTAATTTTGTGTGCAATTTGTGAAGCCCCTGGTCTCATTGCATTCTCAGCTGTTGGCAGAGATCTCTTAAGACCTTGCTAGGTACATTATCAGACACTGAGTTTAAGAAGTCTCAGGAGGAGACCTGCTCTCTCCTGTTTTGAGGTCAATGGGTCATGTTTTGCTCGTCATGCTCGCTTGTGTTTTTCAGTCTCAGCATGTGATCTTGAGTCTCACCAAGCTGGGCCCCAAGTGCTGAATTCAAGTCCAGTCTCTGCAAGCAGTGCCTTCAGCAATCACAGACCACCCTGGCCCATCTCCTCCATCATACCACTGCCTGAGCTGGCTCTCCATCCTCCGTCTGCCTTTGCTTCCCACTTCTCTTCTCTGTTTTCTGCATTAGAACAGCTCAAGCTTCTTCCTCCTCCTCCTCTTCTCCATTCCTTGCTTCAGAGATGTGAACATGGACAAGTCCATTTGTCTGCTTTTCCAGAATCAGTAGGAAAGACTGGAAAGTGTCCTGCTCAACACTTGAGACACAGTGTCTGTACTGAAGATGGTACATGGCCAGTCTGGCCAGCACAGAGGATCCTGGGAGAAAACCAGGACCCTCTAAAAATGTCCTTGTTTAGAACATGCAAAGTGGGATCCTCAGAGGCTGTTAATTAAGGAAAATTTGATCCCATGCTACTGGGCAGAAAAAGAACCATCCGGGCCAACACTCTCCTCTGAGGTGGAGAGTCTGCAGTGTATTCCTGATGCACCAGCTGTTGGCCAAATACAGGCCAATTAATTTTTGCTGTGTCTGTAATGGGTAAGGTTCTGAGGCAGGCACACAGCACAGCAACCACAACTGCAACAGTTAAAGTGTAATGACTGACTGGGAAATGAAAGCAGGTCTTCCTAATGGAAACTGCTATGCAGTCTTAACTTTATGCCTCTACCTGCTCCACTTACTATCTCTGCACGGAATCTAGCACAACAGGACTAAATCTAGTCACAGCCTCTAGGCATTCCTGCAATATAGCTGCTAAGCATATTAAAAGCAAGAGTAATGTAAAATTATTTACTCAAAGTTTGGGAAGCCTAGAGAACAGGCTGCTGTGGCCATGATGTTGTTTGACCAAAGCTGGGCTCCCACCAGGCACAGATTCTGCTACTAGATGTGCCCATGACCTGCTCCATCAGCCACACACTGCCTGAGGTGGGCAAGAGCTCATGTGCAAGGGGCACCCGGAGGTCCCCGCTGGCCTCTGCAGACATGGTCCCACAGGATGTCCCTGACTGCAGAGATGCCTTAAGTACTTCTGTCTCCAGCTTCTGACAGCAAAATCTGTCTGCAGCAGCTAAGGAAATGCCTGTTCATGCCTGGGGAATGCATTTCAGAGCTAGAGACCTGGCAGAGCCACAGCTAGAGCAAGAAGAATCCAGGATCCTCATTAACAGTAGCAAGAGCATTCCCAGGTGCACGGGTTTGCTGTTCACAATGTCTCAGACCAGAAACTTTTGTATCTATAGTCCTGGACAAAGTTCACATATTCCTTTCACATATTTCTTTGAGGATTGTTCTGCTTAGGAGACCCAAGCCCTCCGTTACTCTTGTGTTTGGATCCTGCTCAGGTAGAGCAGTCCTAGCCAAAATCTTTAGATAATTTATGGGGCTTCTAAAGTACAGGGCTGGTACTCCTTGCATGTTTAGCCTGGAAGCAGCTCTCTCTAAGTGCACTGCTCTGCCCCAGCAGTTACATGAGCATGGCACTCTAGAACCTTTCACTGGGGAGATATCCATCACCTGCAGGTCGCTATGCAGACATATATCTCATGGTTCAGTGACAGAACCCAAGGGCCTATAAGCAAAGCTGGCATTCTCAGAGTGCAGGATTCCACAATATGCTATCCACAATACAGGCTGGCACACGAATATCGTTTCTTCTGCTGGGAGCACAGTCCAGTCAAGGACACCACTGAAAACAGCCTGACTCCGTCACCTTAGTGCCCTCCCCTCAGTATTTATCCACAGCGAGGAGATCCCCTGGAGCCTTCTCTTCTCCAGGCTGAGCAGCTCCCACTCCCTCAGCCTTTCCTCATAGGAGATGTGCTCAGGTAACCTTTCCATGTTAAAATACTCTTATTTTGTCACTGCTCAGGTTTCTCCAGCTCCTGGTCCTCGAGGCAGCTTTTCTTGGCTATTTCCTTGTCTTCTGGCCATTCTTGATATCTTCTGCTACCCCTGCAAAGTTATACTAAACCTGCTTTTGTGGATACCTCTGCTAGTGATTCTTTTAGTGACCTGAACCACCCACCCACTCCTGGCAAGCAGCTGCAGGTGACACTGCTGACATATGGCAATGAGCCAGAGAACAGAGCAGGGCTGACAGCCCAAAGAGCACCAGTGTGCAAAAGGGGTCCCCAGGATTCACCAGTGGAGCATGGCACCTCGGGAGCATCACCTGCAGCACGTCTGGATGGAAACAGAAGCGCAGGAAGTATCTGGAGTTGTGGTCCTCACAAAGAAAGACCAGAAGCCCTAGGCAGTGGGAGAGCTGCTGTCGGGCCCAACAAGCCCCCAGCAGGAGTCCAGCAGAGCTCTGCTCATGGGGGCTGGGTTTCTGTGGGGGGATCATAGCCTGGGGTGCACACCAAGGCTCCTACCATCCTGAGTCAGGGCACCTTGCAGTCCCTCCTCAGGGGGGAATCACAGCCAGGGTTGTCAGGCAGCCCCTGAGGTGCTCTCATGCTGGGGAAAGGATGGGGTTTACCTTTGTGCGTCACATCCAGCCCTGGGGCCCTTTGGAACTCCTGACCGCTGTCCATCCCACTCAAGTGAAACATGCTTGGTGCTGCCAAACAGCAGAAATGTCAAAGCTAAAGCTTATGAGAAAAATGGTGTAAGAGCAAATATTTAAATAACTTAATAAAAGCAGCATCACCATTTATTTCAGAATGTCTTTCTCAGAAACCACCACAGGCAGCACATTCAGAGCAAGGAAGGTGATAGAACCAGTACAAACCAGTGGGGTCAAAATGAAGGAAACTCAGGTCAAGTCAGAGCTGTCAATGGAGTTAGCAGTGCTGGGAAGGGAAACTGGAACTTATTATCAGGGGGCCAAACACAGCCTCAGTGGTGACAGCAGCCTGTGGCAGCCCAGTGCAGGGGAGTGGTTCATAGATCTGTAATTAATCAGCCTGATCTCTTTGGGACTGGGCTGAGCACCATACAGATGAACCCCAGTCTGGACTATGGCAGATCCCCATGTGATTTTAAAATAACCCCAGAGATAAGAAATCTACATCCACCATGAGAACCTGTCCTAACATGCAATTAACTAGAAGATTAATTATCCTTGCTATTAAAAATGTCTCATGTCTAATATGTGTTTGCCTAGCTTCATTTTCCAGCCACTGGATCTAGTTTTACCTCCAAGTGCTGCTCAGAAGGCCTGACAGCGCTGAGTGAGCCCTGCAGGGAGGCTGAGCAAGAAGGCACAGTAGGGTCCAGCCGTGGGTGTCGGGTGACAATGAAGGGGTCCTTGGTGGCCTTTGGGAGGGGGCTCTCAGCCCCTCCTGGCCTGTGAACCCTGGCCTGGAGAACAGGCACCCACAGCTGCACAGCAGACTCCGAGGAGCAACCTTGGTGTGTCCAACCCCCCTCTGCACAGCTCCCGCTGCCAGGAGCCACTGCAGCCCCTCACCTGCTCATGGCACTTCTCTGAACCCCTCTGATTTCTCAGACCTTCTGAAACACCGACCCTAGAGCAGGATGGCCCTGCAGCAGAGAGCCCAGAAACCTGCAGGCACTGGGCACCTGCCCCAGGTGTCTGTGTGCAATACACGTCCTGCATAATGAAAGCCAATAACTCAGTAAATATTTCTGCTCTGCATTTGAAGTAACTATGTGCAATATTCATATTTTACAGTGGTAATGGAATACTTTCTTTTTCATCAGTAATTAAGGAAGATGCTAAACTGTGTAAGTAACAATTTTTATAATGTGCAAGAGAAGAGCTTACATCCAAGAGTATTTAATTGGCTAATGAGTTCACTGAACCATTTATTTTTTTCTTTATAACAAATCATGACACACTGGGGAACTTGAGATTACTAGGGGGAAAAATACCAATGTCTTGTCAGTATTTAAATGTGTTCACATGGATATCCAAGAAACTATGGAGCAGTTAGTTCAACATACCTCCCAAGAAATCACAGACAAGCAGTCAAAGGACATCCTGCGAAAGTTAGTAACAACTAGAACCCAATTTAATGTAATTTGGAGAGGTACTTTCCAATGATTTTATGTAACTTTTTTATAAGCCTACAAGTTTGATAGAGCTAATGAGAGAGATGGGCCAAGCTTAGAATCCTGTAAGTCATTTGACTAAGTTCTGCACGGCATTCTAATAAGAAAAATTAGCTGTATGCTGCAGGTAGTGGGCTCAGTACTAACAGATCCAAAAGAACTTGGTGACTGAGGAGACTTACCTTACACAGCCATTTGACAGGCATATTTCTAGCTCCATTCTCTTCACACATCAATTCTATGTACTTTCAGCAATCAGGGAGAAATAAAAAACAATTGCCGATAAAATTATTGGAATGGATAAAAATGAATTGTTGGGATGGTAAAAGTAACAGGTGACACTTGCTCAAGACAACCTGATCTGGGCTGCTGGAAACACCAGGTTCCTGAACAACCTGGTTGGTTACACTGAAGTATAAGGTGCAACACATAAGTAAGAAGAATGGGGCTTCACTTTAAATCAGGGACGGCATCATGGACAGTAACAAGTCTGAAAAACATTAGAGGTTGCAACATCTGCCATCTGAGCACAAACCACACCGACTGGAGGGCATCGCTGCTCAGGCCTCCTCCTGGGCTATGCAAATGGTCAAATCATGTCAAATATTAACCCAAGGTTCCTGAGCATTAGTGTGGATCTCACATCCACAGCAGAACAACCCCTACACAATCACAGCACAGCCCCGTTTTGAGTGCTGTGCCCAGCTGTCCTCCCTCCCTCTCCAAGGGATGCACTGCAAGCAGAAAAGCCCAGGGAAACCCTGTATGTGGAGTAAGGGCTGGGTGAGAGCTTCCTCACAGGAGCGGCACTGCTGAACAGGATTACAGCCCAAATAAGGAGAGAAATAGCAGAGATCTGTATAGTTTTAAATAATATGATGAAGACAATTGTTGCCCATATATGCTTACATGGCATCAAATGAAACATGACAGTGATAGCAGAAAGATAAATAGAGGGAACTGATCAACACACTGTGCAACTCTTCTCTCCTCACCACAAGGGCATCAGAATGCTCAAATATACACAGGTCCAAAAAGTGACTGGTCAAATTTATGGCAGAAAAAAAAAGTCTCCACAAGCAAAAAATACAAAGACCAAAGACCATTTTTTGACCCAAAACTACCTAAGAAGCAGGGTACAACTCAGGGTGGGGACAGACATTCTGGGGAAGAGCTTTTCTCTCTACTTGCTTTGCCTGTAAGTACCATTACTCTTAACCCCCATTATGGCCTCTCATGCTCTTTACTGAGGAACAGGAAAAATCGAGTGAGAGTCAAGCAGGTGCTTGAGGCTGAGAAGCCTGCAGAGAGTGCTGGTTGTCTGTCAGAAGGGGATACCAGGGATGGGCAGGGCTTTGGCTGCACAGGGAGGGTCAAAACAAGATCCAGTGGCTGCAGCTGGGCTGGAGATTTTTGTCTGGACCCGGGATGACTTTTTCCCAGAGCATGTCCCTCGAATGGCTGCACTGAGAACGCAGCAGGGGACTCACATCTCTCCAGCCACTCCTAAGGGTGCATCTTGCCCTGACTGCTCTGCTGACAATCCCAGGTGGATGCTGAAGCAGGAGCAGCAGCCTGTGCCCAAAAGACATGCCCAGCAAACCTAGGACACAGAAGTTACCAGCAGCTGCCTGTGCCTGCAGCAGCTGGTAAAACACACCAGAACCACACGCCCCTGGGCTAACAACACCTGATGCTTGGTGTTCTCAATGGAGACCACAGCCCTCCCACTCAGGATGGTTAAATTTCCCTGGAAAGTTGTCTCAGCAAGTATATCCAATGCTGCATTAGGAATTTCCCCTTCAGAAACCTGTGAAAATAGCAAAGCTTGTTAAATTTCCAGAATGTGCTCTGGAACATTAAACCTTTTAAAATCCGTTCTTGTAAATGTTTTTGAAAATCAATTGCTAATCAATTAGCATAACTGAGTTGAACTCAGAGCATTTGGACTCAGCCTGCATCTTAGCTTGAACTTTTCTGATTGTTTCCCTTTGCCAAAGGGCTGGAGTTCCCAGGAGCTTTTCTGGTGGGTTGGTTTGATTTGGTTTAGTTTTTTCCCCACCAGCTGCCGTGGTCACTCTGTAAGAGGTTCTCCCCTTTTCCTACCAGCCTCACATTCCTTGAAGACTGTTACCCAGTAACATCCTTATGCATAATGAACTCATGCCTTTCAATTCTGGTGGGAGCACCAACAAAATTCAGTTTCTGAAGATGTGTGGCCAGGTGTAGCCTGTCCCTCTCAGCCACCCACCTGGCCTCTGCCCTCCCTGATGGGCTGGTACACACTAGAATGCTCTGTCTGCAAATCTGGTGGCTCTGAGAGGAGCCCTGGAAAGGTACCTGCAGCCCCACCATAGGTCCTTCATTGCAGCAGGTGCCTGTCTGGGCCAAAACACCTTTGTCCAGGAACGTGCCAGAGCACGGATGTGCCAGAGCTCCATCTGCTCTTGCATTTGCAGAAACCAGACCCTGGGGATTCACCTCTTCCCACTGGAAGAGCTGGAGCTGCCCTCATCACCCAGTGCAGAGTAGCCTTATAACAGGCAAAAGCACCCAGCAAGACCCAGAAAACAGCTATAAGCCTAACAGTTGCAAGTAACAGCTATAAAATAAAACAAACTAATAAATTCAATCCTTCCCTGTTCTTAGGGAGATATTATTTTAGTGGCTGGGCATGCATTACTGAGCACAAGTTACTGCGGGCATAGGGACAATGTTGGAGAGAAGGATCGTACACCTGCCCAGGTGTGCTGCTCTGCAGGCTGCCTTCACACCAGGACACCAGCTCAGGCTAAGGCAGTCCCAGATCGTGCTGCCACCAAAAAGGACAAACTTTCCTTTCTGTTCCTCCTTCATTCACAGACATCACCTGGCTTAAAATGAACTCCCTAAAGCGGTGATTAGACTTCAGGAACAAGACCACTGGCCCTGATCCTGTAAACAGATCACCTGAGCACACAAGCCAGTTCAGCCAGCAGGAAGGAGGTAACTTCAGACTCAGTTCCTATCCTGGTTCAAGGGGAATGCACTGCTGGTCCATGGTGAGAGGGCAGGTCATTATCCATGTATTTTAAAAACTTTGGCTCTCCTGAACACTTCATCCCTGCTTTGCAGATCGTTGTGGTCACCTCCAGCCAACAGCTCACCTCTCTGCCCCTGGATGTCATAAAACACATATTTAAACCTTCCCGAGACATACCATCTCTACACTGTGACAGTACCTACACAAAGGCAGACACAAGTGCTTTCCAGGCACCTTGCATGCACCTGTAAACAACATTCCTCTTGTACCCTGTTAGCACTCCTGCTGTGGCACATCAGCAGTGCAGGCACATTAGGAACAGCATGATCAACCTCACAGTGTGATTTTGGGCTCTCCCCCTCAGAGCAGAAGGTATAAGGTGACAGTAACTGAGGGCACAGAGCCACAGCCCACGTGCCCAGAGAGGCAGGAACAAACAGCACCATTGGGTCTGTCAAACAGCTTTGCCTTCAGAGCTGCGTGTTGCAGAGTCCTGCTGTTGGTGTGGCCATGAAGAGAGGCCAGGCAGAACAAGTGCAGCAAGAGGAGGGACCCACAGTATGCTGCCCTGGGTTCCTGTGCCAGCCACAGCTGTGGTTCTCAAGGTACTCCTTTAGTCAGAAGCAGAAACGGAGTTTGGTTACAGCAGATCTTTAACGGATGGATAGTGCTTACCTTCTTTGCAAATGTCTTAAAGTCACAGGATCAAACCTTTCCCTTTGTCTTGTTGAGAGCATGGTGCCGCCCAAGCTACAGTGTGAACCCACGCCCACTCTGGGGGTGCTGGCTGCTCTCTGCCCAGCAGAGCAGCATCCTCAGGGCACATTCCTCCTCACCAGCAGTAAGGTCCCCAGTGCTGCACAGGCACTGCCGTCCTGCCCCAAGCCCCTGAGCCAGGTAACCCAGACATTGTACCTTCACAAAAGGGGTTTGATTGGAGCACCTACCACACATTTCCCTCTGAGCAGCAGGTGGGTGCACAGGTCTGAGTGCATGTGCCACCACCCATGGCATGTCAGGTGAACTCTGTCAGGACTGTCTTCAAGGAAATGTAGAAGTCCTGCTCAGGTAGGTATAAAGAACACGATTTATTCCAGACACCTTTGGGTACAGACTGTAAACAACTTGACAAAAGACAGGATCACAGCAAACATTCAGGGCACCAGAGCTGCCTAGTACAGGCTAGAGGATTTGGATTTGGGATAGGGAAACCGCTATCTTACTACTAAGCATGTGATCCATGCAGTGTCTTTGCTCCTTGTACCACAAAATGCCCTAATCCCCATGCCTCCCTTTCTTAGTCTGGAGTCTGTGCTGATTAGTATGGACAAACAGAATGCTCCAAAACAGGTGCATGAGGTAGAGCACAGGGCTGGTTGGGACTGTGACACAGCGACAGGTTCAGCACAGGGGGCTGATGGGGCCAGGTAGGCAGGGGCTGAGGGGAAGGGGGTGAGAGGAAAGCACAGACTGCATTGGCAGGGATGGAACATCTACACTGAAAGGCACAGCAGGACTGGAACTGCAACCCCTAGTAGAGAACGTCCTCAAAGCTGAGCAGCAGGAACTGGTGCAGGGCACTTGGCAGGTGTAGCTGGGACAGGACCAGAAGCAGCCGACCCTCCAGGGCAGTCCTGAGAGTGCAACGAGCCAGGTGCTGCAGGGAGCGAGGTCTGTGCCCCAGGGAGAAAAGTGACTGGTAGAAACACGGGTATTTCTATAGAGAGAAGAAAGGACCAGAGGCATACAAAGCTGAAGACATCACCCTGGGACCAGAGGTAGAACCAGACATCCTCATTACGCCTCATTATGTCCCTGTCCCCAACAGCACCATCCCTGTGTCCAGCAACCCTGCACTGCCCAACCCCCTCCAGGCCCAGATGCCCCTGGCAAACCACCAGAACCTGGACTTGTGTTCTTCAGCCAGCAGCAGGCATTTGTTCCCTCACCTGTACAACTTCTTCTGGGACTGCTTCCACCCAGTCCTCAGAGACACGCACGTGGGTGTAGCTGTTCACCAGTGCCTCGATGACACGTGGGCACGTGTGGCAGTACCGCAGCACCTGGCCAGGGAGAGAGCAGGTGATCATCATCATTGCACGAGGTCCTGCAAGCCCCACTGTCACCTCCTAAAATACTGCTCAAACCCAGATGTGGTAAATCTGGTGAACTCCTGTCCTTCCCTCATGCTGACCAAGGAGAGAAAAACCACTGCAGGTATAAAGCACCAGAGCATCCCCCTCCTTGCAAAGAGGGTGACTGAGCCATCACCCAACATGCACAGCATGGCTGTCTTCAGCACAAGTGGGCCTCCACATCTTCTCCTCAGATACAGGGACCATTGTACATGGCTGGGATGATCTCCATCGGCTTCACTGCTGTAAGTAGCTCATAACATCATAAACATCAACACTCTGCTTTACACCAGGCTCCTTACCTCACATTTCAGTGGTTAGAGCACGAGCCATTCGGGGCAGGGACTGGCACTCATTTTGTGGTCAGCCAGAGCACTGCACACTATGCTCTGTTAAGGGCCACACCAGGGTCTCAGGGATGCAGGATTGTGCCTGTTCAGTGCAGGGCTGCAGAGACATCTGTACCTGTCTTAAGCAGTGCTGTGCCCCAGGAGACTGCACAAAGCCCCAGAAGACTTCACACATACTTGTACAACATCCCTGGTGCATCCCACATTTGCACAGGTGCAGGTGACACACACCAGTGCCATGTACGGAGCAACAGTGCAGCCTTTGGAGCACACCCCACCCAGGCAAAGCCGCACAGAGGCAGATTTCCCCAGCTCCAGGCTGCCACTCCCCATGGCCCAGGCCAGCAGTAGCTGTCAGAGTCTATTCTGGCTGTACCAGTGATCCTCATTATCTGGCGTTAATAGGAGATTAATTAGTGTTAATTGTTGATTTTCCTGTATTTTCCCAAAGGGGAGAGCAATCTGCTGATCTCCGGGCTGGGTAATTATTGCACTGCTCAGGAATTAAGACAGGAAATTAACCCTTTATCTCCTAGTGTCTTGCAGAGACGGCAGGAGCTGAAGGGTGTGCCCCTGAGAAGAAACACCTCCAAAGGAAAGGACCAACGCTGTCCAGAGCGAGTGTTTAAGGAACCTGGGTGAGTACTGTCCACACAGCTTAGCAGACAGAAGAAGGAGAGTCCCACAGGAAAACACAGCCCAGGAGAAAACATCAGGGAATCCCATACTGGTTGTCCCATAGTGCCAGTTCTCCCTTCCCAGGCCCTGGGCAGAACAGGGCAGGACAGCAAAGAGGCTGCCACGGAACAAGCCCTGCCGGGACAGGAGAGCCCGCTGGGGCCCTGTTGCTGTTCACAGCCTTCCCCTCCCACCACACTCCCAGCACCACCAGAGCCCCACACCTTGAGGAGGGAGCCTGGCCAGATGCGGACAGCTCCGTGGTTGAGCAGTGCTCGCACCACAAGCTCCGGGCGATGCTCCAGCTTGTAGGCAGCCACTTGCAGGATGTTGTGCAGGGCCGTGTTGCCACCATAGTTCATGACATTGACATTGGCACCCCGGGCCAGCAGTAACTCGGCAATTTGAGCATTGGCGTTCTTGCAGGCCAGGTGAAGCGGGTGCTGCCGGTCCCGATCCGCAGCGTTGATGCTGGCACCGCTCTCCACCAGCAGCTGGCAGACCTGGTAGTAGCGATCCATGTCCTGGGGCTGATGGCGCTGAGCACAGGCAGCATTCAGTGGCGTTTGCCCCTCCTTGTTCTTTGCCTCCAGTTCAGCCCCGTGGTGCAGAAGGAGCTGGACATGCTCTGCCAAGCCGTGCCGTGATGCCACATGCAGTGCTGTGTCATTCTCTTCCTCCGTCCGACTGTTTACACTGGCACCGTGCTGCAGCAGCTGCCGGACACACCTGAGTGGGCCAAAGTGACCTGGTGACCATTTTTCATCTCAACCCCCCATCCTACCTCCTGGCCCCCACATCTGTACCATCCCATAGCTTTTCCCTCAAGCCCAAAAATCTCTGCTCCTCTTGCCCTCGAGCAGTGGTTTTAAGCCAGGATGGCTGGTGAGAAGATACTGTCACCCTAATTTCAGCTAACTCTGCACAGATCTCTTAAAGTGTTGTCACATCTGACACCTGCTCACATATGCAGGGGATCTGCTCAGGAATGCCCTGAACATTGCAGTGTGACCACTGGCTCCACGTTGCTGGGGGGCAGGCCAGATAGCAGCACCTGGCTCAGCTGCATCTGCTAAGGACACGAGCTTGCAGTCACCTGTTTGACTTCAGAGCTGATCCTGGCCCAGGAACAGGCACCAAGGCCACCCCCATACTGCACCCACCAACCCACCTTCAGGGATGAGGAGAGACCCCTACTACATGGGATCAGGCTTGAGGGAGAGGGAGGCTGGCTGTGCTCCCCCGAGCAGAACTCACTCGAGGGAGTCTGAGCTCTTGCAGAGGTGCAGGGGCCTGTAGCCATCCTCAGAGACAGCCTCGGGATCAGCTCCGGAGCCGAGCAGCAGGCGCACACAGTCGGTGCTGGCGGCTGCACAAGCCTCGTGCAGGGCGGTTTTGCCCCCCGGAGCAAAGTCGACGGCAGCGCCGCGAAGCAGCAGGAGCCGCAGGCAGTCGGCGTAGCCCCGGCTGGCCGTGATGTGCAGCGGCGTGGTGAGCTCCTGCTCATAGCTCAGCGACCACAGCCCTGCAGGGGAAGAGAGGTCAGGGAGCCACATCCAGCCACAGCGCACAAAGAACTGCCCTTTTCCTTGAAGCACCTGATGTACTTCCCCCCTGGGGCACTTGTGTTTCCCCTCGAGGGACTTCAAATCCCTTCCCTGCAAGGTCCCTGTGTTTGGATTGGCCTACCAAAGACAGAGATCCACGGAAGGCTCTCAGGCCACACAACCACCCAGCTCCAGGAAGCAGGAGCCCACAGCAGAAGCTGTTCTGGGCAGTGTGCCCATCACCTGTGGCTCAGGTGCACACCTGGGGTTTTTGTTGTCAGGAGTGCAGTGAATGAAGGGTGCCAGCAAGGCTGATGGCAGCGAGGTGGATGGGTTAAACGCCATGTGTGAAGCACCACAAACACAAGGAACTGGGCAGTAAGAGAAGTGTCAGAGCCAGCTGCCACATGCACAGGGAACTCCAGCCCTGAGCAGGGTGCAGACAAGAAGTTACAACAGAGATGGACATCTAGCACCTAGGAGAGAGCAAGGGGCTGAATTGTGCCAGCTCTCAAACATGCTGACCCAGCACAAACCATCACTGAGCTGGTGCAGTCTGCTGGCTAACAGCCTACAGATGTTACGGGAAAAAAAGCTCCTTAAACTGTGCTTCTTACTGCCTACCCAGACCGAACTCCAGGACATTCCAGACTGCATGGCGTGTTCCACACTGCATCCTCTCAGCTCCTTGCAGAAGCAGCATATGGTCATCTGTGTTTTCCAGGGCCAGGTTCAAACTAAACCGTCTCAAAGACCTAATTCATGTTGTGACAATCTGGCACAACCTGCAGTGGGATCTGGCAGCCCCGTGCAGGCTGCACACAAAGCAGTTCTCAAGCGCTTAAGACAATCCCTGTGAGAGGGGCCAGTTTTCCTGAGTGAGGCCTATGCTCTCAGAAACATCAATCCCCTTCCACAAGGAACACAGGAGAACCTGACCACATCCCCATGCTCTTGCTCCCATTCCCATTCCTCTGTACCCCAAGTAGCACCCGTAACGCACAACCCCAGCTGCAGCCATGCCCCACAGCACACACCACAGGCTGAGCCCCACTGCTCCCACATACTCAGCCCACGAGGGTTGAAGCGGTAGTTCTTCCACTCTTCCAGGTCACTGGTGTCAAACACAGCACTGGGGCTCAGGCTGTTCTGAGGATCTCTCAGGATCTCGGCTACAGTGTCCGGATCCCCAGCCAGCAGGGCCTGCCACAGCAGCCGGGCAGGGCCACGCGCCTGCTGCGTGCGGATGGGCTCCTGGCTCTCATCTCCTCCGCCTGTGATGCTGCCCATGACAAACAACCAGACCCTCCTCAGAGAGCAGGGCAGGACCTGCTGGTGCACCCCAGCCAGGCTGTGAGGCACAGCCCCACCAGCAGCCTGTGTTTGGGCTGAGAGCCTGCCTGCCAGCCCGGGGTGGTGCACAGGGAGGGGGAACACAGCACACCCCTCTCTTTGGCCCAGGCTGGGCACGGCTCGAGTCTCAGCTGTTCTATTCTGGGAAACCTTGTGACCAAACGCTGGGGCCAAGAGGCTGATAAAGGCTCTCTGCTCAGGCAGCAGTACCTCTGCAGTGCCCTGCTGTGAAGGGAAAATCCTCAGGCAGAGCAGGGGAGCTTGAAGGGTAGAAATGGGGATGGGACAACACCAAGACAACTGAAAGGGAAATGGTTTCATGCCTACTCAGCGTGTTGTTGCCCAGACCACAACAGCATGACCTCAGCAGCTCCACACACATCTCCATGCCTTTGCTCACCACTTGGCTCCACACGTCTCCAGCACTGCACACCCACTTACCAGTTGCACCTGAGCCATTAGCACCAGGGAGGTTTTTAAATGAGCTACAGGACATCTCTTTTTAATCAAAGCCTAAGGAGTGGTAGAAATAGGCACAAGGATGGGAAAAATTGGAGGTAATTATCGTTTAGACCCTCCCTGCATCCTCCTTTTTCTTGATATCCAGCCTTGCACAGAGCCCCTGCATAGATTTAGTGTTCCCTTTCAGCCCTCAGACACTCCCCTGATTCAGGGTTGCTCACTGCAGTCCTGTCACCTGAGATGGTGTTTTCCTCTGACCCCACTGCATACAGCCAACCCACCCACCGTGGTCACAGAAGAGCACTGCTCACGTGGCATTAGCACTGTGTACATACTGGTCACACCACATGATCTAGAGAACACGTCAAACTGCATGGAAGGCTAGTAGTGTTCAGTTTAATTTTGTGTCACGGAACCACTCAGATCCTGCAGCTAAACACCAGTTAAGTGACCCCAATAGACCACCAAGAAAAAATTACCAGGGGACCAGAGCAGAGTGTAAGACAGGGAACTTTACCCTTCTCAGTAATGAAAATAAATGAGCAAGTTCTATGCTGACAGTATCCAGTTTGCTCTGTCTGTGAAGACTTCACCTTGTAGCCTGCAAAAAGGCAAAGAAAGGGAAGCCCCTGGCAGATGTTCTCACCTGATGGGACCCTCTATTTGCCCAAGGATATAGGCAGGTATCCCATGAGAGCTTGAAGTTCCCAGTCAGGCACCAGGGAGGCAGAAAGCTGTGTGTCAGTGACATCAGACAGTTTATACTTCTGCTGGGCACCTTAAAATATCAATAGGGGTGATTTGGGAAAGACAAGGTCACTAGAACCTACTGGTAATGTCACTGAGTCAGTTCTAAGAACCTGTTCCTACATGGTCAGTGAGATACAGAGACAAGCCTCAGGTAGCACAAAGGTTTGTTTTAGTTTCTGTATCCTTATCTGATAAATTTGGCAGCACATTTTTGCTCTGTGCTTGATGAATGATCTTGTTTGGTTGAGTTTTTCATGTCTTGAAACTTTGTTGATAAGAGAAATTTCAGCGTGAGGTTGTTTCACATTGTCTGTTCCATTTTCTCTGGGGCACAAACCTTTACAAGCAGAGAGACTGGATGTTCCAGTGTCTGCCAGCCTAGCATAAGACAGGAGTTACAACACTCAATTCATATTTTACTGACAAATGGTCTCAGTTATCATTTCTCAGTTACTCACTAAAGGTATATCCATTAAAGGGTTATACCTTTAGTGATTTCATTCCTAAGTAGACTGTAACAATTCAAAACCTGGGTTGTACAAATCTTGCAATTCAGTAAATAATCTTCACCACTCACAAGTTGCAGCACATGCATCTGCAAGCCCACGCACCCTATTTGTCTCCTGCTGGAGTGGATCCCCACAGAACGCTGTCATCTGACTGAGCACCAGGACAATCAACCTGCTCCTCTGGGAAAGTGGCTTCATGAACAGCTCTTCTGTTCTGGCATGGGTGGCTTTTGCCACCAGCGTTCTGTAGAGGAGGGTGGTACAGTTAAGGCCCTTCCACACCTGATGCTCTTAAATTCTGAGAGTCTGCCTGCACCACATCACTGACAGCAGCAGGAACAAGGGCAGGTGCATGCTGCTCAGCACACCTCTCCCTTGAGCACGCTCGCTGCAGCGCTTACTGAGAAGCTCATAGATGACGTTGACAAGAAGCTAAGTAAAAGGGACCAGAGAGTGTGGAAGCACGTGGGGTAGCCCCAAGATGCGCTTGGACAAAGTACAGTGAGATGTACAGATGGAAGGAAACACCAAGGATGATAAGCTCCTACCTCCTGTCACTCAGGAAAGTTTGCTTCCACCATCTTTCTGATAGACTGGACTTCTGCTCTCCTTGTCAAATCCATCTCTTGGAACAGAACAGCATTCTGATGCCTTTTCACTCATGCACTCTCCCCACCTCACACGATTTTCACATCCATCCCAGCAATCTCTAACAGGACAGTCCTGAGGATGTGCTTCTCCAGCAACTCTTCCAAGGGCCTAATCTCATTATTTTCCAGTAGATCTGCCTCATGCCACCTTTAGCAAGCGTGCTACTATTTGTTCTTCAGCCTTCCTCACACAAAAGCTGTTCTTCCCAAGTCCTTCTTCCACCACTGAGGATTCCTTTCAACGTTTTTCTCAGGTGCCTAAGCCCTGTCTTGGGACCCCAACCTGGACACATACTACGCCCCCACATCCCAGTCCTGCATACCCACCACGTTTACTGCTGGTCCAGCGCAGTACATCGCCCCTGGTCTCAATGATGAGGTTGATGGCTGCACTCTTGGTGAAGTACTTCTGCACCATGTCCAGGTCTCCAGTGAAGAGTGCGTTCTGGACCAGCAGATCCCGGCACTCCAGTGGCTCCAGGCGGCTGTGCTGGTACCCCCAGCCATCTGGGCTCAGGCTGTGCTCACTGCGGTGGCATTGGGACCTCACATTGTGAGAATACTTCCACTGATCCGGCTGCAGCAACCGCTGTGTGGCAGAGCGGGGAGAGAAGGTGCAGTCCATCACAGGTAACTACACCGAGAAGTCTGAGCCACACAGTGAACGAGCTACTGCAGCAAAGCGTCTCTTGTTCAAGAGTTTGTCCTTCACACGTTGCCCCTGGGTTCCAGCTTCCCTGCATCTGGCTGGACTCAGGCATAGGCCTGAATCACCCAGTATAAATAGCCTGGCTTGGCAGCTCCTCATCACCACCTCCCCTTCTTCCAAGAGCTTATTTTCAGCTGCTGAGTGCAATCACCAGCACAGACTAGGCACAGGAGAGAGGTGGCAGGCAGCCTGGAAACACTGCGCTTGTTTGCTCTGCAAAGAGCTCCTGCTTCACACAGCACTCCTACTGAGACAGGGGCAGAGCAAGATGGGGGCAACCATGGCAGGGAGGTGGGGGGGGGGCTTGGATCAGACTCAGTGTCAGAAGCCATAAGGGACTAAGGACAGGGCCCTTCCCCACAGGTGACTCCACAGGGACCAAAAGACCCTCACAAGTACCACACACTGCTCTGGGAATCAGCCCCCTCCTCAGGGCAGCGAGGCTAACTGCCCACAGGGCTGGGCAGGATACAAAAGGGCAGAGAGGTGAGCCCTGAGAAAAGTAGCTTGTACAACACAGATTATCCTGTCACATTGGTCCCATATTTTGATCTTGTTTTTTGTGGTGTGACTGGAGGCACTGATCAAACAGGGAGACAGACTTTGCTTGTGTTCCTTTTGACAGCTGCTTCCAGAGCAGAGCAAACAATTATGTAAGAACCTTGAAGCCAAAGAGGATCCATGAACCAGTCCCAGTACTGGGATCATGCCAAACCTTCCCACTGCCACAGCACAGCTGCTCTGTGCCAGTGAGGACCTGTAGCATCCCACTGGTGCTGGACTGGGAGCATATTGTTTTCCTGAAGGATGCAGTGGCTGCATCTCCAGCTCCACTGTGGAATCCACATTCAAGCTTCACAGAGTCTCCTCCAGCCTGGTGAGGGGCTCAGTGCAATAGCCTTGACTTTGAGAACAGGAAGTCTGGATTCCCTAAGAGATGAGGAAAAGGAGAAATTAAGAACTCCTGCTGTTCCTGCCACTGAAACCAATGCCATCTTGGGAACAGAATCCCAAACTAACCCCTTATACTCAGCACTACTTGTGCACCCAAAACAACCCAGGAAAGGCCCCTGGAAGAACATCCTGACTTGCAGGTGTCCCTCACCCCACCAGCCCCTGCGTGCTGGCAAAGGGCAGGCAGTGCCTTCACACACAGCATTTCACAGACTCAGGGCTGCATGTTCCTGACTGAACCAGCTACCCTGGACATTTTCTCCCATTCCCATGGCTAACAACAAAAAAAATTCCTCAAACCACTTCAAGCAAACCAACCCAAAATTACAAACAAAAACCCACAAAAAGACAAAATTAAAAAAATAAAAGACCTCAAACCCACAAAACACAATCAGCCCCCTTCAGCATCTCCAAGCCCAACACCCACAGTTGCCAAGTAGGAAAGTCCACAGGGACATTGAGGACACTGAGGGCCCTCAGCTGCAGGCAGAGGAAAGGATGTCAGAGCATCCATTTCCTATCCAGAAAAGCAGCCAGCCAGAGCAAAGAGACAAATGTCAGAACCCAGCATGTCCTTAAGTATATCTGGGGCTTTCATCCTCACCCCACTAATGTTTGGTCACAAGGTAGCACTGAGAAAAACCACAGCTGGGACCCTGGCTAGGAGGGCCTGAACATGATCAGGAAGAAGAGGAAAAGGACTAAATACTGCTCACACCACCGAGGCCAGCAGGACAATGATAAAGTGGTACCAAGAACCTTGCCCTCCCACATAGGATTTCTATCTTGCATGGCTTGAGAGGACAGCAGAGGGTGCCCACATAGCAGTCAGAGAGGAACAGAAACAGAGCAGCAAGGCCACTCTCCCAACCAGCCCCTAAACAGCTCTCACAGAGCCCCTGCTGACATTGCTGCTGGGCTCCCACACACCTAGTCCCTCTAGCTCGTACATCTCCCATGGACGTTCAAGAGCATAGGCTTGTCCTCAGCTTCAGAGCCGGCCTAGGATAGCTGACAATTCCTCCAACAGTACCCAGAGCACAGCAGCTGAAAGCCTTGGGGCTTCAGGGTCTGGAACTTGCAGTGACACAAGTCCAAGGGCTGGTCAGAAAGTGATCACAGGTGAAGGCCAGGACAGCTGAACAACAGTCCCACCACCAGGCATGCCCCACTCACCTCTACTCCCACAGACAGCACCCAGCTGCCATGACCCAGCTTTGCCTTATCTCTCACCCCAGAGGGCACCACACCTGTTTTGTCAAATAAATGTCTCCATAGGGCCAAGGACCGCAGCCATGGTGGGGGAGATGCATTCAGAGCCTCGGAACGAGGTTGAGTGGGGAGGGAGCAGCATGCGTGGAAACGAGCCTGTAACGAGTTTGTAATATGCATGTGTGGCACGGCCTGCGCAGCGTCATCACAATGGCACAGGCACTTTCCCGCCTCATTGCCTCCCAAATGGATTTTAAATATCATTCCGAGGACACAATTATTTAAAACGCTGAACTAAACACTCACTAATGGGAAAACGGCGTGTGGCCTGCAGCAGCCATTCCTCATGGGGCCACTCTGCCCGTGTCATCTTCTCCAGCCCCACACACTGTGTGGGGCCACATGGAAGCATCCTCCTTCCTTCCTTGCAACCCAAACAGGGCACCACTGGTGTCTTGAGCCCAGGCAGACATGCATTGCTCATGTGAGAACACACCCCCTGTCCCCACCCCAGTGACCTCCAGCCCCAGAGCAGCTTCCAGGCACCAGGGGCACTGCGAGTCAGCCCTCAGGGCTCCACGTCAGGGAGCACCTCCCCAGACTGCAGGTCTTTCTGTCTCTCCCCAGTTTGGCAGCAGGTAATACAGGGTTACACACAGGGAGAGGACATGAGAACAAGGATGCCTCCTGACTCCCTTTATATGGCCCTGGAAGTTATGGTTACAACATAAGATTTACTTTTTCACTCAGTCTGAATACCTCCCACACCTCCAAGCACAATCCTGAGCAGGGAAGATGAAGAAAGCAGCATTATTGCTGGCTACATCCAAGAATCCAGAGTACACAGAGCATGAAAAGAGAGAAAAAACCCAAGGAAACAAACTATTTGTAGCAACCCTTGCTGGGGAGAACACAGATGGAGACAGCTCCAAGGATGTGGGGGATGCTCAGTCCCATTCCAGCGGTGGCAGCATTAGGGATGACAGAGCTTCAGACAATGGTGTATCTGCTGATGGGGGAGTGCCTGCAAGGCCTCTGATCAGCACCTCTCTCCTTTCCTCCAGGCAGAGATTCTAAGGCCACCACAAGTTACCAGTGCTCAGAGACAACAGCCTACCTCAGACTAAACAGAGAAGGGAGGTGACACAGACCAGCACCATCCCCACACTAGCACTTGAGCACAGAGAGGAGGAGAGCCCATTGCTGGAAGTCCAGCTGTGCATCAGAGGTTCATATTTTAACAGCTTTGGCCTCACCAGGGCTATCCATCACCAGCTCATTTTCCTCTGAGTGCTGAACTGTTCCTGCCTCTGCTATTTGGAACAGTTTCTAATGATGCACCGGAGCAGCCACCTGGCAACACGGCTGCCAAGGGACACAGCACAGGAAGAATACACACAGGTCTGCACACTGCTGCCAGCCTCCACTGCCCAAAAACCTCCCTCCCCTCAAACCTGCTCCACTCATAACAGACCATGTGGATGCTCTGCCTCATGGTCCCTCCACTCTGGGAGAGCAAGAGCACGTGCTCTTAAACCATTGCTCTCTTACAGAAAGGAAAACAGAACATGGGCATTGGTGATATTTTAATGAATGCTAATTCAGCACTATAGTGCTCCTTTTGAGAGGTTGAAGAATGGAAAAAAAAAATTAGTTACTTCTAGCTCACAGACACACACAGCTTAGTAAGACCATAGACGTGGGGCCAGGGACATGCAACATGACAGTGCTGCAGTGTTGCAGCACTAAAAACTTGCTGTGAGACTTGCAAAGACACAGGCAGACCTGGACAGACAGACTCACACGGGGCAAGGCAGCCCCAAGACACCTTGGAATAGAGCCTGCACAGGCTCCAAGTTAAGTTTTGCTCTTAGTGTAACCTGAGCACTTCTGAGTTGTTCTCACAGCGACCAGTGGCCAGTGAATCTCCACTGGGTGGCAGAGCCTAAAAGCAACTTCCCCCAGATCTCACTGGTTCCACCACAGCAAAGGCATGGAGCCACAAGCTCAGTCAGAAAGCAGCTGAGTTGAGGCATGGTCCTCACCAAAGCTAATCAGCTAAACACAGGGTGAACCCTCGGGAAAAGACAGCCACGTATCGCATCCTGTGCAGGCATCCCAGGGCAGCTCTGTGGGACTTTACTTTGGAGAAACAAGCAGCAGGATCCCTGCACAACAAGAGATGAACCCGCCCCGATACGAGAAATGCGAAAGGGAAAACGTGGGCGGGTTCAGTGCAGAACTCCCTCACTCCAAGAGCAACATCGTCCTTCAGTCTTAGTGCATCTGCACTACCTGCCACGTCTCTCAGGAGATGCAGGGATCTAGTAAGAGGACTGTGAGGGCAGTCTCCAGTTCCATTCTCCAAGTCTTTGTTGGGCATGGGGGATGAAAAATGGGTGTGACACGAAGTAGGATGCAAAAGTGGACTACTGGAGAATCAAGCACCTACATCATTAAATCCTTACTCCTTTGGGGCTCACCCGGTGCTCGATGCTCTATCAGACATCTCCAGGAGACAGCCACTCACTTCACCATCAATCAGCACCTTACCCACCCAGCCAGTCCAGTATCAGCCGAGAGAGCCAGGGTACCGGAGAAGGAAGCCGCAGGTCCCCAGGCAGCCCGCTCCGAGCTGGGTAGCGCGGGGCTCCTGCCCGTGCCGCAGAAATGGATCTGAGATCAGGCAGTCAGAGAGACCCATCTCCAGGGCAGGAGAAGAACTGCAGCTCCGGGCTGCTCCTCAGCGCTCCCCATCCCTCAGCAAGCGCGGCTCCACAGCCGGGAGAGCTGCTGGAAAGGGGAGTAAGCTGCAGTGAACGAGTAAATAGTAAGAAATGTTTCTCCATTGCCTCCTGAAATATAAAGGTTTGAAAGTTAACGTTTTGAACTGCCTCCAACAAACACCAGAAACTGCTTTATTTTAGAAAATGGGGCACCCTCTTTGCAGGTTATTAAAAGAGCTTGTATTTGATACATCAGGCAAACTTCGCCAGATACCGACAAGCAGCCAATGACATTTAAGAAAGAAAAGATGAAGTTCTCCACAGACCTGCTGTTGCTGAGAGGTGGATGTGATGTTGCTCCTTTCAACACCCTCGATGAGCAGGTGCCTAACTTGCCACAGGGGCAGCAAAATCTACAAAATGTCGAAGTCTTTATTGTCCTGGCTGTTCCTGAGGCTTTTCATGCCCCACCCCCCTGGCTTGGCTGTCATGGCTCTGCTCCCTCTCTGGCTTGCCTGCCAACTCTCAGAGGGACTTCACCAGGGAAAGACCTATTGCACTCAAAACATCTCCCCCATTGCACTCGATAAGCCAGCTCTGGAGCCATGGTGGTGGTAACCCCTTTCCTGTGCTTTTCATAACTATTCTTGACATTTTCCTTCTCTTCTATTTCCTTTATGGAAAAAAAAAAAAGTTGACTTATCACTTTGTAACCCAACATCTAACCTCATTCATGTTTTAATCTCACTTTCAGCTGTGTTTAGAACCTAATTCTTTTTCACAATTATGGATCAAGGCAAAACTTGCCTCTCCTCACCCTCAGTGGGTCAGAACACAAGCACAGACACATGGCCTAGGGAGCAGAACAGATTCAGCAAGAAGATGAGCTGCTCACCTGCTCGATGCAAATAGAGCCTGCTCAGCATCCCCCTCCTTGGCTGGGCTCTGCCAGGCCTGCCTTCAATCCATGTGTGCAGCTGAGCATCCCCGCAGCTGCTCTGCCTCTAGCACCAGGCACAGCCACCACAAGGGTCAGAGGGAGGAAAGGAAGTGCAGCCCACACCTCTGCTCAAGCCCAGTTCTGCTTGCAGGCCACACACAATGAAGAGATCCCTCTTCAGTGCTGTCCTACAGCTAAAAGGAAGTGGGACACCCAGTATAGCCCCTTCCCTCCCCCAGCCAGCCCTGCTCTACAGCAGCAGGGATGGAGCTGAAGGCAAGGTGCTCCATGCTGCTGTCCCTTGTACTCTCCTTTAAGTGTCACATACATCTTGTGTGGCCTGTACTCTACCGAGCCAGGCTGACCCCCACCAGAGATCAGCATCTGTCACAGCTCCATAGCTCATGAGACTCAGCAGCACCTCACAAGCTTGTGAAATCCAGGACTGCCCCATTTACTCTCACCTTGGAACTTAACATAGCTCTGGTTCTCCTGGTACTCCTACCCTGACATTGGCTGTGAAGATATTAGAATCAGGCATCCAGTCCCAAAGTGAAGGTGGCAAAAGGCACTCAAACAGGTTGTCCATAGACATTACTGATGCCCAAAGCATTCAAGGCCAGGTTGGACGTGGCTTGGAGCCACCTGGTCTAGTGGGAACTGGATGGGCTTCGAGGTCCCCTCTAACTGAAACTATTCTTATGATCTCCACCATATCTCCACCCAGAACATGGACCACATCTTTTCTTCCATCCATCACAGACCCTGAGGCAGCACCTCTGTGCAGGAACCCGGGACAGCCCCACATGCCCCAAGAAGGTGCTGTGCTTACAGGGCAGCCAAGCCATCCACCACAGGGTCGTGTCTCAGGCCACAACACTCAGCCCTGTGGGTTACCCAGAGTCCGTGTGGACAGACAGAACATGCTCATGCTCCCTTCAGAGCCCTGGATCACTCCTGTAGGAAGCAGCTGGGGATACAAGGAAAGGCAGTGAGGGCCAGTCATTAACGTGATGTTCTGCCCAAGGCAGAACACAGTACACTCAATCCTAGCCCAGCTGAGAGTCCTGCAAGACAAAGTTCTCCTTAAAGCCACTGAAAGCAAGTGGAGATGATGGCCACGTGTCTAGAAGGAAAAAACTTTGTTTTTCCTGTCAGTAAAGCTCATTTTGCTTTGTTTCTGCCTCTCCCAGAAAAGGAGAAAGTTTTCACCAGAAGAAAAAAACTAAACAAAACCCTAACCAAACAACAACAAAACCCACAAAAACAAAGGAAAAACTCACACTCATTCCCACAGCCCACCAGAAAAAAAAATAAAACCCCAAACCAAAGAACAATAGCTTTGAAAACAGCTTATAAATATTAGCAAAACCCTTTACCTGCTGCTAACTCCATCCTACTGACCCAGGGAGATTTAGCATCTACTCTGACCAGCATAACCTGGTAACTTGAGCAGAGAGACACACCAAAATTAAGAAGCAGTTGAAGAACAGCACAAAAGTCAAAGGCAGCAGAAGTTATTGGCACTCAGGAATCTGAAAGCTGTAGTAAGGAGTTTGGAGAACTGCAGAGAACCCACTGTGCCTCCCATAATGACCTCAGCTTTCCCCAGGCATGCCCTGTGGTCCCTGCTCCTACTTGTGTGTGGTGGCTTTCAAACAGCAGCTGTTCTTCAAGCCCTAGCAAACAGTCCCCATGGCCACAGTTTAAACTGCCTCACAATTTGTGATGCAAAGATTAAAGACATGATCTGTGCTTCTATGAATTTTTTATTTGCAGGCAGGAGGTTTTTCTTTTTCAGTTGAATAAGACCAAATACTAACTCCTGTAGGAGAAGCAGCAGGGCCCAGGCTGGTTTCGCTGGGGCCCAGTTGGTCACTTGCTGCTGGTGTACTTGGTGACGGCCTTGGTGCCCTCGGACACGGCGTGCTTGGCCAGCTCGCCGGGCACCAGGAGCCTGACGGCCGCCTGCACCTCGCGGCTGGTGATGGTGGCACGGTGGCTGTACTGGGCCAGGCGCGAGGCCTCCGAGGCCAGCTGCTCAAGCATGTCGTTGACAAAGGAGTTCATGATGCTCATGGCCTTGGAGGAGATGGCGAGGTCTGGGTGCACCTACAAGATGGTAACCAAACACCATCTCACACACCCATCGCCCTGGAAGGAGTGGGATCCCCATTCCCCGTCCCTGACAGGGCAATCTAACCCCAAAAGCACCTGTAGTTGCCACCCTAAGGGTTTCAAATCATAGGTCACTTTAAACTCAGTATAGGCTCCCATAATGCTACACAAGCTTTGGGATTACAGCAGCAGAAGTCTCCTCACAATCCCCATGGAAAACATGGCTGTGAGGGGTGGAAATACTGCAGTCTCCAAGTCCTGTCTACAGACTCATGCTGAAAACTGTGGCCTAGAAAACTCATGGCCACTTCTAAAACTGTTCTCATCTCCCCATCAAAAATCACCAGAGACACCTACTCACAGGGCCAGAAGCAGCTGTTTCTACCATACTGACATCCATACAATTATTTCTTCAGGTAGAGCTCTGCACCAGAGCTCATTCTCCCTAGGAAACACTTTCTGCTCCAGGTCCATCTCTGCTACCCCTAGAATCCACCCCCTCAACTGCTAAGCTTCCGCTGGGGCTCTCTTGTACCCACTTACACTTTCTTTTTTTCCATCTCTCTAGAAATTCAGATTTTTCTTCCTTACTCTTTATAGTGTTAACATACAACAGGCAGAAGTTACTTTATGTGCAAAGCAGTTTTTAGCAGAAAATAAACATTTACTTACCTGCTTCAGTACTTTGTAAATATAGACTGAAAAAGCTTCCTTTCTCTTAGGCTTCCTCTTAGATCTTTTATCCCCAGAGGCAGTAGCACGACCATCTTTCTTCAAAGATTCTGAGCTCATCTTAACTTCCAACAGAGCAACCAGTAAGTGCCGTCGAGCTGGTTATGTAGCACAGGCAGCAGAACCTAACCAGCCTCAGCTGCAGTCCCCAAGGAGCAAGACAAGTACACACCTGTGGCTGATGATTCCACTTTCCGCTAAATGAAGAGTAGATGGCCTGAGAGGAGCTTGGAATTGATAGATTCAACTAAACTTTCAGACCTGCGAAGTTTGAGTGTAACTGGGCAAAGAGGGGCAAGAGCAGAAGCAACAGATTTACAGGGGACAGAATTACCAGAGAAGAGCCATTCCCAGTCCAAAAGGGGTTTGGTGAAAGGAGGGATCTTGCTTTGGTGCAAGGCTGTGAATTGGAGTACTCAAGGTACTCCAGAATCAAACGGAATCATATCTGTGCTATGGAACAGGTGATGCCATCAGGGGAAACTCGGTTAACTGCAGGTAGCTTTGGGCCAGAGATGCAACAATGGCATTGTGAACACCCTCCCAGCCAGGTTTCCCCTGCTACCCAGCCTGCTCTTGGGATCCCACCTGCTGCACACAACAGGACCTGGAATGCCAGGAGGGGGGCAGTGGAGGGCTGACACCCCAAGTAAGGATTTGTTCTGTCTTGGAAACCAAGATTACACTAACAAGGGTAAATGTGACCCAGGAGTTAGACTTGGCCAGGAAAAACAGCAACACAGCAACATGTTGTGCAGCAACACAGCAGAGACATGAACAAAACAGTTTTCTGTGCTTTGGAGAGAAAAGGAAGCCTTTCAGCAGACACCACTACAGCTGTTTCATAGAAGAGCGATGCCAGTATGCTTGTTTGGTGGGGGAACACGCTGGGGTCTCTGTGCTGCCATGTAGAGTCTGTTGCTCAGGTATTCACATCATACTGGCACATCCTGAGCAAATCACATCTTCCAAAGAGTGAGCTTGGGAGACTTATAAGTCAGTGATTCTGCTACTGCTTGTGCAGCCCAGTGTTTCGCTGAATTGTTTTATTCCCGGCCTGTCCTCATGGGGAGGCACCTGATCACCCTCCCCTAGTGCAAATACCTGTCACAGTGACAAGGGTGGGTCAGTGCCACAGCAAGGTTCTTGCTCCCAGAAACTGAAACCTTAGTGATCAGGCAGGACAGGCTGGAATGGTCATGTCAGTGCATTTGTGAAGGAGAATGGGCTTGTGAAGATATGTGGTAGAGGGATCCTCTTGAAACAGGAGTGACTAATACAGGGAGTGAGGAGCAGAGGACATGAGCACTTAATGGGGCCCTGTGTTGTCAAGGAACAGTACAGAGCTCCCTCTCTGATGGACATTCCACCACCCTCCTTGGAATAGGAGCTGCGTTACCTTGGTCTCAGGTCATAGCACATGAGGACTCTTGTGCTGAAGGAGCTGGGGACTGTTGTACCCTCCCCAGCTGCCACCATGTTTGTGATTCACAGTGTTACACAGTGATAAACACACAACTGTTTTTTCTGAAAAAAACCCATTTAGTTGGAAGGGAGCCCATTGCTGGGAGGAGCAGCAACTGGTCACTCAGCATCAGGCACAGGGAGCCTTTACACCGAGGGTGGAGGCTCATCCACTGAGCAGTACCGTCAGATTTGAACTCTCAGGTTTGGAGAATTATCATCTACTTCCCTAGACTGCGTGTGCTAGAGGCTGTACACGCTGCTGTGTGCTGCACTCGATTCATCCTAATGCTGGTTTTGTGGTGTATGGATCTACTCGCAGCACACACACAAGGGAATCCCACAAGCCTGCACCTGCCACTTCTGACTGGGGCTGTGTTAGAGCCAATCTTACTTTTGGGTAACAGGCAAGAGTGACTGTGCAGGTGCTGGGTCACTTCTTTTACAGAAATGACCATCCTAGCAACTAAGGAGCAATTCTTGTAATTTATCTGTAGTTTTGCTTTTCTGCAAAGCCAGAAAATTCCCAGCTGAAACAGTTTCAAGTGGCACTGCCCCAGCTTGTGGCTGTCTCTGAGATCAGTGCTCCAGGACATCTGTCTGCTGCAGCTGCTTCAGTGCAGCCCAACAAACTGTCACCACCGAACAAATCGAGGTTAAATCAAGGCTGATAAAGCAGGTTTATGGATTCTGTTCTACAAGTCCTGGCCTACTGTGACCTCTAGTGCACCTACAGCTGCTTTTGCTTTAAACGTGTATCTGTGGTCCTTGTTTATACATCAGAGATGTGTCTGCATCCAAGAAACTCCTCTCTATTTGCAGCAGCAGACAGTAACAGCACTCATCTTGGCTCCACGAGCTACAATGCTCCAGCTACTGCCCGGCATGCTGGCTGTCATCCCAGTGTCCCCAGGCCATTCTCAGGATTTACCATTCCCAAAGAACTCACTGTAAGATTGTATCATGCATTTATTATCTCCAGATCTGAAATGTAGCGAAATGAATTGCTGCCAAGCCTTCGGTAAGGAAAATCACAGGACAAACAGCTCTAGCCTCAGTTGGGACTCTTTGACCTCACCATTCTCAGAGCTACTTCACAACCTTTTCCAACTCACCAACACTTCCTACAACCTATAGTAGAACAAACAGACTTCCTTTAATCTATTATTGTTTAACTATTGTGACACATCAGTTTTTTGAGTAATCACTTCCCTGTGAGTTTTCCGTCCCTCGCTCCACCTGATAACTTCCAAGTCCTCCACTGTAAGGTACTCATCCAAATAACGTTTACTGCCATCTAGACCTTTCTGCAAAATTAACTTGGAAGCATTTATACTAATTGGCATTATTTTCCCAGAAAACATTCTTTTTTCTCCTCTCAGATCATTGCTAGAACCAGTGAAAAACCTGAAGGTCCTACTTCATCTCCTGGAAGCAGCTTGTATCATGACATTTGTCCTATGGATGACACAGTGCTTCCACAGCAGCAGTCACAACTTGGATGGGCCCTTTGGGAAAGAAAAATAAGGAAATACTCTACTCAAAAAGCCAAAGCCAGGCAGTTGGCACTAAAGAATGCACTGCATGGCAGAACAACTCCTTCGTTTGTCCTGTCCTTCCATTCACCCAGCAACATGTGCTGCTGGGCTACAGGAACCTTTCCTGTGATCAGTGCTGCCACTCTTATGTGTTCAGTAGCAATTAAAACAATGACTCATGATCAAAAGAAGCTATTAGGTTTGATTTGCTACCTTTCTCTTTAGTATTCTTTGTTTTAATAATAAATTAAAAATGTATTTTATTCAAGGTTCTGTGGCTCAGGGTGAGGTTTGAACACCAACTTTTCCAAAAAGCTGTTATTGAGAACAAAAGTAAAAGTTCCACTTCAGTTGATTAGTTAAACCTGCAAGGAACAAGGAATGAATTTGTAGAAATTGTAGTAGACAATTCAAGGTGAAACAAAAAGCCACACCTGAGCCACTGTATTGGTGAGAACACACGCTGGTGTTCAACAGATTTATGTTCTGTCTCCAAAATTATCTTCAGGACACTTTGAAGTTGTGTCTGTCACCGTCTACAACAGAAGCATGTGTGGCTTGTTCTGTGGATTGCCGGAAACGCAGCGGTGAGTCTGTCTGAGCAGAGGTGCCCCAGCTCTGAGGGCCCTGCTCGCTGCTCAGTGCCTCCACAGGACAGTACTCACCACTTCACGTGTCTCAAGTTCTGGCCACAGCTTTGGTTGTACTGAGGAACTGAACATTCAGCAGGAAGGCCTGATCCTCACTCAAAGCTCAGCACTTGCTGACTCACCCCAGCACACCCCAACTACCATGGCTCACAAAACAAGACAAGGTTGTTCTTCTCTCTTTATTGACTGACGGATTCTCGGGCAGATCTGTTAATTACACTGTTAAATAATAGTTAAAAACAAACCAAGGCCAGAGGAGTTTGAAGTGAAGTATCTAAACTGAAGCAGAAACTGGGAAGGAAGAGGCAGGAGAAGCTGGGCTGGGGTCTCCACTTGTGTATCACTGCAGCTTGGACACCCCGACGGCCACTGTCGTGAACCCGAGCCAACAGATTCCAAGGCCTGGCTCAGGTGGGACATCGTCTAAATAAGGAAACAGTTGCCCAAACGTAGCCAGATCAGGAGAGAACAGCTCTGTCCAGACACAGAGGTGCAAGGCAAGTCGAGGGGAAGCAGTATTGCAGCAATCCTAGAACACAGCCAGAGGGAGCAGCAGCTCTGCTCCTGCCGGCGGGCAGGCGAGTCGCGTGGCCACCGCCAGCCCCACGGAGAACACAGGCTGGGGGCTCCTCAGCTCACACGTTGTGGGTCCGTTTGGTGAGCTGTGGGTCCTCATCCACCAGCTTCGACTTGAGATGCTCCTTGTAGGCAAGGATGTCCCCCTGCCACTTGGTGATTGTCTGCTTCTCGCAGACCCAGATCTCCTGTGCGACCTGAGAGCAAACACACGAGGAGGAAGAGGAGGCAGAAGGGGAGAAGGAGAGAGGTTTGCAGTAAAGAATTTTATAATATTACCAAAATTAAAAAGTTAACTAAAAACTACTATCTAAAGTCTGGCAGGAAAAGTTTGATAACTTTCACATTTTGACTACCAAAGAAAAGTACAGAGAAACATCTTCCCTGGTGTTTTCAGTGTAATTTATACAAGATTTTAGAACTGAAAATGCTAGGCCCCTCTGCATTTCTGATTTTGTTCATGGACTAAGATGAAAAGCCTTTCTTGCTAAATTGGGAATTAAACAAAAGTAGTTCTTGACCTCAACCACTTGGATGTATCACAGTCAAAAATGAAATCATACCTGAACTTGCAGCCAAAGCTAGAGCTGATAGATCAACACTTGACATTTGTGGTGGTTTCTATTTTATTTTAAGTACCTAATGTTTTCCTGGGCTAGCTCAGTAAATAACATGAAACAGTAAGGGAATCATGTCCAGTGATTTTTTTTTTCCTCACTCATCTTTTTGGGATGAGGAAGGGCCAGTCACTTGAAAACACTATGTTTTAATTACTAAAATGTTAGAAAGGTGTTCTGAAAAAACTCACAACTGTCCTTACCTGTTGGATGAGTCTGAAGTCATGGCTGACAAGCATCATTCCTCCTTCAAACTCGTTGATAGCATCTGCCAGTGCATCTATGGTTTCTATGTCCAGGTGGTTGGTGGGCTCATCCAGGAAGAGCATGTGAGGGTTCTGCCAGGCCAGCCAGGCAAAGCACACGCGGCACTTCTGCCCATCAGAGAGGTTCCTGATGGGGCTCACCTGCCCAACACACACATGGCTTGCAGCTCTGCAGTGACCTGGCAGCATGCCACCCTGACCCAAACCACTTGGGTCTCACCTTGGGCTCCCAGCAGCTCCATGACCCAAGAGGACAAATGTTCAGTCAGCCTTATACCTACACTAAGCTTCTCTCACTCAGGGAAGAAGGGAATTTCAGGGGTTTCTGAAGGACTGTACACAGCAAGGCCCAGTTTGTGCCAAAGGTGTGTAAGGACATTTAATTGGTCTGACTGGTATTCACTGACACAACAATCAAACTACTCTCAACTTCTGCAATGACAAATGGGCAAAAACAATGTAAAAATCAATGCTGAACTGCAGCAATGTGGACAACTGTCACACACAGGATGTGTCATGTACAGGAGCACGTCATGCTTGGACTTAAGAGCACCACAGGTGAGCCCACGTTCTTGTCTGAACCAAGTGGACCCCACAAACAGCTGAGAACCTTCTAGCACTAGCCTGGTATTCATCTTGGAAACTGGAGAGAAGCAAAATAGTTCAAGTTACAATTAAGACATGCCCAGGTCTAGCACTATACCAGAACTTGCCTTCTTTTCACTCAGAGTCTGAGGGGGTCACCCCTTCAACCCACACATTGCTGCGATCCAGAGGAAGTTCCCATGAGCCGTGAGTTATTTTTTTCTCCAATTTCAAAGGCAGACATGGAAAAAGCATTTTGATGCTGTGGTGTACCATGCTGCATACTGTATCACACTGTCAGGTATCAGTAGAGCAACAGGAAACACAGAACCTCTACTTCCCTAATGAACAAAAAGCAAACCTCAACAGCTCATACTCACTTGCTGCTTCCCTGTCAGACCATATCTGCCAATGATTTTCCTCATCTCCTCCTTCTCCTTGATCTCTGGGTAGCATTTCAGCATGTACTCCAGGGGTGAGAGGTCTAAATCCAATTGCTCTTGCAAGTGCTTACAGAGAAGAAAAGTCAGCTTCAGGCTGTGCAGGCCAACCACTTCAAGGCCCTAAGCACTACCCCCTTTTACAACCCTCTAGTACCAGGTGAGCAGCAGAACACAAGAACCAATAATCCCACCCACAGGACAGCCTCTCTGCTGAACTATTAGGGAATAATTTCCATTTCAGGAGCCGGAGTGCTGCTTTGGAATAGGAGGCTTATCCACCATGAAACACAAGGCAACCAGCTCTGCCTTAGCAGGTGGGAGACCGAACAGGAAGGACCACAAGCAGCCTCTCTGCAGGGTAAGAACATGAACTAGAGACCATTCCATGGAACAGTTCCTTCCCCCATCTCCAGACACAGAAAGGCAGCAGTGGGAGAGGCCTCAGAAGCAGAACTAGAGGGGCAAAATTCCTCATTCCTGACAGCTTTTTTCTCAGCATTCCCTGTTCCTGGGGGCTGCTGTAGGGAGTACCTGGTGGTATCTACCGATCTTCACGTGCGAGTGCTTGCGTATCATCCCGTCTGTGGGCAGCAGCTAGAAGGGGAAGATAAAATCATTTCACCAGGAAATCTCTCCTCTTGCAGTATGCCAGAAATACAGAATCAGCCATCTCCACTCTGGCACAGGGGAGGCAGTCTGAACACGTAATATGAAAGTAAAATCCTATATTGCTACAAGACCATAGGATTTCTAAGGCCTGACTGGGGTGCTCTGGCAAGTAAGTGCAGCTTTCCTGAAGACTATCCCAAAAGCAAAGGTCCAGAGCAGGGTAGGCAATGTATGGAGCAAACCTCTCCTGTGAGCAGTTTCAGCAGTGTTGACTTTCCGGCTCCATTGGGTCCAACGAGAGCTACACGAGTATCCAGGTCAATCCCAAACTCCAGGTTATTATAGATCCATGGCTGAAAACCACAAAAACCATGAAACATTATGCCCTTTCAGTAGTCTCCAGAACCTCCCTGCTGCACATGTAATGCTCTGTCCCCAGCAGGCCCAGCATTAGCACTGCCAAGAACTTTGCTCCATTAGTCATACACTGCAGCCCCGTCAGGAAGCTCAGCCAAAAGTCTCCCACTTCCAAACAAGGAGGAATACAAGTGATGTCTGTATGCATACTCCCATACTCACCCCATCCTTGGTGTATCTGAAACTGACATTCTGCACCATGATGACAGGAGGGGGAATTTTCCCACAGGGCGGAAAGTAGAATGACAAAGTCTGTTAACACAGAATATCCACCTGTGAGACACCCCGGAACACGAGACAGCCCAGTGATTCCAGTATAACCATGCCTCACTACCAACATCAGCTGTAGATCAAGGCACCAGATCATGACTTTTTATAAGCCCCTCTTGCAACTCACTCAGATTTATCCTGATGAGTTGCTTGCTAGCTCATCTGCTGGCTAACGAATCTCTATTTCTTTCCCTTTGAAACAAAGTGGGTTTGTACTCTGCACACAAGTAAAAGCTGCATTGAGCATCCTCTCCCATCTTGTACGAGCCCTAGGCATTCCCTTCTGATTTCTGTATCTGCAAAACAGCCTCACTGATACGACAACTCCACTTCCCTCCCCTAGAAAATTCCTCCTCCTCTTCTCATTGTTCAGCATTACTCCATGCTGAGTACAGGGATCCTTGGCATCAGGAAGGGTATCTCGTTCTTGCTACCAGCTCTGTCAGCCATTCCCGCTGTCTGCTAAAGACTCTTCTACTCCTGTAGTCTGTGTTTCAAACACAGATCTCTAGATGCAATTCCATGTCTGATCCTACCTTATCATTCACAACTCTCTCTGTCAAGCCAGAAGCCATCATTTTTTGAAGGGTCTTCTCCTTGCTCTGAGCTTGCCTGGCCAGCTTCGCACTACCATGACCAAATCGTGCAATGTAATTCTGCAAGAAGAGTTAGCCAAGAGTCACAGTGATAAGGCTGAGGAGGAGCAGGGACGCCCACTACAAGGGCAGGAGGGTGCTTAAGCAGCTAGGCAGGTACCTTCATATGGGCAATCTGATCTTGCTCCCAGTGGAATCGCTTCATTTGATTTTCTTCTAGTTCCAAGCGAGTCTTTACATACTGATCATAATTTCCCTGGAAAGAGAGCATAGAACATCAGATGTGCCCAGAGAACAGCTCCTGTTTCTGCTGGTTACATGGGGCACTGTTCACTCACCGTGTAGTACTTAAGTTTGCGGTTGTGCATGTGGATGATGTTGGTGCAGACGCCATTCAGGAAGTCTTGGGAGTGGGATATCAGCACAAGGATCCGCTTGAACCTATGGCACCACATAAGTTATTAGAGACTAAACTAGGAAAAGAAATCCTGTTCGTTGGCCCTGATGGGGACAAAGGCTTTATATGCACCAGATTTCTCTTGCCTACAATCGGATTAAGAACAAAAACATCACAGCATGGGAGATACTCTGGGAAACCAGCAACAAAGCAGCTACAACCAACTGCAGTGAGTAAATCCTGTTTTCACAATAGTAAAACACCCTGCACCATTAGATAAGTCTTCACCTGTTACCACAAAAAGCCCAGAACTGGCTGCCTACGTGGCAGGTGACTTGTGCCACTGATGCAGCTGACTTCACTGGCATCACATATCTAAGAAGTTTCAACATTTGCTGCTTACTTTCCCCTCAGTACAGACTCCCATCCGTTAGGCACAGTGCATCTGCCGCCGCTCCAAATCCATACAACAAGGGGTTAAAGCCTCCCCAAAAGAGGTTCGAAATTCTTTTCTAGAGCACCTGACTTCTAAAGCAAGGATACAAAAGGTTCAACTGACAGAGCTGATGGAAAACCCTCTGCAAAGGCAAAGCCTTTCTCACAATACAGTTCTTTTAATGCACACCCCAGAAAACCTGAGCTTCCTAACTACTCCTAAGCTTTTTGCCTTACACCTTAACATTTTACCTTTCTTATGAAAACCAGCCATCTCACACACCAGCAAAAGATGAAACCAACACACTCAGACACTACAGTTCTGTGAGAACAGAGAAATGGTGGGCAGGAAGATGAGTTGAGAGCCAGGTCTGGAAAGCTCACACTACTGGTACGGTACACAATGCTGGTACACAGGCTGCCAAGGCCTGCTCCTGGCTTTCAAGGAAGCACCTTTAACCTGGGAGTACAAACCACCCTTTCTCATTTCTTCAGTGCCAGGGAGACATGGCATTGTCCTCAATTCTTTACTCTTGCATCCAGAATCCCACATAGCAGAAAGCAGGTGTCACTGGTACCGCAACACAGTTATGCACCCACAAGAACTACACGATTACTCCTGCACAACTTGCTTACATGCTGACAAGATGTTCATGCTCACATGCTGACAAGCAGAAAAGCACAACCCACAGAAGCAGCAAACTCCTCCGTGCTTACGTTTTCAGCTCTTCCTCCAACCACACACAGGCATCCAGGTCAAGGTGGTTTGTGGGCTCATCGAGCAGCAGCATAAAAGGCCGAATGAAGAGCGCTCTGCAAGGATAGGGGAGATGACAGCATAGGGTAAGTGCAGGTAACCCAAAGCCTCTCAACTCTGCTCTGAGTTCTTAGAACTGTGTCTGTGGCTCAGCTAAGTCAGGAGCAGGCAGACATTCTCACAGGAGCCAGGAGGAACTATTCCACTCACCTGGCAAGAGCCACCCTCATTCGCCAGCCACCACTAAAGTCCTTCAGCTTCTTCCTCTGCATCGCTGGTGTGAACCCCAAGCCGTGAAGGATACGTGAGGCCCGTGCTTCTGCCTTATCAGCATCCAGCTCCTCCAGACGTTCATATAACTCCAAGAGTTTCTCACATTCCGCTGAAAGAGAGCCTGCCAGTCAGCACCTCTGCCTATAAAGGCCTCTCAGCTGCACTGCTGCACAGCTGGAAAACCTCACAGTCCCTCTGCTTTACCCCTATTTAGCCCCCTCCATATCCAAGCCTGAGACACTTCTTAAGATGATGCATGGAATAATTTGTCCAAAGAAGTGTAATCCATGCCCATTAGTACAGGGGAAACAGGTACCGCAATGTGTGAAAACTTCACCAAGGAACCCAAATTTTATTTGGTAGGGAAGGAAATGGAGGAAATGTCCCTTGGGACTGCAAGAAGCTTTACCGTCTTCATGAGCTAAACGTTCCGCCTCTCGCTCCAGCATGGCCCTCTCTGTATCCACCTCCATCACACACTGCAGAGGGGTCTTGTCACTGGGAGGCATCTCTCGGGTCAGGTGATAGATGTCAATGTGCTCTGGGATGGGCACTTCTCGCTTCCCAATAGCTGACAAAAGCATGGATTTTCCTGTGTGGAGATAATCACAATTAATTGCTGGATTCAGTGAGATACAATGTCACAGTGAAACAGATGAGATACACTCAGATCCCACTGTGATTCCTTCCCTTTCCAACCTCAGAAAATCCTGAGGATTTCTTTTCCCAAGAAGAGCTGGAGAGCCCACTGCCTCACTATGACAGGCCGCCCTCCCATCTACAGCTCACCACCTCAAAGACAGGACTGAGACATGAAGAAGCTTTTTGGAAACCACTACACTTCAGCCCTTGCCCGGATTTGAGAAACTTAATCTCTGCTGTACTTTCTGCTGTCTAACCAGGTCTGACAGCTGGTATTAGGATTCCAGATTCCAAAGACTTCTAACATAGATGAAAATAATGCACTCATCCCTATACAGCCTGGGTTTTCCTGAAAGTCAAACCAGACGGTCACTCTTATTGGCACCTCTCCAATCCCACCCATATTCTGCAACTCTCAATGCAGCGTCACTTTCTCCAGGGATTGAACAATTGTTTTCCCAGTCAGGCCCAACCACACACTTTCTACTCCTCCATACAGTACAAGTTCTCTGACCAACACCATCAGCATTGGGTTTACTGGCATTACTAAGCAAATTGGGCAAACAGGAATCAGGCAGATTAACAGACCCCAGACATCTCACCCACCTCTCCACAGAAACAAGATCAAAGGCACAGTCCAAATCTAGAGTGCAATCTCGGGCTTCTATCAGCAATCCTAGTAATTCCCCTTCCTGTGTGGAGATTCGGGACAACAGAAACTGCTGTGTCCCAACCATGTCTGTCCAACAGCTCCCTTTCTGCTTTCCAGCACTTCTCACGCGCACCTGCCCAGCTTCTCAGCAGCATGACGCCCTTACCGAGCTCCAGGGAGCCACGTCACTTCCCCCACATCTTACCAATCCCATTGAGTCCAATCAGGCCATAGCGTCTCCCAGAGTTGAGCTCCAGTTTGGTGTCACTCAGCAGCTCCTGGCCATGAAAGGTCAGTGAGAGGTTGATGATATGCACGTCAGTGCTGTTGGGGTGGGAGGCCAGCACTCCTGTCACAGCTCGGGCAGCAGCTTTCTTTAACTCAAAGTCCTCCAGCTCCTTTGTTAGAGCATCCACCTCTATATGTAAAGAAGACCAGAAGTGTTACTGATTTACAAACACAAGGGAAACCATAAATCTCTGTACCAAAAGGCCCAGGACCACAAAAACAACTCCCATTTCTACAGAAGAGCTGAGGGGACCCAGATGCAATGACACTCAGCTTTTCATCTTAGCAGGCGGGTATACACAGCCTAGTAGGAACTTCCACCAGCTATATATCTAAATGTCATCTAAATAAAACAGGACCATCAGAACTAAGTGAGCAGCCAGAACAGCAAGCCAGTTTTCGGAATGTGATGGGACTGACCCCCCTGCAGGAAGGACTAGACTAGGAATAGAATGTACAAAGTATTGCCTGCAAGCTTAAGAAAAGGCTTGACCAGAAAATGAATTGGCTAGTAAACAAACAAAGGGAAAGCTGAGAACAGAGAAGCAGCAGCAGCATTGGAACAGCCCCTACTAATTTTCTGAGAAGCTACTATGTCCATATCCATATTCCCCTCTTCCTTTCCTCCTACAATACAAGCAAATCATAGAATCACAGAATCCTCAAACGGTTTGCATTACATCTTCTATAGCATCTAACTCCAAACCTGCTGCCATGTTCAGGGACACCTTTCACTAGACGAGGTTGCTCCAGGCCCCATCCAACCTGGCCTTGGACCCTTCTAGGAATGGGACAGCCACAGCTTCTTGGGAATGCTTGTGCCAGAGACTCACCACCATCTTTCCTGCCATGTTGACCTTCTGTCACAGGCCGATTCACTCCTTGGTGAGAGATGCTGCCCTGTGAAGCAGCCAATGGCACTGGTGATCTTGGCAGGCAGATCTGATTTCAGATTGTGCCAGTGAGGAACGACACCCTGGTTGCCAACATTCAGTGTTCCTGGCAAAATCACTCACTCAGCAAAATCACTATTAACACCATGGCAAATGTGCCTTAGCCAAGGAGCAAAAAACATCACTGGCACTGATACAGGACTCCTTCGGGCAGTGCCACAGAGCAGTGACAACAAGGAACGAAAGAGGTGAGCAAGAATGGGCAAGGGAGTTTTATCCCTGATGTGTATATAGCGCAGTAAGAAATATGCCGGTATCGATCTCCTGAGCCGGAAGGGACCCACAGGGACCATCGAGTCCAAGCCCCGGTCCCGCACAGAACACCGAAACAATCCCACCCCGTGCCTGAGAACGCTGTCCAGACGGTCCCAGAGCTCTGGCAGGGCCGGGGCCGTGCCCACTCCCTGCGGTGCCCTCCCGGAGCCCTCCCGGTGCCCGCCCGGAGCCC
>VZRF01012071.1:242659-253784 GCA_013396875.1 Vireo altiloquus
CGCGCCCCGCCCCCTCGGCGCACCGGCCAATCGCAGCGCTGAGCGTCACCTGCTCCGGGAGGCGCGCGGCCCTGGGGAGCGCAGTCCGCCCGGCCGCCGCGCCTCCCGGCATGCTGCGCGCCTGCCCGGCCACACCCCCTCAGGTACCATAGAGGCGCCGGCGTTGCTGGCCAGAGCGGCCGCTAGGCACCATCGAGAGTAGAGCGGAAGCGGAAGCGCGCAGGGCGATGCGGCAGGTGAGGTGGCAGCGGCGGAGCGCGGCCGGGTTGAAGCCGCCGCCGCTCCGCACGCCCCCGCCCCGGCACCCCGGCCCGCTCTCTGTCCTGTCACCGGCCTGCGGGTAACAGACACCCGCAGACACCGCTGCCGCCCGAGCGCCCCGCGCCCGCCATGTCCTGCGGCCGCTCCGTGAGCTCGGCCTGGCCGTAGCTGCCGCGATGCGCCTGGGCGCGTTCCTGAGCGCGCTGCGGCCCGCGCTGCCTCTCCTGCTCGGGCTGTCCCTGGGCTGCAGCTTGAGCCTCCTGCGCGCCTCCTGGAGCCACAGCGCGGCTGAGGAACGCTGTCTGGCACCGGGCCCGCCCGCGCCGCCCGCCCGGGGGGCTCCGCCCGAGGCAGCGGAGGGGAGGCCGGGCCCGGGCCACGAGGACTTCAGGCCCCGCATTGTGCCGTATTACAGAGACCCCAACAAGCCTTACAAAAAAGTGCTCAGGTAAGTTATGATTTTTCTGGCCTGGATTTCCTTCAAGCAAAATATTCTCGTATGACGTTCTAAGCTTTTGTGTGAGTGAACAGGTTCAAGGTGGAATTTGCTGTTTGAAATAACTCATGTAGTAAGAGCGTGGTGCACCAAGGCAACGGCCAAGATTGTTACCTTAAGGGATGTAAGAGACATATTCGGGAAGTGAACCTGAGGGGAGAAAAGGCACCAAAATTGCCCAAGAAGAGTGAGAATATTTCTTCTCAATACACGGAGAGTGATTCTGCCCTGCTCAGGTGGAACCCCGTCTGTAATGCTGCATTCAGCAAGGACATCAACTTGTTGGAGTGAATCCAGAGGAGGACATCAAGATGATGACAGAATTTTAATTGTTCAGTCTGGAGAAAAGAAGCCTCACAGTGGTCTAGTTACAGCCTTACAGTACCAGAAAGGAAGCAGCCAAAAAAGATGGAGAGAGACTGTTTAACAAGGATGTGTAGTGATGGAACAAGAGGGAATGACTTCAAACTGAAAGGGAATAGGTTTAGATTAGATATTAGGAAGCAGTTCTTTCCTGTGAGAACTGGGGGGACACTGGCACAGGTTACCCACAGAAGTTGTGGCTGCCCCATCCCTGGCAGTTTCCAAGGCCACATTGGATGGGGCTTGGAGCAACCTGGTCAAGTGGAAGATGTCTCTGCCTGGAGCAGGATGTTGGAACTTGATATTAAAAGTCCCTTCTGCCCCCAACCATTTGGGGATTCTGTGATTCTTTTGTTAATCATGTTTAATAGAACATGTTAAATTATTCTTCAAAACTTGTTTTATCTGGTCTGCTTAGTAGGAAAATTTTGATCAATTAATAGCAGTGTATGTGTTAAAGAGATTTTCCTGCCTGACCGTCCAGGAGCTACTCTGGGCATCGCACTGGCACTGCCCTAGGCTGTCACTGCTGGTTCCGAGGCCCCTTTGCAGCTACAGCTCTGGTGAGCCAACAGGTGCCTTGCTCAGCTCCTTCCACACGCCACACTCATACTGTCAGACAAGTTTCCTTGGCCTCAGGTTTCCTGTAGCAGAGTCCCTTTGGTTTCTTTAAGTATTTCACTTGTGGTGCAGCAACATCATAACAGCTCAGGATGGTCCCTCTGCAGAGGGACCCTGAACAAAGGCACCCCTGGACGTTTGTACCCTCACAGTCTCTGTGTATTCTCTTCGCATTCTTCCTCGTGTGCCTCTAGGTTCAGTGGTGGTTTTTGGTCTGGAGTCTTCTCCTTGTTCACTGGGTCCTGCAGGGCTTTGTGCCATTTGTGAGGTCGAAGACCACCACCCTTTGCTGACTCATGGCCTGGGGCTTCAGTGATATCCCAGCACCCAGGGCCCCATGTGCAGCTGGTGCACCCCAGCACACCTCAGCCACCAGCACTAGATACTCCTCAACAATCATTCCTGTGTTTTTATTGCACGTATGCTAAGCTGCACCATGTACTAGGCTCCAACTGGTTAGCTTGTGGTATTTTAATTGCACTGGCACAGTTTTCTAGCTCAGATAAATAATGTGAGATTGTAGCTGCCTTGAAGGAAGCAAATGTTTTTACAAAATGGGTTTTTCTCTAGTGAGTCTTCTCTTAAAGTTCTGTGACTAGGCTTGACTTTTTTGCCCTGGGTAGATTCTAGCAGTTAAAGACTTATCCCAAGTTACCATAATTCTTTGATTTTTTTTCTCCTCCAGCTGTTTGTCATGTAGGTATGTACTTCCTTTACAGAACTCGCTACATCCAGACAGAATTGGGATTCCATGAGAGGCTATTTGTGGCTGTGCTGACCTCCAAGGCCACACTGAATACATTGGCAGTGGCAGTGAACAAGACAGTGGCCCACCTCTTCCCACGCCTGCTGTACTTCACCGGGCTGCGCAGTGCCAAGGTGCCCCATGGCATGGTGCTGGTGGCCCATGGCGATGAGAGGCCCATTTGGCTCATGTATGAGACCATGAACTATATCCATCAACATTTTGGTTCTGACTATGACTGGTTCTACGTCATGCAGGATGACACCTATGCCCAAGCTGAACAGGTCAAGGCTCTGGTGACACACCTGAGTATTAACCAAGATGTGTACCTGGGGCGAGCGGAGGAGTTCATCGGGGGAGATGAGCAGGCCCGTTACTGCCACGGGGGCTTTGGCTACCTGCTGTCCCGTAGCCTGTTGCTTAAGCTCCATCCACACCTGGACAGCTGTCGCAATGAGATCCTCAGTGTGCGCCCAGATGAGTGGCTGGGTCGTTGCATCATTGATTTCCTTGGCATCACTTGTATTTCCCAGCTCCAGGTACTACCTCCCTGCTCAGGTTTTGTGTTAGCTGAGCCTGACAGAGCCCAGAATCTTACTCTACTGCATAGTCAAGTGGTTTTTTTGTGAGTTGCAGAGGAAGGAAGGGCTGTGTGCTATGGCAGCATTGTGGGGGGCCCAGAATCACAGCTGGGATGTTGAGGGAGAGAGCACACACAGGACTTAATTCTTAGCCTACTAGCCAGGCTGATGCACAGGATTTTGAAGGCAGGATAAAGGGTATGTTGGTACCAAGAAGCAAGTGGGAATGCAGTGCAGGGTGGGAGGGACAACTTACTCCCCTTTTTTTATCTCCCTGCTACAATTAGTATGGAAAGAGGGGCAGATGCGTGTCTGGGGTGAGGAAAAGCTGCTCTCTGAACTCGAGTTCCATGCCAGTCTTTCTGGCTTTTGTCTGCTTCAGGGCCAGCATTATCACACTTATGAACTGGCCAAGAATACTGAACCAGAGAAGGAGGAAGAAGAGGAGTTTCAAGCAGCTCTTGCAGTGCATCCTGTTTCTGACATGACCCTGATGTACCGGCTACACAAGCAGTTCAGCAGGATCCAGCTGGACAGAGTCTATCAGGAGATCCAGGACCTCCAGGTATGTGGTGAGGGATATCTGCAAAAACTCCTTGACCAAACAGATTTCCCTCATTTTCAGCACACTGGAGGAAGATCATTGCTTCTGTTTGCAGGCAGCTGTTAGTCAGACACAGGCTACAGTCCCTTGTCTCAGAAACAGCACTTCTGGCACCACGTTACCCAAAACTGCTGGTGTGACACTACTCCTGTGCAGTTGTAGGTGGTGAGGTGGGCCTGGGGAGGAGCTGGCCTGGACCTCTTCGAGAACATGATGGGGATCGGTTTGTGCTCTCTGTTTGCACAGATGCAGATCAGGAACCTGACAGCACTGACCCCTGCGGGTGAGGCAGGTGTGACCTGGCCTGTGGGCATTAATGCCCCATTCCTTCCAAAGTCCCGTTTTGAGGTGATCAGCTGGGACTACTTCACGGAACAGCACCTCTTCTCCTGTCCTGACGGCTCCCCAAAGTGTGAGCTCTCTGGAGCCAGTAAGGCAGACGTCAGTGAAATCATCGAGTCTGCGGTCGAGCAGCTGAACCGTCGCTATCAGCCCCTGCTCCGCTTCAGCAAGCGGCAGCTGCTGAACGGCTACCGGCGCTTCGACCCCACACGGGGCATGGAGTACACGCTGGACCTGCTCCTGGAGGCTGCCACCCAGAAGGGTCACAGTCACGTTCTGGCCAAGCGAGTGAGCCTGCTGCGACCCTTAAGTAAGGTGGAAATTATTCCCATGCCATATGTGACAGAGGCCACACGGGTGCAAGTAGTGCTTCCCTTGACAGTGCAGGACCTGGATTTTGTAGCAAACTTCCTGGATATGTTTGCTATGAACACACTGGACACTCATGATAATGCCTTGCTGACTTTGCTTTTTATCTATCATCCCTACGATGCCCAGAGAGTTGGTCAGGTGGATGTTTTTGCTGGAGTCAAAGCCATGGTAGGAGAGCTAGAGAAACGCTATGCAGAAGTTAAAATCCCGTGGATTAGTGTTAAAACAGAGGTGCCATCGCAAGTGAAGCTCATGGACATAGTCTCAAAGAAGCACCCCGTGGATACACTGTTCTTCTTGGCCAGCGTCTGGACAGAAATCAACATGGAGTTTCTGAACCGCTGCCGCATGAACACCATCAGCAATTGGCAGGTCTTTTTCCCTGTCCATTTCCAGGAGTTCAACCCTGCACTGGTGTACCGTGGTGAGCAGACAGCATCCTCCAACACTGATTTCCTGAGAGATGGGCATTTTGACAGACATTCCTTTGCTGAGGCCTGCTTTTATAATTCTGACTATATGACAGCACGCACCAAGCTCGCAGCCGATATCCTGGACCGAGATGAGGTGCTGGAGAGCATGGACCTATTTGATGTCTTCCTTCACTATTCTGGCCTGCACCTGTTCAGGGCCGTGGAGCCAGGGCTAGTGCAGAAATATACACTGAGAAGCTGCAATCCCCGGCTCAGTGAGGAGCTGTACCACCGCTGTGTGCTCAGTAACTTGGAAGGACTCGCATCCCGCTCACATTTAGCCATGGCTCTCTTTGAGCAGGAACAGGCCAACAGCACTTGAGAGATGAGAAATATCAAGAGCTTCTCAGCACCTTAACACTTGGCACTTTCCATCCCCTTCCCAGCCTTGCCATGGGTGAAGGGTATGTGAGGTTAAGGGAGGAGGAAGACTCCCAGACCCACTCTGAGGCACATGGGCTATGAAGGGAGGCTGTTTCTGTGGAGGGGGTTTGGTTTGGTTTGTTTTGGAGGGTTTTTTAAAATAAATTTAATTTTCTTTCCAGGCAGAGTAATGTGGTCACTTGTAAACTTTGCAGCCTCTGGATGAGGGAAGTAAACAAGCTGTAGAGTTGACCTTACCTAAAGCTATGTAATTCTGCTGAGCAGTGCAGGGAGAGAGTGAGTATGAGCTGTGTACTTGGACAAAGTAACCTTGACTGTGCTACTCTCAGGGCTGTTGCTGCACCCTCCTGTGTGTTTATCCTTTTCACTTTTTCAAGAGGTACAAACACAGCTTGTCTGGTTTAGCTGGACAAAGCTATTCAACTACTTTGACTGTGCTGGTTTTGACTCTTCCAGAGCTGCGGAACAGTTCTAGTTTAAATATCTTGGGGATGGAGACTCCATAGTCCCTCCCAGCAGTACGTTCTGGTGGGTAGTAACTTATACAGTTGAAAACTTCTTTCTCCTGTTTGAATGGAATTTCTTGCATTTAAATTTGTGCCCACTGCTTCTCTCAGCATCACTGGACACCACTGAGCAGCAGCTGTTTGTCTTCCTTACATGCTCCCGTTACTGACGCACACACGGACGAGACTGCCCTGAGCCTGTTCTCCAGATGAAACAGTCCCAGCTCTTGCAGTCTCACTGTTAGGACAAACACTCCCATTACTTAATATTTCCACATCCCTTTGCTGGACTAACTCCAGTATGTCCATGTCTGTCTTGTACTGGGAAGCCCAGACTGGACACAGCATTCCTGGCATGTCTCACGTGTGCTGAGGAGACAAGTCATTGTCCTTGACCTGCTGGCCACAGTCCTTCTGCTGCAGCCCAAGATGCTGTTGGCCACCTTTGCTCCGAGAGAATGCTGCTGGCTTACGTTTAGCTTGGTATGGTATCCATCAGAACCCCACTAATCCTTTTACTTTTTCAGTTTTCCAGCGTCATCTTTCCAGCCAACATCCCAAAAATCAAAGCCCAAAACCCTGATGTGAACTTGTGAATTTATGTGATAAGCTGGCAAGTGTGACTGACCATGTTCATCACTGCAGGGTCACTGCTGAAGGAGAGAGCTTTTATTTGCTACACTCATCTCATGAGGTGAGTGAGGTGAAGGTCTGGTGTCGGCATCAAAAGAGATGCTGAAGAATTAGAAAAGCTTAAAAGAAGTATTCAAAGTCAGGAACATTGGTTCAAATTGGATAGGAATCTCAGATTTGCTTATTTAACAAGTAAGGCATGCCTCATTTACATCTGTGTGCTCGGGTTAACATCTCCTTGGGATGTAGCGACTGCCAGGTGGGATCACGTGCCGTGGCAGAGATGGACAGAGTGAAAACCCTGATGCTGCTCGCCTTGGGGACTGTGTGCTCATTTTGAATGCAAAAGAGATTCTGGTGCATGAAAGATAACATCCTGGTGTCAGAGAGGATGCAGAGCTTGTAATTGCAGGTTTCAGTACAGTATACTATCCAAGGAGAATTCCTTGGATCATTGTTCTACATAACACATCTGGAAGCACTGGCAGTGGACACTGGGTGCTGTAAGAAACTAAGCAAGCAGCAGATCTACTGCACAGGGTGTCATGCCACCAAGCTGAGCATTAACCTGGGAGAGATGCAGGAATTGGCTGTCAGGAATTGCTGTGACAGAGAGTTGTAGGGGATGTGACATATGGGGATGTCTGGGATTGTAAAACAAGCTGCTAAAGGAAGGGGTGTGAAATTACATAGGGCAAGCAAGAATCATCACTGAGTCCTCGTTAGAGAAGGAAGAAAATTGTAGGAAACAGGATAGTGAAATTTGATGGATGTAACCCAAAAGCCAGGAATGTTGTTGCCAACTTGTTGTTGTTGGTCAGTCTCTGCCTGTGTCAGGGCATGTCAGATGATGATGCAACACTACACCGAACTTAAAATTCTTAAGAGCATCTTGTATCTTGGGAGAAAGCTGAGGGAAGCTGATTCTTCTATATTTTAAAATCCAGCTCTGTGGGAAAGGAAAGGCAGGCAATATTGCTAGCAAACTGCCCAATCCATAAGCTCTGGTTTTTACCTGAGGAACAGTTCTCCAGCCAGTGGTGTTTGACACTTAATTGATTATTTGGAAGCAAATATAAGATCTTTACAAATAAAATTGGCAGATTATGTTAAAAAATGCAAAAAAGTCATGAAGAGAAGATAATAGTGGAAAAGAATGTGTAGCAGAGTAAGGCTCTTCACGTAGATTTTTGTCTTAGAACAACCAAATGCAAACTTACATGCTTGGGGAAGATGGTGTATCACTCCTCCAGAGAGGACTGCATGTTAAACAAAGGTAAGTGTAAAGAAATTGACTGTATTAAAGTGCAAGCCAACTACTGGACCAACTATTTTAGACATTAAAATCCAGGCGCTGTCCCAGCCCTGTAAAGTATAGGTTTAAGACATGATATAACAGATTTTTACAGGTAGAAGATCTGGGAGAAACAGATACTGTTGATGTGAGACAGCAAGAAGGACCCTGGTGGTATAGCACACAGCATGGTTTTTAAGGCTTCTAGGGAACAGAAAATGAAAAGAACGTTTGAGGTTCACAAAACTTACCTGAATATTGTAAGAAGTATTTTACAATGTGAGATGCATAACCCTTGTAGTTGTAAGACCAGGGGTAATGGTTTTGAACTAAAAGAGGGTAGATGCAGATTAGATGCAAGAGAGACCATTTTTAAAAGGCTCGTAAAGCACTGGCACAGGTTGCCCAAAGAACCTCATCCATGGAAGTCTCCAAGACCAGGCTGAGCGAGACTTGGAGTGACCTTATTGACCTTATTATGAATTGGAGATGTCCCTGTCCGTGGTGGGGTGGGACTAGATGGCCTTTAGAAGTCCCCTCCAACCTAAACGTTTCTATGATTCTATGAACTCTTAGAACGTTGTGAGTGATCTGATTAGGGTGTGTGAGTACATGTAGTAGTTAAAACACTGGATACTAAAGCAGATTTTAGTGGTCCAGGGGTAAGGCACCACAGGTACACCAAAATGAACAGCTTTAAACTGCAACGTGTTAATTTTAAAGGAAAACAGGCACATGTTTTCAGTGCTGAAAGTGAGTAGCTAGTGAAATTACAGTGGTAGCTTTTCTGGTGTGCTACAATTTACTTGGTTTGTGTAACAGAGATCATTGGAGGCAAGTGTGAAATTACTTGTCAAACATAAGTGGGCAGAATAAGTCCTTGTGAAATGTAAGGGGGTAGAGTAAGTTCTTCATGGCCTCAAATTTCATCACTGTCACTATATAGTGGATGAAATTTGCAAAAGATAAATCTATCAAAGGCTGTTAAATGCAAAGCCAGAACCTCTGGCACAGCAGGTCTCTGAATTACAAACCTGTAAGACCTAGGAGAGCTGCCAGGGAGGGAACACTCTTCGTCTATCCTATTTTTATGATTTTTTTTCTAGGCAGACAGTGTTGGCCACTGTCAGGGAGAGGGTAAATTAATCAAGTGTGCTTATGATTTGACTCTGTGCCACCATTTTTGTGTCTTGTGCTAAAAAAGACTAGTTCTTTTCCAAGGATGCGCTTTAGTTCAGCCAGAAATGATGAACTATGTGAGGATCATCTTACTGAGTTTGTGTACTAGAGTAGGGTCATGAACTGGCCAGGAAGACAAATTACCATGATTGTCATGTTAGACCTTGTAGCCCTGAAGACATGCACACCCTTATGTGGTGTCTCTGCCTACCCCAACATGCACCAGGTGTGTTTACTTTTGTGTATACTTCACTTTCTTTGAGGTCCACAGCAATGGACATTTTTCTTCCTTGTCTTCAGTTGTGAAGGTAATTTCTTCTGTTACATGTTTTAGACTGGCTGACATATCCTGTTAGAATAATCTGTTGATCCTAGAGAAGGATGTACAATACATGTTACAAACACAAGAAGCTTCTGTCCCAGCTGCATTTTAAACTTCAAGTAAAAATAGACTCAAGTGAAAATAGACTCTCTGCCTTTTCATCTGTGATAGAGCTGCTGCTCTTATCTCAAATTAACAAGTATACTTAAAAAAAGCCAAACCCAGGTGTTCTGAACTCAGATCTTGTATCTGATCATGGTGTCCATCAGTCTTCTCCAAGACTGGAATAAAAATGGTGCCTCTGCCATGTGACCTGGATGAGTAGCCCTTTTCCCTCGGGGAATCTGCCTGGGGTGGTCTCCCCCCTCCTCCCTGGGGCACACCTGACCAGCAGTTCAGGTCTGTCTGGGCAGGTCCTCTACTCAGTCACAGGCCACAAGATGCTTCACCCCAAAGTGCTGCAAGGCTAATTCCCAGCACACTGGAGAGTGCAACATAGGCACTTGCAGATGGTCTAAGCTGTTCCACAGAAGTTCTGGAGTTGCTGTTGGTCAGATGAGATGAGCAGGTAGAGGACAGGATGCTCTCATTAACAGGTATGCATTTCCCCAGCTACAGCAAGGTATTCTTGCTCAGCAGACTCCTCCATTCTTAATTCCAGCACAAAGAGTTCTTTTCATAGAAGCTTGCTCTCTTCTGTTTGGTTTTGAGCATTGCCTTGTCATGCATCCATTGTGAACTATTCTGTACAACACTCATGAACAGGTCCAGTTGCAGGCTGCCAGCTTGGTCTCAAGCCAGGAGTCGTGGCCTGAACCTCTATACCAGATGCTTTCATGCCCCACTGTCCCAGGGCTCACCACTCCCCAGACCTGTATTTTCAGTCACCCTCTCCTATTCCCATTCCAAACTCTTTCCTAAATTTCTGAGCACTTAACCATATCTTCTCAGCATGCATGCTGAACCCTTGCTCATGGATTCTCGAAGGGGGCAATTTTCTGGTGACAGGTACCACAGAAACTCATTTTCCATTTGCAAGAGTGTTTTCCTGATACAAATAACTGTAGGGAAAAGCTTGAAAATGTGACACAAAAAAAGGCAGTGAAAAAGCCAAAAGCATCTGTATAGTCCCTCTTTAAAAAAGTCCCTCTTTAAAGTGAGACTTAAATCCACCTTGTCCTCTTTACAATAATTTACTTCATCTTTTAGATGTACGCTGTTTTTGAGCCCGTGAAGCTGGCAGATTTGCTTGGCTCCTTGCAGATGGAGCTCACAGCTCCTTGGAGCATCACCCCAAAGTATTCACTGTCAGTGCTCATTCTGTCCAAACTTCCCTCCTCGTCCCCGTGGACTGCAGGGCTTTGGCAGGTCACACTGAGGGTTCCTTCTACTTGCTCTGTCCAAATGCACATCACAGAGATCTCCCACTGAGTGTTTAAGAAGCAATGTTCCTTTTCCTGTTAGAATTGACACCGCACCAGAGACCCGTAGCCCGCCAGGCTCAGTACCCTCATGCTCACCCTCCCGGGAGTCACCAGCTCCTTAACACAAGGAAGAGCGTGCGGACAGTGGATCGCGGCTCTGGACCGGGTCTGAATTTGAAGGATTGGACGGTCCTCAGAGCTCCGCTGGCCTGTTTGCTCTCATTCTATTACTACCGTACCCATCGCCACTGGAATTCTCATCGCCTGCCGGTGACCCCCGGCCCCGTCGCCGTCGGTGCGAGCCCCGCTCGGTACTGGTCGGAAGCGCTCCCGACCCTGCTGCGAGCGGGCGGTGCTCGGCCCCAGCCGGGTAGGGGCAGCGCGGGCCGGGCTGGCACCGGGCTGGGCGGGTGCCTCCCTTCGGGCCCGGCGAGCCGGGGGGGTGATGCGGAGCGGGAGCGGCGGGCGGCGCTGTGGAGCGCGCGGAGGCTGCGGCGGCGGGTCAGGAGCGCTGCGAGAGCCCCG
>VZRF01012071.1:254175-273671 GCA_013396875.1 Vireo altiloquus
GCCCCGCCCCCGGCATCTGCGAGGCGCCCGCGCCGGCGGAACCCCCGGGCCGGGCACGGACCCCGGGCAACACCGCTGCTGCCCCCGCCGGGCGCTGCCCGCAGGGCTCGCCCGGCCGGGGGACTGGTGGAGTCCGGGCGGACCCCGCGCCGCCGGTACCGTCCGGCGGTGCCTCCCTTCTCAGCCGCCGCTGCTCCTCGCGGAGCCGCGGCTGGAGCATCCTGGCGGCCGCCGCGCCGCGCTCTCTGATCTTCCCCGCGGACTCGGCTTTACGCGGTGCAGCGCCCGCCTGGCCCCCGCCGGGTGTCCCAGCGCTGGCTCCGCATCCTCCGCCGAGCCCCGGCGGCTTTGCTGCCTTGCAGGAGCTCGGCTCGCTCGGAGAGGCAGGTAGAAAGGGGGAGCCCAGTGCTCATTTACCCCTCCCGAATGTGGGCTGCAGGCCCCCTCGGGAGGGTCTCCTTTAGCAGGGACTGACTTTACGGACGGAAACACCATCATTCGTCTGGAATTGCCTATCCTGTTCTGACATGGTTCATGCATCCTCTGGGGAGGAGGGTCCTCTTCTTAACACCCCGTTCCTGGAGACACCCCAGCGCTGCCCTGCATCTGACTGCTGTCTCTGGTGCTCCAGGAATAACCAACCTTCAGACAGGAGATGGCAGCTTTTGAGAGAGAATATTTGACTTGCTGCCTCTAAGATGCCCCTCAGTTCTGTCTTCAGAGGGAGATACATGGTCCCAGATACTCTCTCAGGACTAACAGATCCGTGTCTGTGGGAGACTGATGCTCTGCTTGGCCTTCTGGAAGATCTTACTTCCCACACATGCAAAACCATCTCACTTTGGCACCAGGAGTTTGCTGCTGGAGATTGCTGCTCCTTCTCTCCCTCCTGTTCCCCGAGGCCTGAACTCTTCTCCATTTTCTCCATCGCCGCGGCCTTTGGAGGATCTCTGTGTGCAAGCTGCTGCTGGGAAAAAACTCAGGTAGAATTGAAATAGGGGACTGAGGAGCAAGCAAGGTCATTGTCCAGTCAGCATGATCTGGGAGAGTGTGCATTATCCTTGCCTGGTGCTGTCAGCACTGCCCTTCTTGGAGAGACTTCATCCTACTGCCCATCCAAGGAAGTCCTGCAGCTTCTGAGAATAACCAGTTCCTTGATGTTGTCTCAGGAGCAATCAATGATCTGCTGTTTTCCATGGGGACACCACCAGTGAAGCCAGCCCATCTTCCCTCGCTGAATCCCTGACCTCTCTGTGAGGAGGAACTCGCAACTTGGCCTTGCCCCTAAGGCAGGGTGAGGACACTCAGCTTTTGCTCTCCTCCTTTTCCTCAGTGCTGCAGTAATGTTCCTTTCTGTACCTCATGCACTCTCCCTTCTCACTTGTGCTGCCTCCACTGAGGTGTTTGCCTCAGCCCGTGCTTGCCTGGGCTCTCTCTTTCCTTGACTACAGCTCTGTTTCAGCAGAATTCACCATGATCTTCTTTCTATACTTTGTTCTTCCCTTCTTCTGACCCCACTAGATCCCGAGCCTTGGTCCTGTCCCTGGTGGAGTTACCCACTCTACTCATAAAGCCTGGCACTGCCCAGGCTGGCACTGCAATGCTCATACTTCCCTTTCTTGCCTATCTATTCTTTGAGCAGTTGTTTCTGTATGCATGTCTAGGTGTGAGCTTATGCTTGAGAGTGCTGTGTGTGCTAGTGCTCACACCTGTTCTGCTGTAATGCTGTTTTTCTTCATTGGCTACAGTACAGAGCTGCCAGGAGCAGCAGGACTTTGTATGTGCAGGTGCAGCTGGCTCAGCTCTTCCCAAGGAACAAGTCCCTTTTCCTTCTTAGCCTGGTTCGTCTTCTTTGGGACCTATCATAGCATGCAGACACTGAAGCTGCCTGACTATGCCCTAAATCTGTGGGATCGTTAGTCATTCCAGTCTGCCACACTCTCCCTATCCTGCTGGGGCAGCTAATGATGCCCGCTAAAATGCTGGAGTGTTCTGGTAGGAGTTGATTTTGAGGTCTTTAAGGAGCTGGTTTTTTGAAGGATGAAAGCAAGCTAATTTGTTAATGTTCCTAAACTGGCCTGCCTTCCCAAGGTTGAGAAAATCTGTGTGAGAAGATACCCTTGGCTTCTTGTGACAGGCAAATTCCAGGGATCTAATCCTACCCACCCTGTGGTTCTTATCAGAGCCTGCTCAACGTGTTGACAGGTAATAGGAAGTGATGACCTTCATGTTCTTTCCAGACTCCACAAATACAAGCTGGGTCCTGTGGGGAGATTGAAGAGCCCACATGGATGGGCCAGTGCCTGGGCAAGACTGCTGTCCTGGCAGCCTGGACATGCACCTGTGTGAAGTCTCCAGAGAAATCCCAAACTGCTATGTCAGTCTCATCTTCCCTTTCTTGCTCTTCTCCCTTCTCTTCTTTTTCCCCAAGTTGTGCTGCTTATGAAGTATCACATGGGTTGGTGCAGTTCTAGGAAATGTTATTTTTATTGTACATTACTTCCCTCTCACCCAGTATGTACTTTCTCTTTTCAGAGCTGGATCCAAATGCATCCTCAGCCTGCTGTCTTAGAGCTGTTCCTTCTTAAGGTCAATGAGAACATCTCCTGCTAATTCATCATGACATAATATCTGGTCTCCTGCTCCATCCACAGGATAAGTGTCTTCTTCTTGGTCTACACAGATGTGACTTCAGGTGTTCAGCTGTCTTGTCTGGTACAGGTAGGTTTTAGCTCTTTGAAGGGTGACCTGTTTTAGTCAGGAAGGATGTGTCTGTGCATTGTATTGGGGATGGAAAATGTTCACCTTTGGGCATATGAGAAATACTATGTTGTGAAATAAATCCTAAGATGCCATCTTGCTGCTGACCTAAATGGGTCCTGTGAGTAGCCAGTTACTTCTGTGAGAGTTTGTGCTAGTGCTGGCAGGAAGATGCTGATCTGACAGGGTGGACTGGCTCAGAGGAAGTGACATTGGAGGATGCAGTTGCTAAGAGGAGGAGTAGTAGTTGTAGCAGGTATTCTTTGTGTTAATTCATTACTCCATTTGTCACAGGTAAATATAATTCGTTCTTGTTAGGTGGTTATTGATCTGTGGGGTTCCCATGCTTCTCAGTGCAGGTTTAAATTAGCTCTTCCCAGCTAGGAAGACTTCTTCAGTATCTGCTGTTGCTGGATGGGCATTGGTCATCTCCATGATAAGGTGCTCAAATCTACCTCTCAGGTCTTCATTTTCTACCATTAGTTACATTCTTCTTGTTGCTTCCACTGTGAATATCCACCTGTAGCTACCTGTCTGTTTTCCCAGCCAGTACACAGCATGCCTGTAAGGGACTTTTGTTTTTTTCCACACCTGGATTGGTGACTTCTCACCTTTCACAGCCTGCACAGGTCGCCTCACTGGTAGTGTAAATTGTGTGGTAGAAGAAATGCATACTATTTTGCTTGGGAAATAAATAGCCTAGGTTATAACAATTCTCACTGGAATTGGAAGAGCTTATGTATGAAAACTCCTTCAGTTTTTTGATGGAGATGCTAATGTTAACCTTCAGTTCTCTTTATCACTTAGCGCTCTGTCCTCATCTAGTGCAGTGTTGCCACAGTGGTTTCCAAGCAGAGTGCTTGGCCTAACACCTGGAATTTGTTGGTCTTTCCTTAAATCGAACAGCATTCCAGGAGCTTCTTTTCTGGAAAGATGCAGCTGAAGGAATTGAATGGTTCTTAATTTAAACTGTAAAGTATTAAGAGTTCAGGTGTTATACCAGGGGAGTTATCCAGGTTTTGCATTTTTACAGAAATGTCCTGGGTGCATGGAAACAAGCAGATACCTACAGGTGTCTTTCCTTAGATAACTTAGAAAGATACCTTAGGTGTCTTTCCATCTAACTCACAGGGTTGTGCTGTGTTCTCCATAGTGCTTTCATAGTGCAGACACTGGCTAATAGATCTTGCTCAGGGAATGTTCCTCAGAGATCAAGTGAGATGTGTTTGATTTTTGTGAACTGACAGCCTGAGATGCCCTTGTCAAATGTTTCCAATATTCACTGAGTAAACGTGGAAGTGACAAGCATACTGTCGTTTCTGTACCTGGATGTATTTCAGCACTGGCAGCTCTGTGCTGCACAAGGACCCATGAATTTTATGGAAAGCTGTTTTGGTCTTGCTTCCATTTTTTAAAAAACTGTATTCGTAGCTTCCAGTGTTTGAGAGACAAACTTCCTATCCTTTCCTTTCCGGCCTCTTACAGTCCTATAGCCTTCTCCCTTTTTGGTACTGGCACAGAGATGGTGTCTGTGCCTGTCTGTGATCAGTGCCCAAAGCAAGGGATAGAAGCATTTCTCTCTGAACAGAACTAGCACTATGGCTTAATTGAAGGCCTTAGCTAGACTGAAGAATTTGACTGCTCCAAAAATGTCAGTGTACGATTCTATTCAACATTGTACGTTTTACCCCCAAATTTGGCACACTTAACTCTCTGCCTGTGAATAAATTTTTGAAAATTATTTGTTTAAAGGCAGCTCCTTTTGAGATCCTAAACTGCAGAGAAGAAAACACAATTTACCAGTTATATATTTTTATATTTATAGGCACAGCTATTGCATTGAAGTGGGAAATCAAAACTTAACTTTTCAGCATGTGGCCTTTGATTTTAAATGTGCTTTTGATGAGCACCCTCCCTATGGAGACAGGCTGAAAAAGTTGGGACTGTTCAGTCTGGAGAAGGGAAGGTTGTGTGGAAGTGTCTGAAGAGGCTACAGGGAAGCTGGAGAGGGATTCTTTGTTAGTTACTGGAGTAATAGGAAAAGGAGTAATGGGTACAAATTGAAAGAGGGGAAATTTAGGTTAGATATTAGGAAGACATTTTTTACTATGAAGGTGGTTAGACACTGGAAGAGGTTGCCCAGGGTAGTTGTGGGTGCCTCGACCCTGACAGTGCTCAGAGACAGGTTGGATAAGGCCTTGAGTGATCTGGTCTAGTGGGAGGTGTCCCTGACCACGGCAGAGGGGCTTGGGACTAGATGATCTTTAAGTCCATTCCAACCCCTTAACATTTTATGAGTCTATGATGTGAAAGAAATTTGACTTCACTTGGTGAAATTGCAAGGCCCAACAAAGAATGATATTGCAAATTTACAAAATTTATTATTTTTAAAGATTTAAACCAGTCATTTTCCTCTGGCAAAATATCTGATTCACAGCAGCAGCAGAATTTACAGTTAAAAGGCGACGTCTAGATGGAAAGCAAGATCTGTGTTTGCCACTGTGAGACCAGTGAGGAATTATTTTAAAATGTTACTTGCATTTTTATGATGAGATTTTTATGCTTTCCAGTTTCATGGTAGAAAGAGGACATAGTGGAAGGTTACTTAAGGAGTTTTATTCTTGTTTGTTCTTTGAGATCATAGGGATAACCACAAAGTGATTGAATGGGCTGGCAGGCTGATCACACTCTCTGTGGACAGGGGCCAATCTGTGTAGTTGCAGGAGAAAGTACTAAGCTCATTCACTGTGGTTCACAGAGGCATAGAATGGTATGGGATTGAAGGGACCTTTCACAGATTGCCTAGACATGTTCCAGTGTTTCATCTCCCTCCTTGTAAAAAAAAATCTTCCTTATGTCTAATCTGAAACTGCGCTCTTGAAAACGGCAGTTTAAAAGTGTTGTCCCTTGTCCTGTCTTACAGGCCTTGGTAAAAAGTCTCTGTCTTTCTTACAAGCCCCCTTTAAATACTGAAAGGCTTCAAGAAAATCTCCTTGGAGCCTTCTGGTCTCTAGGTTGAACACCCTTGGCTCTCTCAGCCCTTCTCCAGAGCAGAGGGGCTTCAGCCCTCAGAGCATCTCTGTGGCCCCCTCTGGGCTTGCTCCAAGAGATCCATGTTAGTCTTGTACTCTGGAGCGAGGTGAGGTCTTACAAGAGCAAACAGGAATAATCCCATGCTGCCCATGCTGTGAGAGGACACAGGTTGTTTCTGGGCTGGCAGCGCATGTGGCCAGGACATGTTCTGTTTTTCATCCAGCACCCCCAAAGGCCTTCCCCACAAATCTGCTTTCAGCCAACTCATCCCCCAGTCTGTACTGGGATAGGTGAGATGATTGCCCCAAACCAGGTGCAGGACCTTGCTCTTGGCCTTGCTGCACTTTATGAGGGTCCCATGGGCCCACTCCTCTGTCAGGGTCCCTCTGGATGCCATCCCTGCCCTCCAGCCTCTTACCTGCACCCCTCCAGCTTTGTGTCACCTGCAAACACACCGAGGGTGTACTCAGTGCCACTGTCTGTGTCATTAACAGAGATTTTAACCAGTACTGGTCCCAGTATGGAACCCCAAGAGACACCACTGGATCCTGATTTCCATTTGGATATTGAGCTGGCATCTATTGGAAGACATTTTTCTTGGAGCCCAAGAACTATTGATTCCAATGTTCAAAAACCTAGCTGGGGAATGTGGAAAACCAGCATGGCTGAGTAAGGACCTCCTTCCTGGTCAAACTGAAACACAGCAGGGAAATGCAGATGCAGTGGAAGCAGGAGCACACATCCTGGAAAGAACATAAGGATGCTGCCTAGGAGTGTAGGGATGGGATCAGGAAACCTAAGGCACAGCTGGAACTATGTTTAGCAAGGGATGTGAAAAATAATAATAAAGGCTTCCTTCCACGGGTATGCTGATTAGACAAGGAAGGCAAAAGAAATTGTATCCCCCAATAAATGAGATGGAGAATTAGTGACAACCAAAATGGAAAAGGCTGAGGTACTCAACAATTTTTTTCCTGCTCGGTTTTCACTTGTAATTGCTCTTCCCAAATCTCTGGAGTCCTTGAATCTCAAGGTAGGGACAGGGGGAATGAAGTCCTGCCCACTGTAGGAGTAGATCAGGACCCAGACCATCTGGGGAACATGGACATGCACAAGTCCATGGGACCTGATGAAACACATGCCAGGGTCCTCAGGGAACGGCTGATGGTGACTCCTGTCTCTCTTTAGTAATCTGTATTCATCAAAGAACATCCCATGACTGGAGAAGCCGAAGCCCTGGCATCAACACCAGCTGTGAAGCCAGGTGTTGATCTGCATTGGTCATGGTTGTTTACACATTAATGGATCTTATGGCTAAAAGAAACTTTTGGATCATGTGACACCCATATTTTACTGAGCACTAATTGATTTCCATTGGTCCTTACTGTGAGCCTTATACCTTCCACAAAGATAAGGTTGTTAACCATTGGAAATTTCAATGCGATATACTGCTTGTAGACCTTCTGTCAGTGGAGGGTTTAAGAACTTGGACAAATATCTGTTAAGAAGGGTTTTGGCAGATCAAGGCTGACTTGGGGCAAGGAAGTATTTGAGGCTCCAAATGCCATGCCAGCCTGTCTGCTTGTTCTCTTAATACTTAGCATTCTTGTATGAATAAAAGTCTCCAATCTGACGGTATCTGTCTATTTTTGTGAGTAATTCTTGTGCCAGTTTTGTGCTTGGCAGTCCAAACCTGTCTTTCTAAGGAAGTGAACCAGTGTGGACTAAATCCCTAGATCTCCCTGGGATGTGCACAGAGCAGCTAGGGACTAAGGCAGTGTGCCCTGGACAGGGCACCTGAGAAACATCTGCTGTTGCAACTCTGCTGTGGACTCTCTGGTGCTTTTAGTCTCCACCATCCTCTGAAGTAAAGGGTGGCGTGTGTCTTGTGGATGTTTGATACATACAGATTTTGCCAAATGGTTTACAATTTTGAGAAAACTGGATGCTCCTTATCTTTTTGCATGTTCAATGTCTTTTGGTAAGTCCTATGTCAGTTAGTGCCCCAGGCTGGATATTTGGCATGAAAAAGATTTCATTCATATTAAACTGAGTCCTCCATTTTTGTTGGTGGTCCTCAAGTTCTTCTGTTACAAAACAATGTGCTCCTTTCATCATGGTGACAATTTTCATTCTGTATATTTCCCCCCTCCTCTGCAATATAAACAGGCTCTCTGCTTCAGTTCCTCTCCATAAGAGGATTACTTTATACCTAGTCTTTCTGTATATCTGTATGGTTATAATTCTGCTGTATGCTTTTAGAGGTGTGACCAGCACTGGCTGCAGTGTGATAAAAAAACAGCACTGACTGATACTGTGTTCTGTAATGTCTTCTGTCAGGCTCTTCATAACTCCTTCAGATTTTATTTTCTGAGTGAATGCTTCTGTCGAGTGTTGCAGCCATCCTCATCTGGTAATATCTTTAACAATGTAAATTGCACACAAAGTTGTAATTAGTGGAATCCTGGTTTTTGTTTGAAGAGTTGGTGTGTAAGTGTGCCACTGCAGGTAAGGAGTCAGCGTGTCTTCGGTAGAGACAAACAGTGCCCATGGGTCTGTTATGTTCCTAATCTATTCTCCATTGTGTCCCTGTTTTATTAGGATTAGAATTTTATGATGGGTCATGTAAATAAAAGTGAATTTGTCAGCATATTGCACTTCAGTGTTTTGAAAATGGCTCTCAACAAGGTTTCTAAAGAATATAAAAGCTAGTAAGGGAAACAGTTAATAAAGAAAACTCCTCATAAGCAGGAAGAAAAAGCAGTGACTCCTACAATGGTTGAGGTTGGAAGGGACCTCTAGAGGTCATCAAGCAGAACTGGTTGCCCACGACCATGTCTGGACAGCCTTTCAATATCTCCAAGGTGGGAGACTCAACAACCTGTCTGGGCAACCTGTCACCCTCACTGTAAAATACCATTTGTTGATGAGCCAAGGGAAACTCTTGTGTTTCAGTTTGTGCCCCTGGCATCAGGTCCTGTCACTGGGCACCACTGAAAAGAGCCTGGATCCATCCTCTTTGCATGCTCCCATCAGGTACTTATATACATTAATGAGCTCCCCTCTGAGCCTTCTCTTCTCCAGGCTGAGCAGTACAGGAGAGATGCTTCAGTCCCTTTGTCATCTTCATGGCTCTTCTCTGCCCTCCGCAGTACGTCCATGTCTCTCTTGCACTGGGCACAGCACTCCAGCTGTGGCCTCGTGGTGCTGCACCGAGGGGCAGGATCCCCTCCTGGACGTTCCTGTGCCCAGTGCAGCCCGGGTATCCCGTCCTGGACGTTCCTGTGCCCAGTGCAGCCCGGGTACCCCACCCTCGCTGCTGCCTCGTGCTCCACTCGGAGTCTTCGTCTGACAAGCTGCTCTCAGGCTGAGTGGCCCCCAGCATGTCCTGATGCCTGGGGTTATTCTTTCACAGGGGCAGCAATTTGCATTTCCTGGTGACTTTTGCCAGGAAATGTAAGGGTTTGTGCAAGGTGAGGGCACACCTCTTCTTTCTTAAGGTCAAGGACGCTCTCCATGCGAAAGGGATAATAAGTAAATGGGGAAAATGCTACAGAAAAAGAGAGACACAAGGCTGTTAGTCAAGGGATAATGGTGACAAAGCCTGAGAGCAGACTTCCACTGACTGATGAGCCTTTAGGAAACTGCAGGCATAGCTTTCAAGAGGTCTAAGCTGAATTAGTGCAGTCTCTGGGACCTGGAGTTGCTGAAGGTGGTAGCTGTAGAAGGATGAATAAATGTTGAGTTTCTATGTCTTTTTGGTTCCCCATTGGTGGTCAGTGTAGGATGAATGATTTCCAAAGATCTAAATAATTAAACAACAAAATTAGATGATAATGTGACATTATTTGGCACAGTAGAACATACACCTGTCTCTTAGGATTGGGGAAGAGTGTTTGAAAACTGGATGATAATATGGCAGAATAAATTCCAGGTTGATGAATTTATATGTAAAGTGCATAAAGAAACCTACCAGTGTCACCACATCGTTGCTAAAATTATTTCTTTCGGCTCAGGAAAGAAATCTTGGCATCTTTATAGAGAGTTCTCTGCAAACACAAGCTTAACAGTGATTAAAATGGAAAATTTGATGTTAGATTTTACAGGAAATGAATTAGCAAAGCTGAAGTTACTGTTGTAATATTGTATAAATCCATGGCTCTCCTATGTTCTGAAGAGAGAATGGAGTTCTGTATCCCTTAAGATGCAGTGACTAGCAGAACTAGAAGAATTCTAGAAAAAGTGATAAGGATAGTGAGAGGTGGAGAAATTTCCATCAGAGGAGGCTTGTGAGAATTCTTTAGAGAAATTATATACGAAGGTAAAAGTGCTAGAGATCAGCCACCACTGAGGAAAGGCAAAGCACAAATGGACTTAGGATTTGTAGAATATACAGGCATGTGATGAAATTATGAGACAACAGGCTTAAAACTAGCACAAAACATTGTGGATATTGGGTTGGGGTTTTTTTCAGCTGAACATAAGCCCAGATGTGCCCAAGTGGGCAGGAGGCGAATGGCACCTGATTTGTATCAGCACTGGTGTGGGCACAGCCCCGGGGCCGTGCCTGTCCCTGTGCTGAGCCACCTCCTGTCCTGGGCACAGCTCTGGGCCCTCACGACAAGAAGGACATTGAGGGGCTGGAGCGTGTCCAGGGAATAGAACAGAGCTGGGGAAGGGGCTGGAGCCCCAGGAGGGCCTGAGGGTGCTGGGGAAGGAGCTCAGCCTGGAGAAAAGGAGGCTCAGGGGGGACCTTGTGGCTCTGCACAACTCCCTGACAGGAGGGGGCAGCTGGGGGGGGTCAGGCTCTGCTCCCAGGGAACAGGGACAGGAGGAGAGGAAATGGCCTCAAGTTGTTGGGATATATTTCTTTACTGAAAGGGTTGTGAAGCTCTGGCACAGGCTTCTCAAGGAAGGAGTAGGGTCACCATTGCTGGAGGGATTTAAGACATGTAGACATGACACTTGGGGATATGGCTTAGTGGTGGACTTGGCAGTGGTGGACTTAGGTTGGATATGATGATCTTGAAAGTCTTTTCCAACCTAAAAATGATTCTGTAATTCTATTCTGTGATTGGTAAGTGGACCGTGTTCCCCTTCACTCTTAGGGCACTGCACTGCGTTCACTCTGTAAATTGAGATATAAGGGTGGATGGAGAAGGGGTGGTTCCTCTGCTGCCAGTAATGCCAAGCCTTCCCCATTATGAGGCATGCTATCCGCTGATCCTTTGAGCCCAGTCCCTAGCTGTCTCTCCTTCCCCTCATCAGGTATATGCAGCAGCAGTTCTCTGTTTCAGTTGACATTCCCTCCCCAAACTGCAAATCTTAAGTATCAGTGCAGTCTTTTCAGAAGGGTGGGAAAAGGCTTGCGTGAGGGAGGAGAGGGAATGTGGAACGGGCGGCACCAGCAGTGCAGCGGGCACTGACCGCATCCTGCAGCCCAGGGAGCGCCCTGGCTGCTCCCGCACGGCTGCAGTCCCGTGCTGCAGGACCTCTCCCTGCTGAAGTGGCCGCGGTGGCCGCGGAGGGGCAGTGCGGAACTGCCGACACCGGCACCGGCACCGGCACCGCCGTGCCCACCCCGGCTGCTCCCGCACCGACGGGAACGCAGCGGGGATCTGCCGTGTGCTGCCTCCAGTGTACAGAGCCCGCTGATCTTACAGACATGTTCTGGGTTAAAACCAGTGGCGAAGACAGAAGAGAGATGGACGCTGCCTTTTGCCAACCAGCTTTTCTGGAAGTGCAGGTCTAGACCACAGGAAACCCATGGAGAGGAAGGAATCAGTTTTATTGCACATTAGATCAGTGAGAATGAATTGAAAGAGCAACAGGACAACAGGAGAAAAGACAGGCATACAGAGGTGTGTAGGTTGGCAATGCCATTTTAAATGTTGATACCAAAACCAGATATTAGGGATAATCTGACATATTATAGCAAAACGCTTAAAACATATTCTGAAAATAGGAGTGGGAGAATGATTGATATGCTTAACTGGAGGAGGTGATTATGACTGTGTAAAACTCCTTATGATCTTAAAGATGCTGAAATGCTTTGGGCACAGTCTCCAAAAGCAGTGGCTGTCTCCTTGGCAACAGGAAGGCATCTATCTGTTCCCATGGCAATGGACTGGAGGGGTGCTGAAGGAGGGCTTGTGCAGAGCTCATCAGCGCAGGCTCCCAGCTCTTTGTTGCTCCTCCCTGGAGTAGAGGCTGTGGGCACATTCAGGTGCTCTGATCCTGCAGCTGACAAGGAAGAGTGAATTGGAATAGTGTGGTACTGTTCCTGCTCCCTGCGTGAAACAGATTAGTTGTGCAGTGTTGTTTCATCTGGGGAGTTCCTTCCTCAGTCCCTAACTGCCAGCATTACAGACTTCTTTGCACCTCCCTATAAGGAAAGCAGGTTTTTTGCTATCCAGAGAGGTATCAGAGAGTGCTTGATGTTGATTCTTTCAAAGGAGTGGACAGACAAATCCGAAAAACAGGAAACAAAGTATATGCAAGGAGTCTGCATCTCAGCAGCCCTTTCTGGTGTCTAAAAGGATAATTGTGCAGAGGCACTGACAGGCCTATCTGCACTAGGTCCACCACATAGGAACTGCTAATAAAGTAAGTAAATTATGTATAATAGGCACCACTTCTTCTAAACCCACTGTGATACTCTTCTGAGGGAGCCAACTCACTTTTAGCACCAGAAGCAGGATCTAAGCATGGTTCGATGCTTTTATCTTTTTTAAATATGAGGCGTGGGATGCAGAAGCACTAATGGAACAGTGATAGTTTCAAAGTGATGAACTGGGAAAATTATTTTAGAAGCAGCATTTTGAATGCCTTTCTATGTATTGTGTGTAGATATTACTAAGCAGTGTTTGTTTTAATTTTTTTTATCAACAGCCTGCTTTTCATTCCAGTAGCTTCTTCCTGGTCCTGCATTAAAGGACAGCAAAATAGAAATGCATTACTTACCTTCATTATCATACTGTTTTGCCCCCTAATACATACCTTCTAAGGCAAAAAGCCCTTTCAGTCGCTGCTTCTAGACTGGCATATATGCTTTCAGGTAAAGGCACTCCAGGTGTTTTGTCCTCACCTTGTTTCTGCTCCAGTCTCCAGGCCGTGGTTCCTTATATGAATTCACTGCATGTTGATTGGGCAAGTTGATTGAATTACTTGTCATGCTTACGTCTTTCCTGAGTAGAATTGTAATATCATAGAATGGTTGAGGTTAAAAGGGACCTCTCGAGATCGTGTGTTCCAACCTCCCATCTCAGAGCTGGGTCAGCTCGAGCAATTTGCTGAGTTCCAAGTTCAGTGAACTTCTGAATATCTGCAGTGATGGAGGGAACTTGCTCTTTGGGCAACCTCTTCTAAGTAAAAACCCGTTCATCTGTTGTGTATGTGCATCTGGTTCAAACATTCCCTAACCTTGTCTTCCTTCACTGAGGGCAAGTCTTCCTCACTTCAGACGTCCTTACTGGTCTTAGGAGCCTGGAATTCCTGGCAGTCAATCTTGCCAATAAAGAAAGATGCAAAGAAGGCATTCAGTACTACAGCATTTTCTGTGTTCATTCTCAGCAAATGCCCTCCCCAGTAAGCCCACATTCTCCCATGTCTGTCTTTTACTGCTGAGATATTTGTAAAAAATTTTGTCTGCCCTTCATGTTCCTCACTAGGTTCAACTCCAGGTGGGCTTTTGTTATCGTAATTGCATCCCTGCATGCTTGGACATGGTCTCTGTCTTCCTTCTGGGTCACCTGTCCCTGCTTCTGCCTCTTGTAATGCTTCAGCTCAGTCAGGAGCTCCTCATTCATGCATGCAGGCCTTCTGCTGCTTTTGATTCATTTCCTGCCTGTGGGATGAACCAGTCTTGAATTTGGAGAAGGTGATCTTTGAAAATCAACCAGATCCCCTGGAACTCTCATCTTTCCAAGGCTGTAACTCATAGAATTCTTCCAAGAAAATCCCTGAACAGGCCAAAGACTGCTCTTTTGAACTCTAGGGCTGTGATCCTGTTTTGTACCCTGATCCATCCTCTCATGTTCCTGAAATATCATCTCGTGGTCTAGCCAAGGCTGCTCTGACCTTCACATTCCTGACCAGTTCTCCCATGTCCAGAGCACCTCTCCTTGTCTACCCCTCAGTTGCCTGTGTTAGGAGTTTATCTTCAGTGTGACCCAGAAGCCTCATGCCCTGCTCTGTTATCCCCTCAGCAGATACTGGGGTGGTTGAAATCTTCCATGAGGACCAGAGACTGTGGACATGGGGATTTTTGCTACTGTCTGTGGTCTCGCGACTTCTTCCTCAGCAGGTGGTCTGCAGCCAGCACCGACCACGGCACTACATGTTGGTCTGCCTGATAACTCTGATCTGCGAGCTCTCAGCTGATTCCCTGTCCATCCCAGGACGGATGTTTGCTCTGTTTGCTCCAGCCACACTCTTGGCCAAAGGACAACTCCTTCTCCTCACCCCCAGCCTGCCCTTCCTAAAGAGTCTGTCTCCAGCCATCATGCACTCCTGTCCTGTGAGCTGTCAGTTACTTTGGAATTCCGTGCATGTTCAGGGCTAAAAGGGACCAGAGAGCGTCACTAACAGCGTGCGTGTTCGGAAGCTTTCTGTGAGGAGGGAGAGGTGGGCTGTCGGTCTGGGAGCAGATACAGCACTGTTGCTATAGGAATCAGGAGAATATGTCACAGCTTCATCAGTTTGAAGAGAGTGACTGAGGGCCTTCTGTCCTCCAACCATAGGCAAATGGCAGAAAAAGCATTTCACATGTTCCTGCTCTCTCAGATGCTTTGCTGCAGGGAGACTGCAGCAAGATGAGGAACTGAAATATTAACTATTGAAGTTATATTCTTCACCACCTGCCAGACAGAACAGTAATTTTCTGAGGGTGTTCTTCAGGGCTTTGTCTGGTTTGAAATGTCAGAGACCTATTGTTTCTGCAGGCAGGCAAGAGGGTTCACAGCACTGGTCTTTTGAGAGACAAATGGAGTTGAAGTATAAGGGAAAATCAGTGCTAAGCCTTAAAATAAGGCCATAGCAGGGGAGGGATGTAGGTCTGAAACAGATTTTTGATTAAATAATTTCTCATGAGGAACTGTGATCGTTGACTCCTTGCAGCACTGTGGAAGAGACAAGGCATCCTGGAGTTGCATGGCAAAGTGGATGCAGGGCAGGGTAAAATCAGCAAATGCATAAGGCTGATGGGATGCAGAGGGATGCAGAATTTGGCCCTTATCTACATGCAGTATCTATACTGCATATAGACAGTTTCAGAGCAAGTTTTAGCCTGTGGCATTCCAAGAGGATTTAATCAGAGTGAAGAAAAAGTATTTTCCCAGTTCAGAAGAGACAGAATTGCGGTTTTGTGATGTGCAACAGCAGGAGCTTGAACTGGGGAGAGGAAGGATTGGCTCAAATAGGAGGTGGAGAAACAGAAAATGAAAAAAAAAGTAACTGTCAAAACAGTCAGCCAAGTGGAAGAGTTGCTGAAGATCAAATGCAGCAGGAAAGGAATAAGTTATGTGATAGACAAAAGAAGATTTTCTGAAGAACAGAAATATGACAAGCTTTTTTTGTGTTGGAATATTTATTGGCTTCCTGGATTTCTTATTATTAGAATATTAGTGATTAACTTTACATTACATAAACTTTTCACTAATTTTTTCAGTTTGTTTTATGCTTGTTTAGATTAGATGAATACCCTACTGGAGACTAATATCCAAGGTCTTAACTAAAAGGATTTAAAGAAATACTGTTTTAATTTTCATGGTATCTCAGACTTACAACTTAGAATTTAGAAAGCCTTTCTCTCTATAACCTTAGCAGAAATTTATGTATTATTATTTGGCATCATACTTATAATTAGCACTAGTTGTTGCTGTATCATATGTGTATATACCATTCCACCAGCTTGGCCGTAGCATCAGAACTCTAGGGAATCTGTTTGAAGAAGGAAGCGTAATTATTTCCCAAGAGACAATAAGGTAGTCAAAATCCCCCACAAGTGTATTGTTTCTATGGTTTCAAGTTGCAGGCTGGGTATAAATTGATCAGAAAACAGGTGCTAAGGATGGGGTGCACAGGATAGGAATTTGGTGGCTATTCCAAACAAGTGTGGCCAGACAGCTGGCATGCCTGTCAGGATGACTGGTGTTCTCTATTCCACTGCGCTCCTTCTATTTCCATCTCTTCACTTCATCTGTAAACTGTCAAGGTCAGAGACTACATTGTTCTTAGCTGTACCTCCTCATACTCCCAGGCACTAGAAACTACTGAGACCCAAGAATGGGAAGGATTGCGACATGTGACAGAGAATGTGACTCAAAGTACAACACACAGCTCTTCTCCCTCTGACAGTTCATGGCCATGCACAAGCACCCCTCTCCTGGGAATTCTCCAATGTAAACTCTTTGTTTTGAAAAGCACTGAATGCCATAATGACTCAACCTACGTTTCTTCTGCACGTTTTGATGATGATTTAACAAGTAACTTGTGCCACTGCTCGTGTGCCTTGTCACTCGGTCGTGCTTTTTCCTGGGATCGCAGGCAGTGCTGTGCACGCTGTGTGCCTGGTTGACCCCATGGCCAAAGGCAGGCTGTGGCTCTGAGCTGGGAGCTGCCAGCCCGCTGTGCCTGTGCTCTGGGGAGGGAGAGGAGCGGACAAACCACTGTGCTGTGCTCAAGCCAGACAGTTTCCACTTCTGCAATACTCAGTTGCTCAGAATGAGCCTTAGTCGAAAGCCCATTGTCCAGCTGGAGCCCAAGTGCTGTAATCATGTCTCTGTGCTGTGAGCTGCTGTGCTCACGGTCCTGTGATTTCATACATGCATTTATGTACTGAATCGATGCTGAAAGGATTAGCAAACCATCCTACCTGCTGCACAGACATAGCACAGTTCTTCCACCTCAGGATTTATCTTCCACCAGCTTGATTTTTCCCAGCTTAAATCTCCTGTCTAACATTTTAGGGCAAGTTGAGTTTTTTATCCTCTCTCCTAACTGGCTGTGAAATTTTTCCAAAATCTTCTTGTGTGAGGATTTAATCTGCATGTATTTTGCTTCCCTCTTTTAGATCTTGCAAGGAGGTAAAAAAGTCTGTATGTAACAACCAACCTTGGAGTCCATAATAGTCACTTGCCTTTCACTTGTTTTTATTACTTGTTTGTAGCTGTTCAGTAATGTTACTTACAAATTACGTACAAATTATGTTCCTGTTAAGAATTTCAGGCATATGATAATGTTTTATTACATTGCCTCTAAGTCACATTTGCCATTTCCCACTGGCTGCCATCATTTGTTTCCAAAGCCATTGTTTGCTGTACTGATGTACTGTTTGAGATTGACTTTTTTGGGGTAATCTGTAATTGTCGTAATTATTCTGCCAAATAAAATAATTTTAAAAGACATTTGGCCTTGTCTGGCAATGCAGATTTTTTATGATCACCACTAGTACTTGCTCTCAGTTCCATCATGTTCTAAGGCCACTGTGATTGTAATCCCTGTTAGTTGTCCTTCCAGTCCAGTTGAAGTGAGAGCTGGATTTATGAGGCAGTCCATGCCAAGATTGCTCTGTTTTCCTTCTTTGGTTCTGTGCTTTCTCCAGCCTCCTAGTGCTCAATTCTTAGGCAGCTGTGCATAGTAATACATCCTTCAGTCCATTTTTACTATAGATACTTTTCAAATTATTTTCAGTGAGAATAGGACGTAATTCTTAGCGTTGCTAGTATTAATCAGAATGGACTTGAAATTTGTTTTTCCTGACAAACAAACAGGAAATCCTGTAGGTTTTCTGACAATAGAGAAGGGCTAGGGTACTCTAGGCAGATGCACTGGCTTCATCCTAAGTCTATGCGAGGCTCAAGAATGATTTTTGAAAGAGAAAACAACTGAGCATGAGAAGGATATGCATAGCGTGAAAAAGCAGCCTAAGTTTACTAATCTCAGATAAGTAATTTTCGTGGTTTGATGCTGGTTTAAACTCCAGAGCACACAGAATCTAACCATATGTTTAAGGGGAATATGGATTTATGGAGGAAAATGGAAAGGAATTTTGGGGCAAAACAGGTCCGCACTTAAAACAGTTACAATATAAAGAAAAGTTTATTACTAGCAGAATGAAAAGTGAGAACTGATAAGAAATCAAAGCTTGATTGTGAACTACACAAACAGGAACCAGCTGGTATCTGGTGACAGTACAGTGCACAGCCATGCACTTTGGGCCTTGTCACAGGAGTAGGCACTATATGCCTGAAGCTGATCTAATGGCAGTGCTTAAGAAGGAGAAACAGCCCAGTACATCAGTTTACCTTCAAGAGAACGTGGAGCTGTCACTGTCAGGATGTTGTGGAAGGCAGCTGTGAGCCTAGCGAGGTTTGATGGATTTCTGCTCGTGAGAAAGTCTTAATGGCACATGAGGATGTGGCCTGGACACTGGAGGTACAGTTCTGTCTGGCCTTATTCTAGCCACTGGGACTGACAGGAAAAAGATGGAATGATGAGAAATGGGCACAGAGTTTTAGAAATGCAAATAACAGTTTCACTTGTTTAGTCTGACAAAAGGAGGAGTGAATGAGGATGTGACTGGTATGTAGAAATTCTTCAAAGCATAAACATTAGGCACAAAGGACCATTAAGGACAATGTTGGTAAGAGTTAGCAGCTGTTCCCTAGGAATACCAAGACTTAAAGTGCTGTGCAATAAACTTACATCTGAAGGGGTTATTACATGTGACATGGTTGCTGTTGATTATACACAGAATCAGAGAATTGTAAAATGGTTTGAGTCAGAAGGGACTTCCCAGTCCAGCCAGTAGACCAGGTTGCTCCAAGCCCTGTCCAGCCCAGCCTGGAACACTTTTAGGGGGATGGGGCAGCCACAGCTTCTCTGGGCAACCAGTACCAGTGCCTCACTACCCTCACTGGGGAGAACCAGTGGTTCCCAGTTGCTGACACAGTGGTTCCCTCAGCTGTGTTCTGTCAGTGAGTGACAGCAGGTGAATCTTTATGATTCTCTTACCAAACGCACCCCAAAGCCATCATTCTAACCACCAAATATCATGAAATTACTTACACTTTTTGGACCAGGGGGCAGTCGGTTTGAGGGTAGTTGTTGATAGGTCTTTTTCTTTGCTCCCTCAGGATTACCCACCAAGAATCCTTCTATTTCCTTCACTTTTGAAAAATTCAAATCTGTATTCCCAACTGTTCTCCTTCCAAAGTCTTACTACAAACCTCTCACACTTTGCAGCTCCGCTCTGGCCCTTGGCTAGAGGATGTGGATTGCGGCTGCTGCTTGCAGTGCTCTGGTTCTTTCCTCAGATGTTTGAAGCCGTGCACAGCTGTTGATGCACACTCAGTGTAAAGAGGGTTGGTGAGGATGGAACAGTGGAGGTAAAGGCATGGTAGAACTAGACAGCTTACCATGAGGTCAAACAGAATTGTTCAGAATGGATTAAAATACTAGTATGGTTGATGAAATGATAATTCTGATGACTCATTACTTTGTATCCTATAATATTACGTATATACTTTACATATTTCTCCATCTTTTAGCTTCCCTGCTGTTGCCTTTGATTACTTTAAAAATAGTCAGGCAATAAGTTTCTCTCTCCACCTCTGCACAATAATGTTTGTAACCTTCAGGGACAAACACTTTTCTTTGCCCTAATTTTTTTCCCTTCCCTTCCCTTCCCTTCCCTTCCCTTC
>VZRF01012071.1:277014-296294 GCA_013396875.1 Vireo altiloquus
CCTGCCCGTGCCGGGCGCGCCGTTGCCATTCGGTGCCGATGGTGCTGGCGGCGGAGCGCGGGGGGACGCGAGGGGGGCCCGCGCGCCGCGCCGCAGCTTGGAGCCGCCGCCCCTTCCCGCGCTGGGCGGACGGACAGGGCCGCGGGGCGCGCCGGGCCCGTCACGACGGCTGCTAGAGGAGCCGCTGCGGCCCGGCCTTGGTGCCGTTTCAGGCGGTGAGGGCCCGCACGGCTTCCCGCGAGGAGAGGGAGCAGCCGCACCGGCCGGGACTGCTGGGAGCGCCGGCCTGTGCGGCCCCAGCAGCTAGTGCAGACTGTGAGGAAAATGTACGGTGTCTGCCGGGAGCAGGGAAGGGGCTCTCACACGATGGGAGCCAACTTCTCTGTGTGAGTCGGGGTCTAAAAAACATGGCAGATACCAGTTGTATGCTGCCTTGCTAATCATGCTGGCATGTAGAATTTAGAGTCGTTTAGGTTGGAAAAACCCCTCCAGATCGAGTTAACCTGACATTACCACGTCCCCCAGACACGCAGCAGTTGGTTCCAGATGATACGTGCCTTTAGTTCAGCTGGAACTTGAGGAATTGTTCCAGTACAGAACATGGCAAGGCTATGTTAATTTGCTTGGCATATTCCTTCTCAGGGACTGAGAGGGGGAACTGATAACAACGCTCACCCTCTCTAAGTTTCTGTGATTCCTAGGGCTATTGCCACACACTAGCACTTACGTTGGGGTGACCCTAAAAATCAGCGGAGGTCGCTGTCTTCATCCCCGTGTTCAGAAGGCCATGTGATCTTCATGGCTTGCCCTTCATTGCTAGTCAATGCAGTGTCTTTCCTGCACTTGGTTTTTATTGTTGAATGAGGGTAGAATATTTTTTATTTGCTTCTGATCTGATTCTGTTCGCAGTCTTGCCAGAAAATTCACAGCCCCTAGACAAGAATTTCAAGCAGAGGAATAGAATAAACCCCTCTTGTAACCTGGCAACATCTCGCCTATTGCTGTGTTAAGGGAGACCAGGGAACATCGGCGCCTGCGAGCCGCGGGCGCACGGAACTGTCGGGAAGCAGATCAGTGCCCCAGGCCATCACTGCGGGCTCGGCCATCATGGAGGAGCCACACTCTGCTTGTGGAATGGCCGCCGTGCTGCCAGCGCCGCGGAGGGGGCGGTCCGCTGCTCTCTTCTCCTTCCCCCATGGGCTTCATGTTCCCAGCAGTGTCCTGGGATGTCACACACTGTCGTGCAGGGCTTTGTGTGACAAGCAGTGAGCTGCTGATGTCTTAGAGCAGCTGTGGTGTTAATAATTTGTCTGCATCTGTCGGTCACCTGGGGTCTCTAGCGGATCCATCGCAGTGGTAGCAGAGCATCCCGAGAGTGGTCACTGGGGAGAGGCGGTGGGAGTGGGAGTGTTGGACACAAGCCGTGGGAGCTGTGCCGCCATGCTGCCTCCCACCCCCCTTCTCTGCTGATCTCACACTCTTTCTTTCCCCTCGCTTCCACATGTTGTCCCTCCCTGTTCCCAGCTCCGGCCTCCCGCTGCTTCTCTCTCTTGTCCAGAGGGGTTAGTTCTCGTCTCTCATGCTGGAAATGCTGCCAGCGAATGTTTCTGTGTGCTGCCTGCCAGGTCCCTGGGGAAAGGGCCTGGAAATGCAGTGCGGGAGGAGCAGTGGGAGCAAGGGAAAACCACTGCTCGCCTGCTGCATTTTCTAATGGGAAAACATCTCTGTGAGGTGCTGAGCTCTGTGTCACTGCTGAAGTTGCCCCCTCCCCCTTCCCCTTGCCCCAGAATTTCCCATCCCTGATGCAGAGGAGGAGAGGCTGCAGCACCACCACGGGAAACTGAGACGTGTTTTTCAATTTGCCTCCTGCTTATCTCTGCTGTTTGGACAGAGAGGTTTAAAAAGCTGGATTTTCTGTCCCTGCAGAGTAAACAGACAGAGCCCGGCAGCACAAACTATTTCTGGCTTATCAGTGGAGGAATGCAGCAGCTGAGGCTGAGCGCGAGTGGGCCGTCAGGAAGGCCCTGAAGGGGCCCCCTCCCCACTCCGCGCTATTAGAAGTGTGAGAGCCCAGCAGGACTCAGAGGGGAGAGTTGGAGAAAAAGGCAGAAAAGGGAAAGAAAGAGGAAGAGAGAGAGTGAGAGAGGCTGAGCAGACCCTGATGGCTACAGATGAAGTTACAGGAGGGGCTCGCAAAGCTACGAAAAGCAAACTTTTTGAGTTTCTGGTCCATGGGGTGGTGAGTCGGGAAAGTTAGTGAGCTGGCTGGCTCTGAATAGAGGGATGAGTGGAGACTGGAGGTTCTGTGCTGGGCTGGATCGGCTCCTGCAGTGTGCTCCTGGGGCGCTGGTGGCTGCCTCACCAGGGGAACACCGGGGTCTGTGGAGCCCCCAGCCTATGCACCAATTCATTGATAATACAGGCTTGTGTCTGGGGGGATGTGTGCTGTGCTTTTTGCTGTGATTCTTCATGAATGGTGAATAGCATGCTTTTCAGCCTGATCATGGTGCAGAATCTGCACTGGATCTAACCCAAATGGGCTTGTAGGACACTTAGTTCTGTAGTCAAACTTGTGTTTTGAAAAACAATTCTGATGAGAGCCTGATGAAGCCTTGGGGTGCTGCCTCTGGTTCTTGTCTCCAGTCTTGGCTCGTATGTATCCTCTGGCTACTTAACAGGTGACTTTCAGGGGCTTGAAGAGATTAGCTCTGCAGATCTGTAACAGTCTATGGAAACTCACCCACGAGAGAATTTCAGGGTGCCATGCTTAATCAAAGCAATCCTTCAGGTCTTTAAAAATGTTCCAGCTTTTGTTTAAGAGTCAGGTCTTCGATCTCCATTTAAGGGGAAATGCTCACCCTGTTTTGCTGCCATTGGAAACGTTCTTTAAATGACTCTAATGTCTGAGAGCAGTCACCATTTATAACATTTGGATTTCTAGCATTGATACACATTTAACAGAAATAAGGCTGTTAAAGAGCCCCAAGGAATGTGATATTGTTTGGATACTGATAGTCCCGAGTGCTTCTTTCTTGAGGATTCTGGCACCTCCTGTGACACCTTTTTGAAGATGTCAGGTGGGGGCTCTTGTACAGAGAACATAGAAATTTGTGGGGCTTATGGCAAGCTATTGAGTTGTTTCCATGGTTCAGGCTTAGTCCAGATGTGTAGGATCTTGCATGTGTCCTTTAGATCCTGGATGTGGTAGGACTAACATGGCTAAGAACTTTGAGGTGGCATTCTGCGTTGGTGAGAGCTGTGAAGAGGTGATGTGGTGCCAGTGTACAGGAGCAGGCTGGGCAAGATTGGCAGCTGCTTGGGGGTGACGGAGAGCGGGTGTGCAGGTGATACCAGTGGTTCTGTTGTGGACATGTGGGTTCGTCAAGGTGGTCTGGATCGTGATGGCTGTGTCTGAGCGGAACCAGAAGCAAGTTGGGAGGGTGGCAGATGGGATGATTTTGCCTTTTCTAAAGTTTCCCTTGGCATTTGCACACCAGTGCTCTTCCTTCAGTATCAAGAGGAGCGGCAAAAATAGTTATGTGAATTTGCTTATTCCACATCTAGCTGGCCTTCGTGTGAAAGCAGCATGCAGGGCTCTTAAGCCTAGGAAATTTTTAATTTATACTGGAATGAATATAGCAGAACTCATTTCCATTACTTCTTTGGATGCCGGGAAAGTCTGCCTTTTCTGCCCTGCGAGTTTTGTTGGCATCTTACTTGAATATATGCATTAGCCTGGAATATCTGTATATGTTTGTCATCTTCCTACTTCTTGTTGCTGAGGCTGGGACTTCTTGGCTGTTGTTCTGGTGCCTGAACACTTCTTGTATCATTCTCTCCTTCATTATCATCTCCCTTAGTTCTACTTTGCTGCCTGGTTTGTTCTTTCCTTTAGTTTCTTCCTCATCTCAGGTTCATTTTGATCAAAACATGGGTTGGGGTAGTCACTCTTCCATTACTTAAAAAAGATGCAAAAAACTTAAAACTTTATCTCTCCAGGCCCTGTATCCTACCAAATAAGAGAATGTGCCATGCCAGCCATTACCTTGAGTTTACCTAGTGCTGGCTCTTGTGTTTTATTACTACCCTAAGTGTGTCAACATCTGAATTAATTCCTTGAAAAATCAAGTTGCAGATCAAACTTTAGTGGAATTTCTTGGTGTCAGATCCTGCTCTAATTTCAGGGACCAATCTCTTCTTCAAATGACTATATTTTTTTATTCTATCTATGATAACATTATTTAATTTGGTTATTGAAAATTATTTTCTTTCCACCCCCTAAAAATGGGGAGAATCAAACAGAGGTAGAATGTTGTGATTTTTTTTTTTTGCTTTGTTGACACTTAAATGAACAGGATAATTCTGTGATATTTCCTAAGGGCAGTTAGCTCTTGGATTCACTTGATCTTTCTGAAAACATATGTTCCTTTGCTGAGGTCACTTTGCCCTTTGCTCTTGTGTACCTGATCCTGCTTTTGTGCTTTTCCATATTGCCAGCTTAGACAACGACTTCTTCCTTGTGTGTCCCAGGCAGATAGGATCCCCTCAAAAGGTGAAATCTCTTAAAGGTTAAAACTCTCAAGTGGGATGCTTCATACTCCTTCTGCTTGAGACCTTGATAGTTTGTTACACCTCTGGTTAGCAGCTGGGCTTTTAAAAGGGTTACAGTGCTTTCAGTTATTTATTTTTACTGTACTTTTACTCCTGTTATGTTTCATCAGTGTCTTGCACATCTTTTTTGTGGGAGGAATTTTTTTTTCCCCAAAGGCTTCATCCTGTACTTTGTCCTTTTGTTGTTGTTGTTCCTCTCTTTTTCTAGCGTTTTTATGGACAAATACGGCTTTAATCTGCACATTTCTGTTGATGATCTTTTTATCAATGCATTTTCTGCTGTCCAGTAGTACATTTCAGGCAATCTTTATGGCGTCTCTTTAGGTGTCCAGCTGTTGCCTTATATTTTGTTGAACAAGTTACTCGTTTTGCTGCAGGTCATTCCTTTCCTTGATTTCCTCTGTCCTCTAGGCCCTGCCACAGGCCTCATTGCTGGCTGGATCCCTTAAATGGATCCTGCCTTTGTCTCCCTCCCCTGCTTTTTTCTTTGTTTCTTTCTGGTTTTTCTTACTCAAACAGGTATCTGTCTGTTTAGTCTTGAGAAGGTCCATGGTGCAGGTCTTGTCGAAACTCTTGTCCAGACATCTGTCCTCTTGTGACTTGATTGCAGGAACCTTCGCTTGGTGCCTTGTGCTGGTGACCTTGGCTGTGTCATCTACACACAAGAACCTGCTGAGAGGTTCATTTTCTTCTCCCGTTGTTCTGACCTTTTTAATCTGCTTCTGTGTCCTTTTCCTGTTCCCACTTTATCTTCCTTCCAAAGGCAATCTTCTTGCCTTTTATCCACCAGATACCCCTATAAAGGTCTATGTGCTTTTCTTAACTCTGGAGTCATAGCTGTATTTACAATGTACTTGCTGTCAGTTCAAATCACCTTCTTTTTCCCATAGTGATCTTGGTCTTTGTCCTCTTTTCTATGCTTAGGAAGCTCTCTGTGGCAATATAAGTCCTTATCCATATTTATTTTCTGCTAATAGGTGTTATTTCGTCGTTCCTTCTAATCTCTGCAGTTTAATATTAGTTACACTCCAAGATTGCTAATTCATACGAACCTGTGTATCACCAATGTGACTCCTTTGCTTATCCTCGATCCTCTTTTTGTGTGCCTATCTACCTCCCAAATTTGGCCATAGGATTTTATGGTAAATACATGAACTGTCTTATATGAAATGGCATTTACAACAGTGAAAGAAGAGTGTCAGCGCATGCCAACATGTAAACAAATATTTAATATATATGATAAATAACTCATAAGTGTTAGAACAGATGAACAGGTCTCATGGGTATGGAGGGTCTGTAACAGATTTATCAGTGATTTGGAAAAAGGGAGGAGTAATGAATTTCATAAACAAGTTTTGCATCTCCTGATACATTGCTGGGTTTAAATGAAATGTCACCATTCAGGAGAAAGGCTTGGATGGCCTGTGAGCTGCCTAGTGTCTAGCTAATAAGAAATCAAATGAACTGTTTGGGAAGTGGGGCATGGAATAACGCAGAAGCAATTGTAAATCCGTGGCGTATACTTACAAGAACGTTTTTCTGATTTTGGTAATCTGTATGACTAACGAGCAAAAAGACTGGGAACTTGGAGGGCAGTAGTGGTGGGAGACCTCTGAGGGCTTCATCAATAAGGGTTTATTGGTTTTATTTTTAATATGTAAGTATAGAGACTGATTATGTAAGTTGTAAAATCTCTGTCATTGGAGGCTCTTAGGTACTGGTTAAAGAAGTAAACATCCAGCAAAGATGATGGAGATACTGGTGATATTTCTTTGAGATGAGGAAGAACTGCATGACCTCAAGGCCTCATATTTCAGTATATTATAAAAATTATGGGGGTTTTATTGGAATGGGAAGAACTAAAGATATTTTCCCAAAATTGAATGGTGATCTGTTTTAAGTGAATAAAAGTGACTTTTACTCCCAGCCAGGCACAGGGTTGTAGAGATCATTACTGGCAGTAGTGAGATGAAGAGAGTATGGCCAGCTTTGAAAAAAGTAGAGCTTTCCGAATGAAAAATATCCTACTAATTTTTATTTTGGCATGGGTATAGATACCATCTTATGCTTGTCAGAGCATAAGCCAGCTAACACTAGAATGGCTAGAAAAGAGCTTTGTGAACTGTTGCTTTTGGACAGTTTGTTTCATTTCCTACCACAGGGCTCCCTGCGTGGTTCTCTCAGCGAGGGCATCCTTGGGAAACGGGGCCTGGGATGGAGGCACCGGTTTGTTGTGTGCATATTCCCTGTTGTGGTAAACAAGGAGGTATTTCAGCTGTGTAGGGCAGCCTGGAAGAAATCAAGGGACCTTACGGCAAGGAATTTGATTGGGAAGGTAGTTGCAGGGGACAGTTAGAGTGAAAACCTTGTACAGCATTCAACTATGTTAGCAAGCTGCTGGTAGAGACTGAAGCTTTGTCCTTTTCTAGCCCTGGGCTGATTTCAGGCTGCCAAATAGGAAAAGGTTGATACATAATTAATAAAATAAAATCATATTATTGCTAGCCAAGGCTTTAATAGAGATCAGTGTGATTTTGTGCAATATGGGCTTGTTAAACAAATTTGACTTGCTGGTTAAGAAAACTTGGATTTGCTGAGGAATGTAGGTGTATGAATAAAATGGAAGTGTGAGATGTTTGAATTGCTCTTCTCTTTCTTAAAAAAATATACAATTGTAGGACTATGAAGGTAGTCAGACTGTATCGTGTAGTTCGGTATCCCGCGTAGAATGGGTCAGTGGAAGGCAGCATGGAAGTACAGGAATGAGGCAAAATCTTAGTGATGGTTCATACCAATTGTCTCTGATTTGGAGCTTGGGAGCTTTCTGACCCAAAGCTGCCCTCTGTGTAGTGCATCTATATGGATTTTTTTATGGAGGTTAGTCTAATGATGTCTTCCAGAACCTTTCTAAAATTCTAGCATTCGGTGTTTTTGTGTCAGGAATTTTTTCAGCTTATCTTGCATAAGGAATTATCTGATCCTGTCAACTGTTGTTTGATTACTGTAACGGAAGAGACAATGAGCTCTTGACCAGCCTCTTCTCTTTCCAAGCTAGTCATGGTGCTGCAGAGCTCTTTGTTCCTCTCCCTCCCAAAGCCATCCTTTTCAAACATCCAAGAGGCATATTCTGGTAGTTGTTCATACAAAATCCCTTCCATACATTAGATCACAGCAGTGGTATGATCAGATCTATTAAAGCTGGTGGAGTTAAAAGCTGGTCTTTAAGGTTGGTTTGTTTCAATTCCAAAGACTTATTTTGGGTTGGTTTTTTTTTTTGTTGCGTCCAAGTGCTCCACTTGAGCTTGGTGACAGATTATTCTAAGCTGTGAATAGACACGCATGAAATAGAACTGAACTTCGTCTAGTGTTACGATTCACAATTCTGTAAATGGGATGGTTTCTAAGTTAAAGACTTTTGGATTGTTGTGAACATTATATTAAAATGCATGGTACCTGGTACGCTTGGACTTACAGACTGAGAGCTTTTGGGAAATGAAGGAAGGTGAATATGGCAGGAAGCAAGAAATGCAATACTGATGTTTCAGCTTACTTAGCCTCTAAAAGATTCATAGGCATTTAAAAGGGGAACTCATGAAGTAACATCTATAACTGTAAGGAGGAGAGAAGCCTTGTACCAGTTTTATTTGTCATACTTCTAGGAGTCCATTTTGAAGCAGCACATCCCGTTGGGAAACCATTTGTGCAGTCAGAAACTTGTTGCCATCAGACAGTATCAGTCTAGTCTAAATTTCTTAAGGGTTCCAGGTACTTCTAGTTACTCATTCTTACCTCCAGATAGCATCAGGTATCTCCTCTTGCTTATGTTTATGCCCTATAGAAATCATAGAATGGTTTGGATTGGAAGGGACCTTAAAGATCATGTTGTCCCACCTCCCTGCCACAGGCAGGGACACCTTCCACTAGACCAGATTGCTCCAAGCTCCATCCAATCCAACCTGGCTTTGAACACGTCCAGGGATGGGGCAGCCCCAACCTGGGCCTCACCACCCTCATACAGAATTTTCTTCTAATCTAAACCTACTGTCTGCCAGTGTGAAGCCCTTCCCCCTTGTTCTGTCACTCCAGGCCCTTGTAAATTGTCTCTCTCCATTTTTCTTGTAGGCTCCTTTTTAGTTAAGAAATATGCTGTTTGTATACTTGGTGGTGGTGATTATTCTCAACATCTGTCAGCGTCTCTGTTAACAAGAAGCCGGTGGCTGTTGCCTACGAGCTGTAAGAGCCTCCTGTGTGGTGCTGAGGTGGATGGAGTCTGTCAGGACAGGACGTTGCTGTAAATGCAGCTCAGCACTCAACTGCAATGCAGCAACTCCCAGCTCCCTGTTCAGTCTCTTTCTAAGGCCTCTTGTGGGTATTTTTGCTTTACTTTTCTTCACACTTTCTTTTACTTTCACCTGTCAGTTTTCCATGTTATTTTCCTCTTACTGGTATGTCCAGCCAGGAAACCTCCTTTTTTCTACTTCTGTATTTTAATTGCTGTGATGTACATCCCTTGAGAAAAGACTCTGCAGTAGAAGAATATAGGAAAGCACTGCTGTAATGTTGTCTTGTTACTGCTGTCAGACAAGTTCATTTAAGGATGACAAAGAGGAAAGAGGCAGAGCTCTGATGTGACGGAAAGTTCAGGCAAGGAAGAAAGCAGACAAGCCAAATGTGTCTTCAGAAACTGGTCTGAAGTGTAAGGCAGTGAAGGGATATGGCAGCAGGTGTCAGGGAGGTGGTGTCCTGCCGCACTGACCGTATGCTCAGGTTTGAACAGCTGTAGCTGTGCACGTGTGTGCAGGCAATCGGCAAAGCTCTTGGGGACCAGTACACGCACATGAAATACTCCTCGTGTGCCTTTGTGCACTGTACTGTCTTTGCCTTGCTGCTCTGCAGGCAGCTCTGCTCTGCTCTACTCTCTGCTTCACCTTCTCAGAGCTCTGAGAGTGGTCCCTTCATCTGGGGACAGGCTGTGAGCTTCCTCATTTCCTGTGGCCCCCAGTGGTTTTGCTCTCTGTCCAGTGAGGTGTTTGTGCAGATTAATACATGTAAATGGAATCAATGGAGGTAAAAAGGAGATAGGACCGTGGGTACAAACAGAGATGAGTCAGGGATGGGGGTCTCAGGCAGATGATTTCCCAAGAAGGAGAATGTATCAGTGCTGTTTTGCACTGCAGCGTTTCGCATGGATGCTTCTTGTTTAAGACAGATTGCATCCTGCTGAGGAAGAGAGGGAGAGACAAATCCTAACCCATAGACAGATTCACCTTCAAGATCTCTTTCAAAAGCCGTAATGGTATTGGAATACTCTTTAGTATGAAGACTATTTTTTTAAATGTCACTATTGTGAAAAATTTGATGTATTGTCCATCACTGTCTTGCCTTGCACGTGTTTGAGAGCAAAATAAGCTTTTAGATAAGGTGAGGTACTGCTTGTATGTTCTTCTTTTATAAAAGTTCAAATAGATAAAGCATTTTTGTATATTGGGAGTCTGGTGGGCTAGCAGCAGGAAGGCAGTTGCACAGTTGCATAGTGAGTAATATTTTATCTATGAGTGATATTGGAGATAGGAACATGAGAACCAAGGCAAATGAATGAGGCAGTCAGGGAATGAGATTGAATGTGCTTTTGCTAGAGCTGCCTCTCTTTTCTCATGTTTGTCCTTTCTCTATGTTTCTCCATTGTTAGTGCTTAACAAAGGAAACTGAAGGAGGTTCAAAGACCTAAGACCGAGACCGAGTAGATTTAGCTTGCTGACCTTGTTCTTCAAGCCCTAACGTGTGTCCTTTAGAGCAGCACCAAAACGGGCCTTCGGTTTCATCCATGTGGCCAGTCAGTCTCCGTGAGATGGCTGTGCTCAGGATCCGGGCTCTTCTGAGTGACTGTCAGATGTCCCCGGCTGACTGACAGGCAGCAGCTGGCCCGGGGTCTGCCCTTTGCTGGAAGGAGGCCACAATGCGTGGCTTGACAGATGACAGATCTTAAATGCAGGCTCAAGAGAGAAGCATTTTCTGGGCCATTTCTTTCTGCTGACTCTGCCTGGGTCAGAGGGTGGGGGCGCATACATGGGAGCAGAGAGCACTGTTCCCTTCCAGCTGTTCTTGGGGCTCCAGGCTTATGGCAGAAGACATTTGGAGCTTTGCACAAAGCTGCAGTTGGATGTGTCTGCTGCCTGCTGCTCTCTCCATGGCCATACCTACCATTGCTTTCTTAGGTCGACACTTGCTGAATTCCCCTGCGTGGATTCCTGCGCTGGTCACTCTCCGACCTCGCTTCTCTGTCCGTACCAGTTATAGCCCATATTGGTTCTTTGCTGATCATCCATTCTTCTCCTTTCTCTGGTTTCCTTTATAGAGACAAGCATGAGGAATATCTAAAACTTGTGATGATCGGGGAGGGTGCTGAGCTGGGGCTTTAAGAGCTACAGTGGATTTGAGTGGTTAATTTGGAGATGCAGGTCCAAATTATATTTAGAATTATGTTTTATTATAATACATAATTATATATTTAGAAAGCATAGAAATTATGAAATAAAGATGAAGTAAACTTTTAAAAATAATTATATATGTTGACTGGGCACAAACTATTTTCTTCCCACGCCTGGTGGACTGGCTTGCATACCCTCAAGGGTGCATGCATCTCATTTTGGGGTCCAGTAATGTATTTCTCCCAAGTACTCCCTCAGTCTGCAACTATTGAGCCAAGTATGTCTTCCATGTTGTTAGCACCCCTTTGGAAGAGGGTTCCACAGGCTGATACCTATGGTGTGACAAACTGACCCCTTCAGTGGTCTGTGAGCCTGACCCCTCCGCTGATGGCCGGGCTAGCAAGGGCCGTGAACAGTCAGTACCCAACTGCCCTCCCCAGGCCATGCCTGATTCTGCAGAGCTCTGGCAAATGCCCCTTTAGATCACCTTGGATCACTTCTTTCCAGATGAAAAGTCACAATATGTTTACTTTCGCTTCCATGGGTGCAGTTCCATACACTAAGAGCTTCTGTGCCATTCATTGTCCTTGTTTCAGCTCTGCTCTGCCGTCACTGAGCTGCAGGAGCCAGAGCTGCACACAAACCTTCATTTGTGGACACACCGCGGCCAGTGGCACACTGATAGCCTCCGTCCCCTCTACTCTTATTTCTTTTCTTTAATGACTTTTTTTGACCTCTAGTAAACAGTGAACCGATTTTTTTCTGGAAGTGTCTGTTTAAATAAGACCTTGGTTGTGCTGGGCAGCAGTCAGCTTAGGGTCCATTGCTTTGTCTGTGATTCTTGGATTGTTTTTTCCCTTTTGTAATTCACTTCAATATGTATTGAAATACATTTGCATCTTCTTTTTAAGTGTTCATTCTGTCTTGTAAAGTCCTTCTGCAGTTCTTGAAACTGGCCTTCATCCTTGCCAGTGTGAATAACTTAACATTACCAACAAACTTTTTCACTTCCTTGCTTTTTTCCTGGCTTTTTTTTTGTTTTTCCCAGGTTGTTTTAAATATGCTGAAAATGAGAAGTCCCAGCAGAATTTTACATGTGCCTTCCTTTTATTTTCAGAACCAATTACTTTTGCCTCATTTCTATCCTTTAACCAATTGTTTATCCATAATGGATGCCACTGCCTCTTGGTTTCCTTAAAAGACTTTGTAGAGGGACTTGACTTTCAAAGGACTTTTGTTGTATAGGTTGGTTTTTTTTTTTTTTCATCCTGGTTCAAACACCTAGAGAGTGTGTGTGACTGTATTTTTGCATATAGGTGGACATACACGTACTGATAAATCTCAGTATGAGACTAAGCTCATCTCTCTGTTTTGAATTGCATTTTACAGGTGGTAATTATTTTATTGGTGGTTTTTCTTGATGACTATAAACTTTCAGAATTTGTAATTGGGTTTACTGTGTGTCTTTTGCAGCATTAAGCTTGCGACTTGACCCAGAGTGTCTCTCAAGAGCATGCAGAAGTCAACATAAATGCCAGGGCTTTAGAATGCCTACAGGGGCTGCTGACAAACTCCCACATCCATTTCATTCTTTTTGTTTATTTTAAAGGCTTGATCGGAGACATGACCTTTTTGGTAAAGGATTCATGTTGCGTTATAAACTGACACTGCTCTCTGGCGTAGGTGAAGTAGAAGGCTCTTAATGGAAAGTGTTTATCCTGATGTTTTGCCTGTGCTGGTTTCTGTCTCCCAGCTGATCAGAGCCGCCTGCTCGTCAGTGCAGTGTGTGCGGTGGGAGCGTGCTCGCAGCTCTGAGCGGCATGTGAGCTGCACCAGTTGTGTCGCTGCCATGGGGTGTTCTCTTCGGGCTGAAGGTAGAGCTTCCAGCTGTAACCTGGTCTGGATATGCCACTGACCACTGAGTGTTTTCCTCAGCCTAGTATTTTGCCTCCCTGTTTCCTGTCTACTTTATTCCTGATTGCCTCTTCATCACATTCAAGACACACCAGTCACAGGGCTCACATGCTTTGTGTTGCTGCTTAGTGCTTATTGGGATGGTCAGGACGGGGAATCTGTTGGGGCCAGTGTCACATGATGTACAAATGTCTTGGCAGCTGCAGAAACAGGAACCAAACTGGCTTTTCTTTCTGTTTTGCTTTTCCTCCAGCGCCCTGGGATGCCATCAGGAGCTCGAATGCCCCATCAGGGGGCTCCCATGGGTCCTCCAGGCCCCCCATACGTTGGAAGCCCCTCCGTGCGACCTGGGATGCCCCAGACTGTGATGGAAACAACTAGAAAACGCACTGCTCCACAGCAGGTCCAACAGCAGCAGGTGCAGCAGCAGGTGCAGCAGCAGCAGCAAGCCACTCAGAACCGAGCTAGGAGGTGAGTGTTCTGGAAAGAAAACACATGAGGACAATTTGAGGAAGCAAAGATGATACCTGTTTAGCAATAGGTAAGACCTCTAAGATCAAATGAGACAGAGTGGAAGATACATGTATTGTCAGTGTTTTAAGCAGGAAAAACATTTGGTACATTTTACTCTTTTTTTAATCTGTGAATGGTCTTGAACAAACCGACCTTTGATAATGTCTGATTTTGCAGTTACTCTGCTTTTACTTCATAGGTTTGTCAGGCCATAAATCTGTCGAGTATGTTTGGCCTTTAGAATTAATGAACAGTTCTCTTCTAATATAGTAAAATTATTGTATTATTTGTTGCCTGTTCTGTATAGTTGCTCTGATTTCTGACTGGCTAACAAAATACAAATAATTACAGTAAATTACAAAAAACTTTGGTTTGTCATGTGAATACTTGTACTCTGGTCACTCAGAAGAGTAGTCATAAAACTTGCAGTTGTCCTAAGTGTTTTTACTTCTTACTTATATTTATATAAAGTAAATAAATATGCACTGGAAGTAATTTCATAAAATTAGAGGGATTTCTACAACAAACTCTCTTTTTGAAATATGCCCACCTTGTACATTGCTGAATGCATTCTCAAATAAGTTTTTACAATGTGTTAGACCTCATCGGTCTTGAGGGTTGAGTGTGATCCACACACATACGGTGTGCGGTCATCTGTGTGGGCTGCAAAATCATTATAGATGTATATACAGCTTCAGGCAGTGTTCTGGTGGTGTCGTGGAATCCAGTTGTAGGTAAAACATGACTCTCCAAGCTCAGTTCTTCAGGAACCCTACTCTGACCGGGTTACATACCTTGGATCAGCAAGCCAGACTTGGGAATGCTTGTATCTGGGATGCATCTGGAAAGGACACTGATCTTGAGAGTATTAATCAAGTGTAATTATTACACTTGAAAAAGGTTGAACACAGAAGGAATGTGTGTGAGTGCAGCATGTGAGCACGAGCAGTGCATGTGCGTCTTGGAGGCCTTGCCCAGCACCAGCCAAAATGCACATTTTATAGCACCTCCCAGGAGATTCTCCAGGAAACTGCACAAAATAATGCCCAATCTTCAGGTACTAGGGTGGATATAACCTGAAAAATTACCCCTGCTGGATAATTAAGGTAAACTTTAGTCACTAGCTAGTTTCCAGGGAGCATTAAAGGACAATATTTCTTGAAAGCTGATGGCCTAACTCACAGAAGAAAGTTCCCCTCCCCTGTGCTTAACTTCAGTGTTTCTGGTTTGGGACCCAGCAATGATCTCTACTGCCTTGAGCCCAGTTCACAGCAGTGCTCCCTGGGTACTCAGAGAGCTTCTCTGTTTCTGCTGCCGTGCCTTCCCTTCAGATGATGTGTTGAATGTTTTCCCTTTTTTCATTTCCACCTCCCTGTAATTTCTCATTCTGTTTTTTCAGGCACACTTTTTTGTCACCTTAAGTCCACTTCTGGGGGTAAATGGGTTCCGTGTTTTCTAGCACAGGCCAAGAAGGTTGCGGTTGTCCTTTCTTGGCAGGTTTGGTGGAGACAAAAATCTCATTTCTGTAGTAGACTACTGAAGAACTGGTTGAGACCCAGATTATTTGGGGATGTTGCTTTGTTTGTTTCTTGCTTTTTATTTGCAAGCCTGTGGGGTTGTTGCAGGTACTTGCATATTCCACTCCCTTTGGGAGGCTGGGGCTTGCTCAGCCTTTGCTTCCAGATTCTGTGAAGTGTTTCAGTGCAGATTTGATTTTGTGTGCTATGGAAGGTGTTGGAGTTTCACACCATGTAACATTCCATTCCCATTATTCCTACACTTTTTAAAAGGGAAATTGTTCACCTATTAATTTGGGTGTAACTGAATTCTCTCCCCTCTGCACCTTCGGGCACAAAGAGTGCCTTGGCCTTGGCTTATGTGGGGATGGGGAAGAGTCTAAGAATCTGGTATTTCAGCCCTGGCTTTTTATTAACAAATGTAGGAAGAGAGTATGCCACACCAATGCGCATGGAAACAGCTTTTATGTGGACACGGCCGATGACAAACTTCCAGCATGAAGACAGTAAGGAGGGAGGTGTCCTTGTGACATGGCAGAGTGGCAGCAGGTGGTTTGCTTTCTCCCATTTGTCTGTCACAGATGGAATGATTCATCTCATGGTTAAGATAAAGGCCTCACAAATTAAAGAGATGAAGAATAAGACCTGAATTCCATCTTGGCCCTGTTAGAGAAAGCTGGGTGACAGGTTTGGTGGGCACAAACAGTTCTTAGAATCTGAAGAATTCCAAAGGCAGTGTATTTGACAGTCTTCCCAACAGTACAATTTCTCAGGGACATACACATTTGTGTTTATGCACATCAGTACAAGTGTGTTTTTAGAAGCATAGCAATAGAAATGTGCCTATGTTTGGGTATGGACACAGTATGTATACACACTGCAGGCACACATACATCTTCCCACGTGTGTGTTCAGAAAGATGAACAAATGTAGAAATGTAAGGCCTTTTACTTTGTCTATTGCTCATGCAAAATTTTAGTTTTGTTTTGTTTTAGTTTTGTAGGTTGGCTGGCGGAAGTGTTTTTATTTTTGGTTTTTATTTTGCCTGTTGCCTTTATAAGATTAAAAAGTCTCAGAGGTAATCAAACTTTATTGCCAGCAGAAGACTGCTCATGCAAATATGTTACAGTAAAACAAATGTGTATGTATATATAGAAGGAAGGGTGTGCCTATGTGTGTGTTTTCATGCATCTATGAAATACACACATATATACATGCGTTCTTCAGCACTTAATTTTGGACGCGATTGAATAAATGTGCGTTGTCTGTTTGAGCAAGTTCCCGTGCCGTTTGCAGGCACTGGGCCGCTCAGACGTGCGCACACATAGGTGTGTCTGTCCTCCTGCACGCTTGTCTGTACCTGGAAGCAGCGTGTGCACATGCACTTGCACACATTGCTGCCCTGCACCACAGAAGGTGCTGTGATCAAAGAACTTACAGACTTCTTTCCAGGATGCATAACAGACAGCCCTGATTTTGTTCTTACCTAACTGCCTCCCCAGGCTGCTGAGAGATGGGGTACGAGGTCCTGGGCATGGGTGAGACCCTTTTGCTGATGCATGCACAGCTGTGCACCAGCATGTGGAGATGTCAGGATAATTTAGCAGGTGGCCTCGTTACTCCTAGATCTGTCACCATGGTAACGTGTTTTTTTCTTTAAAAAATGTACAGTGCCAAGAGGAGGAAGATGGCTGACAAAATTCTCCCTCAGAGGGTGAGTCGCTTTCATTTCCTATTTCCTTCACAATCAGTTCAGCATCTTAGTGTAATTACAGGAATTGTAGAAAATTCTCTCACTTTTTGTTTAAAAATCTAATTAAAAAGTAAGTAGGCAGTGGGTGAAAGTCTGGAGAGGCAGGCTGGGGCTGGGCTGGGGGCTGGGAGCGTGGAGCAGCCCGGCCTGCGCGGCCTCGTGCCTGGGTTAGCCGAGCCAGCACTGCCGCTTGCTGGAGGGACCGTGGTGCTGGGCTGCCAAGCGACAGCTCGGCACTGGGGCCCTCGGGTCTCCAGAATGCTTTTCATCCATTTCTGAGGCTGGCCAAAACCTGGTCCAGAGTGTGGCTGTACCTGAGAGGATGGGTTCAGACTCAGGTCTCTGGCCCAGTAGAGCTGCCGGGTTGTGACTTTTGTGGTTGTGTCTCCATAGGACTGAAGGGAACCCATGTAAACAACAGAGTCCAAGGGGTCTATATTGTCTGGAGAGTTACTAATTCTCTTATCTCTAGGGATACATCTAGCTTTTGGTTTCTGCCTATGTTTGTTCCTCAATGCTTACATCATCTACTTCCTTTCTAAACACTGGGATTTCTCTCTGTTCTCCTTTCTCGTTATTTCCAGGCTTTTCCTTTCCTTTACCCTCTTCAGTACAGTTCCCCAAGAGCCTGCTTGGTTCCAAAAGGCTTCAAAACATACACCTTTGTCACATCCTAGTCTCAGTTGCTTTGACTGCTGGTGCTTTTTGTAGGCTCAGAATTCGTTGGACAGGTGTGTCCTTTTCCTCCATATCCTTTTCAAGTTTTCTAGCTCCACTGCTAGTGTGAGCCCAAACTTGCTGGCAGGCTCCAAAGTCTCTTCTGTGACGTTTCACAGGTGCTTAGTGCCAGCCATCCAAAGAGGTGAGCCCGCTTTGGTACTCCTGATGTCATACTGTCACTTCTTCTCTTGTCATTCCTGCCACCTTCTGAAAGCAGAGCCTTTCATATGTAAGCCATTAGATCTCGTGTTGCTTGAAAGGACTAAGCTGCCATTAAACCCAGACCTTTGAACTACTTGCAGCATTCCTGGTAATTGTGTTGAAGCCTCATTCCTGCTCTGCTGGTGGTCTGTACTTTTTTATAATGAAAGCTAAGTTTCCTGTACCGTCAGTTTTGTCTGTCCCACACAAACTGTTTTCACAGACAATGATGCATCCTGTATAGCGAGGCTGTTGCTGGAAATACATGTCCATTTTGAGGCACTTTTAGTTTTGTTGTTTTGATTTTGTTGGTTGGTTGTGGGAATGTTTTTATTTTTGGTTTTTATTTTGCCTGTTGCCTTTATAAGATACAAGGTCTCAGAGGTAAACTTTTTTGCCAGCAGTAGACCGCTGACTCTGTTTACCAAGTCCATGATAATTCTTTAATAGGTAGAACCACATATAGGTGTGTCAAAAATCTCTGCAGATGCTCTCAGAACCATGCTGTCATCAAATATTCTTGCTTTTCAGTATCTTTGTTGCTGCCAGCCAATAGCTTTAACTGATGGAGTAATAAGGCAACTGTTAGAGGTCTTTTCTGCAGTGAGGTTTTTATCAGTGCAGCTGCAATGCTGGTATCAATGATGTGACCTCTGTCTGGGTTGAGGTACTCTGTTAGGCTGCAGCTAGTGTGTCAGAAATCCCTTACACCATCTGTGGGATGAAGAAATGCTGTGCACATCATTGTCCTGTCAAGTGGAGGATTTGCAGTAGTGGCTGTGGAATGCATGTGAAACACAGGCCAAAACTTCCAGCTTTCTGGAATTACCTCTGGAGTGTTTTCCAGCCAGTCAGCATCTGTTACCCACAGACTTTTTGCAGACTCCTGCTAATGTTTTCTGGGAACTTTGAGGGGAGGGGGGAAGATACTAAATACATTTTACTCTTGAAAATTATCTTACTTAGTAGTGGGAAAGGAGGTGAGTTCTCAGTATTCCTCACTGTGATAATGACTCAGGCAGTTGGCACAGGTAACCTCTTGTTGGATTTCCAGGCTCTCTGGTCAAGCCTGTGCCATAGTCCTGGAACATAGTGCTGGTTGGGCAGAATCAGTGAGCTACTCCAGGTCAACTATTTGAGAAGGATTTAATTTTGCAGGAATATAATTGTATGAAAAATTCAACCCAGCAAACTATTGCACATAGGAAGAAGGTTGGATTAGGGAACTGCAAGGGACATCCTGGCACTTCCAGTCTGGTTCCCTCTGTCATGGAAGCCATGGCAGAACTGCCACCTCAAGACTAGTTAGGTTCCTTACTTGAGACATACTTTTGATCTGGCGGCTTGGGTTTTTTTGTTTTGCTAGGCTCGGCAAGGGGAGTGCTTTTAGCTTGCCAGGTAAGAGAGGCTCCCCTCTTGAAATCCTCTTAGTCATTTGTTTTATCTGTTCCAGGTTAAATTAGTCTCTTTCAAACCTCTTCAAATCTACCTCTCAATAAACCAGAACTATACATAGTAGGAGAGATTACCAGTATCACCAGTGCTTGAATGCCACTCCTGCATTTTTATCTTTACTGGAAATAGCACTGCAAATTGGTATTGCTGTGCTTTTTTTTTTTTTTT
>VZRF01012071.1:296315-336180 GCA_013396875.1 Vireo altiloquus
TTTTCCCCATGGCCTTTCCACATTGATACAGCCTCTGGTCATTCTGTGATTGGCTAATACAAGTAGTTCTGCTTTCAGTCATATGCAACTAATGAATTCCCATATTAGAGCAGGATTTAGACTCTGAGGCATGATCCTATGCTTTGTAATGCTGTATTTCATCCCATCTCCGTTATACAGTTCTGAGCTTCCTTACATTCTCTGTACTATCCTCTGCCTTGCAATGACAGTGACACCCAAATTCATCATTACTAAGTTTTCTTAGCATACTTCTCCTTTTTGTACAAGAACTATTAATGAATGGTACTTCCTGCTTAATACTTTTTTGCTATGCCAGGTCTTGTTCCAATTCCCATTTTTCAGTCTTAAGGAGTGGTTCCCTTTATTTGACTGTGTGTCAAATGCTTTACTTAAATGCAAGTTGATTTTATTGACTGCATATCTTTTGTGTAAAATGCAATTTTAATGAACACAAGGACTTGGTTAAGCTCAGGATGGCATACCGTAACATAACAAGGCTTAATATTTTTTATAGTGTATTTAACAGTAACTCCAGTTCTGTCCAGCAGGTTCTTTCCTGCCCCATTTTCCTCACTGCTGGATCTTTCTCTTGTTCACACCTGGTTGTCGCTGAAACCCTCATTCAGTTTTTGAGAAGTTCACAGGCATCTTCATTCGTAGCTGGGGACCTAAATGTCTGAAGTTTAGCAGTTGTGCCTCAATTTTGACCTCAGACCACAAAGTGTCTGTAGGGACACATGACTGTGCCTCTGATTGCACCTCTTTCTCCAGGCCTTGCCTCCTCATTGCTTCTGGTCGGTCTTATTTTCTCTTGATGTTGAGTCATTACATTTTTTCCCAGGAACTGTGAATGTGATCCACCATTCTGTTTCTTTGGCTTCCTTGCCTACCCATTCTGATGCAAGAATCTCAGCTGAAAACCATTCTGGCTCCATAGCTGTGCCTGTCTCTGCTATGCCTTGTTTAACTTGCTGAGTAGAGTGCAACTTTGAAACAGCAAACTGCCCCTCCTTCAGTGGCATGCTTGTCTCTTAGTATTGGCTGCTGTTCTTCTCACTCAGCCCCAAATTCATGAGGACTTTTTGTCTAGCTGTGCTGACAGGTTTTTGTACACCTGTCCTCTCCTTTTCCTCCTCTCTACTTCATTTTCCTTTACGCAAATACTTAGTCAGTTTTTGCTGCTGCTGTTCACTGACCACCCTGTGGAATTCTCTGCACAGATCCATGCTATAATAGCTGTCCTGCTGTGGTTTGGTCACTGCATGGCTGTTGTCCACCTATTTCTCCATCTGAGCCAACCAGAGGTGAGGAACACCTGGATCTGCCATTCACTTGTAAGAAAGAAGAGGTTAGGGGTGTGATAATCAGTGGTAGCCTTGGGTATAGCAACTGTGAAATAAAGCAATTCAAGATCTTGCAGGAAATGAGGAAGTCAAGTACAAACCCTGGACTTCAGACAAGCAGAGTTTGGCTTATTCAGGGAACTTGAGAAGCAGCTCTGAAGGGCAAAGTGGCTCAGGGAAGCTGGGAAGTCTTTAAGGACCTTTAAGAGCAGCCTGTTTTACATGCAGGAAAATGAACAGATTTATGAGGAGCCCAGAAGAGGGAACTCACAGAGGTGGTCCCGACATCAAAAGGCAATGTACAAGAAGTGAAGCAGGGACAGGCTACAGAGAAGGAGTTTAGAAACATTGCCTGGGCATACAGGGGATGGTATTGGCAAAGTGAAAGCTCAGCTGTAGTTGGGATCTTCTAGGGACATCAAGGACAAGAAAAGCTTCTACTATTGCACTAGTAATAAAGGTTGACCAAGGAAAATGTGTGCCCCGTGGTGAGTGGGCTGGGTGATCCAGTGATCACAGAGACAGTAAGTCTGAAGCACTCAAAGTCTGCGCTAACGATGCCTCCCATGCCCGGTGATCAGTGAACACATCCAAGAGGAACAGCTGGCGGTGGACAGGGACGGGGCCAGGGATTAGTTGAGGAAAGCTGACCCATACAACTCTGTGATACCCAACAGGCTGCATCTGAGGGAGCTGAGGGAACTGGCCAATATCCTTTCAAGACCACTCTCTCATCCATTGTTTGTATCCAGATTGGGACATTTTGGTCTAAATGGGCTGACAGCCATCTGGTTGGGTGATGAGGCTAAGAAAGTGGCTAATGGTTGGACTTGGAACTCTGTGGCCATGAAGACACTGACATCAGAGTACTGCAGGGATGTGTCCAGCATCTGTGCCACTGGAGGAGGCAGTGCAGTGCTCACTTATAAATCTACAGATGACACCAGTCACTGGGTGGGGAAACCAGTCGATACGCTTGTGGACAGGCTGGAAGAATGAACCAACAAGAACTTTATGAAATGCAGCTAAGTCAAATGTTCTTCCTTGGGAAAGAGGAGGGCTGCCTGGCTGGGAAGCAGTGATGCCTTAAATGGCTCCCTTGAAACAGAGACTAGACAGAAATAAAGGAATAAAGGAGAGATTTTTTTGAAAGGCCTTCAGAGGTCACACTCTGGGCTCCAGAGGCTCCTGCCTCAGTGCATCCCAAAATGGACAATGACAGCTCCCGAGTTCTTCCCACTTTGATATCAGCATCAATTCCCCAAGCAGAAGCCAGGCAAGGATGGAATTTGCCCAAGCTTGCCCCCCTCTCCCCAAGATGAAGGTTTACAGTTGTTGGGCCCAGGAGGGTCTGGGTGTCCTTGGAGAGCGAGCTGGAGAGGCTTTGTTATGTCTGTGTGAGCATGAGAGAATAGCACTTAACAAGTTACAGGAAACTACAGTTACACTGGGCAGTACAGGATTGGAAAAATACAAAAGTGAAAACCTGAGGCATCAGCAGCACTGCTGGAAATGCCCTGGAGGCACTGGTGGACAGTCTGAGTGTGAGCAGGAGGTATGCCTTGTCAGCAAAGATGACTAACAGCGTCCACGGCTCTGTGGCCAGGCGCACAGCCAAGAGTTTGAGGGATTTAATTACCCCTCTTTGCTCAGTGCTCGTTAGCTCACTGCTGGAGCACTGTGTCCAGTTTTGGGATCCTGAATTCAAGAAAAACATTGGCAAACTGGACTGAGGTTGGTGGATGATTGTCAGGTTGATTGCATGACTGGATCAGCACATGAGGAAAGACTGAGACAACTGACCTTGTTCATCCTGAAGGAAGGCTCTGAGGGGACCTAGCAAAACCAATGGCTTGCCAGCTCCTAAGAGAGGAGGACCAAGAACGTGGATTGCTTTTGCCATTTTACTGGATTGTGTTACTGGCCCTGTGGTAGTCAGAAATCCTCCTCAAACCACTCTCCCATAGGGGTCGCAGGGTGGCATAGTTACGATTTATAAGAAGTGTCAGCCCTTAGCTGTCTTTCTGTGACCACCATAGGGTTAGAAACCTCAGTGGTAGACACTTGTCAATAAGCTATAGGCTAAAGTTTCTTAGTGGGGAAGCTGTCTGGTCGCTGCCAAGTCAGACTTCAGTCACTGCCACTTAAGATTTAAAAATTCTGGTTCTCAACAATATCTATGAAATGTGTGGTTTGTGTGGATCTGCCATAGGTAGTAAAAAAATAGCTCAGGATCAAATTGAACTTGGGGAATAAGAAGTCTTGGATTTTCTTACCTCTTTCAAAGACAAAAATTCTAGGGTAGCCTAATTCTAAAGAAGCTGCCAAATCTCTATTAATTGGTGATTTTTTTTTTTAAATCAAGATGGCTGAAACTGTTTTGTTTGTCCTGCTTAGGCAGAATGCTTAGTGAAGAATGCAGCTCCAATTGTTCCTTTCTAAAATAGGTTCAATTTTATTTATTGTTTTTTTTTCTGGGACCTTGGAGGTGCACAACAATAGGACCTCTGAAAGTTGCGCAGGCCAGCTGTTCTACAAAACAGGTTGAAATTACATCATCTTGCATCTTGGCCAGACAGGTTTTGAATACCTCCAGCCAAGGATGGACATTCCAGAGCATTTTTTGGCAGCCTGTTCCAACATTTTAATACCATCATGTGTTTTGTTTGTTTTGTGAGAGGTTTTTTTCACAAACCAATTCCTTACAGGGACTGAATTGGCCATGCTGCGGTGGGTTTCTGTTGCCTCTCACCCTAATCTCATGCACCTCCAAGGGGAGGCTGGCCCTGTCTGTGCTTCACCAGCCCATAAGGCAGTCGCACTCACCCAGGCAATCTCCTTTTCCCTTTTCTCCTCCAGGCCAGAGAAGCTCTTGCAGCTTCTCTCGCCAGGTCTGTGCTCCAGCCCCCAACTTCCTGCTGAGCCTCTGCGGGCCTCGCTCCAGAGTGTCACATCTTTGTGGTCCTGTGCCCACCAGTCCAGATCCAGTTTCACCAGCGTGGCATAGCGAGGAAGAGCCTCTTTGCCAGGCTTGATGGCAACACCCGCGCTAATACAGCCCCTTTTGCAGCTGACCTTTGCTGTGGCTGCCTTACCCCACAGACTCCTTCTGCACTTGTTGTCTGTCCGTCAGGGCCCCCAAGTCCTCTCCTGCCAACCTGTTTTCTACCCCGCCGATGCCCACCTGTCCCCCTGCACGGCGTCATTCTATCCCAGGAGCAGAACTTTTCCTGTGCTGAACTTGACCGTGCTGAAGTGCCGTCCCGTTTCTGCGGCCTGTCAGAGTCCCTCTGAGCAGCCCTGCTGCCCTGGCTGACTTGGGCTCAGGACCCTGGGGGAGGCCTGAGGACAGGACTTAACCAGGAGCAATGGAGCCAAAGACAACGTGGAGAGCCACAGCCTTCTCTGTGGCTTTTGACATGAGCAGCAGAACCAGACCCAGACCTGGGTTTTCCTTAGCTTTCCTTCCGCTCCTGGTCTCCTTGCTGAAGGCTTCCTCATTGCTTTCCCCAACCTGCTGACTGCTGTCATTGCCTTCCAAGTTGTCATACTGTGACAGCCATAGAAGCTGTCCAAAGATGTTGTTTGTATCCAAAAATTTGTAGTGTTGCAGCTGTTCGTTGGTTTCTGATTCTGTCTCTCAAGCCTTGCACATCTGTTTACAGGGAGGTGTGGTGGGGCCCCCACATTGTGCTGCTTGTACAAGGAAATTGTGAGAGACTCTCCCATCAGGCCATTCCTTCCACACTGTCCTCACTGCCTCCACTTGCAAGTGGGCCATTTTTTTTGTCACCGTGGATAAAATGGAAAGTGTGGAAATCAAGGATAAAAATGCATAATTTAGTAATAATTGCTTTTTACTAATTTTTAAAAATTTGAAACATTTGAATTTTCACAATAGAACGATAAAAACTCCAGCCTCTCGAAAGACACTGTCTTACTAATGTTAATAGTAATCTCTTCCTGTTATCCATGTAATTCTAAGATAAAGTGTAACTGTATGCACTTCAAAGCCTTGGCTGACAAGATGCTGCTTCTGCTAGGTGTTTTCTGGAGTTTCTTCAACTAGATAAAGGCTGGAATGGAGAATTAAAGTATTGAAATACTCTTTTCACATTTATAGTTAAAAGTTTTGTAGAAGAGTGTAGACTTGAGTGGAGCTATGAACTTTTCAGTTAGGGCAAACCATGCAAGAAGAAGGAATTAGGCAGGCTGCACAGATCCTTATCACACAAACTCTATCATGCCTCCAGATTATTCCATTACTAGGGTGAGAAAGCAAAAGACTGTAAGAGCTGCCAAAACTGGCCTGAGTGAGCCTTTGATCTAGCCCAAAATCCCATCTTTGCTGTGACCATAAGGCATCCCTAGAGAAGAATACAAACACAGCAAGTACAGTTCTTCTCTCAAATGCTCTCCCAACTTGTGGCCGTTTGCAGTTCAAGGAATTAGATGCAGTTTTGGCTTTGGCTGATTTTAAAGTGTTTGTGCTTTTTAACATCATTATAATACTTAACATCCAGTTTGGTTATAGGAATGGAATAGGAAATACCCTTTCACTTTCATGTAGTAAAAGATATATAAGTGTGAAATAGAAATACTTGTTGAAGGTTTCTGCTGTTTCTACAAACTTACTAGAAATTTCGTTGGATCCTGGGTCATACCCATTGAACCAGCTGGAGAGGTTGTATCACTGTGTTGTATAGACTGTATCTTAAGGACTCAGTAGGCCTCTCCCTGCTTCACCGTGTGCTGGGGGTGGGTCATGAACTGACTGATGGAACTTGGCATTAAAGGTCTGAAACTACTTTCTCAGTCCAGATTTTTTAATTGACTGCAGCACACCATGATTGATTTCCTCAGGTGAGGAACTGAGGAATCTTTTCATCTGTGCAGAACAGGAAGAAACCATTGGGGTGTTTTGTTGTGTCCAAAGATTTGCACTCACTGCCCTTACTCTGCAAGCTGTCTGTCAATTCCTTGATGTTTCCAGGGTAAAACTTGCTCTTCATGCTCATGTTTCTTTGCTAACACTTCAAGAAAGCATATAAGCAGTTAAAAATGTAATGGTTCAGCTAAAACTGAATAGAATTTTTTCTCTAAGGTTTCTGCTTTTCCAAAGTATCGCTCTTGCTGTAAGTATAGCAGATACTCTACCATCTCAAAACAAACAGAGTAGGTTGAAAGATACATTTATTTGATAATCAGTCTAAATACAGCAGGGAGAAATTGTTCGTGTTCAGGCTAGAAAAAGTTATTAAGAAAGGGATGACAAAAGCCTGTACAACGTGTGGGAAAGGTGCCTAGGGAATGCCTGCCCACCACTTCCCCAGCAGTACAGGAAAATGGCATCAGATGAAGCTCACTGATGGCAGGTTCCAAATGAGCAAAAGGAGGCACTTCCTTCCACATTGCCTGGTGACATTCTGGAATGCTCTGCCTTGGACTATTATGAATATTAAGAGGCAGCAACTTTCAAACCTTGTCAGAGACACAGTAGTAGGAGAGTCAGCTGTTGGCATGACCTCGTGCAATAGTTCTCATGTCCTTGCAGAACACAGGGAACAGGTGTGTGCCTGGTGTCTCTCACGTAGGTGTTTGTGTCTTACACCAGATATAGACTGTAATTTTAACTGTAACTAATTCCAATTCTAAAGCAAAACAGGAATACCAACTCACTTTCAATTCCTATGGAAATATTATAACAGTTAAATATTTTAGTTACATAGGTGAAAGCTAGAGTGAATATTGTAGAAATTGTCTACCAAACACAAGGTTGTCTGGTAGATCTATTTTAATTACCTTTTTTTATGCTTCACCTGCATGACGTATTCCAAATTAAGAACCAACATTTTCATTTAAGGGTATACTTACCCATTTCTAAGCTCAGTTCTTTAGGTCTTCCTTCCAACCTACTTCATATCCCCTCCTCTGCTAACTTCCTTGTCAAAGAAAATAAAAAGGAGGGTTGTCAATAGAACTAATGTAGTTAACTAAAGTATTACAATACCAATAAAAGTTAGTAGGATCCTAAGTTGACACCTGATAGCCAGTGGTGTTGAGACTGACATGAAGGTCAATTTCACCTCAGGCAGGAAGATGTGCTGGCAAAGGCTGGCATCCTGTGTGACGTTTTTTACTTACAAGGGGTAACACTTCTTTTCAGAACATCAGCATGAACAATCCCCTTCTTTTAGTCTAGAGAGATGCAGCACTCTTCTAGTTTTGAACAGGACAAATTCACTATACATTGGATTGCCAAAAGTGGTGGCTCCCTGGCTGCTGGTAGCTAAGCCTCACTTGAAGAAAATAGCCATGATTCAGGCAGACCTTGTGGATTCAGGCAGGGTCTTCCAGAATCCATTAGCTTCAGTTCTGTGCTCCCGCTTTTCAGTCTGTGCTTGTGCTGTGCCGCTGAGACCTGCTGCGCTGTCTGGGAGCTGTGGTCAAGGGGAGAACTCTGGGCACCTCTGTCCAAGGGCTGGGAATGTGTCACTATTGCTGTTCTGGAACACGGCAGATTCGTGCTTCCAGTGCTTGGATATTCCTTGCTTCCTTCTCAGATCCGGGAGCTGGTTCCTGAGTCCCAGGCCTACATGGATCTCTTGGCCTTTGAACGCAAACTAGACCAGACCATTATGCGGAAGCGCGTGGATATTCAGGAAGCACTGAAGAGGCCAATGAAGGTATGTTGTGAAAAACTTGTTGATTGTGCCAGGGGACGAAAATAATTGTTGTAGCAAATGGTGGAAATACCTTTCCAGTAAAAGTCCCATTAACAGAAGTGCTTTGGAATGGGTCAGAAAAAGCTCCTAAGAGCAAACAGCTGGGAATCAGCATGCATAGAAAAGTGTTAGAGAAAATTCTGTGGCCATTATCATCTCTAGCTTCTGAAAGTCTTTAATAAGGGGAATAATAGCCTAGGGATAAATAAACACTGGTTTATTGGGGACTTTGTAATAAAATGATAAAAAATGAGAAAATAAGAGATTAGAGGGGTATGCTGAAGGTGTGTATTACATTTCCAATTCAAATTTGGTCAAAAGTGGAACTTGTGGAATAACAGAACATACAATGGGAAGAATTACTTACAGAAATTTCTTATTTGTGTAAGAAAAGAATCTATGACATTTTCTGCAGTTTCTATTAGATCAAGTCTAACACTTCATTCTTCCTAATGTCCCACTGAAATGGTCTTTTTTAAGTTTTCTGAGTCTATTTGCTGGAGTCATGGAAGAGTTTAGATAGGAGGAAACTGAAGTTACCTAGTTCAACCTTCTGCTAAAAACAGGCTTGTCAAGGCCTTGTTGAGTTTTGAAAATCTGTAAGGATGGAGGTTTCACAGCCTTGTCAGGGAGTCTGTTACAATTTTTGTCCGCTCTCATTCTGAAGAATTTCTTTTCATGTCTCATTTAAGTTCTTGTGACTGTATGGGGTAGCTCATATTCATTCAAATAGTAATTCCCATAGAATGAAGGGTTTTGTAGCTGTATGTCTGCTGTGAAGTAAAGCTGTCATTCTTGTCTGTCCCACAGTGATGGGAGTCAGCCCAACAAAGATCAATATTCCATTGTGTTTGTCACTGTACAGGTATCTGATAAAATGTGGAAGGCTTTTACCTCTTGATGTTTTTCCAGTTGATATATGTGAAACAAACCAAAAAAGGAGAAACGATAAAGTTCCATAAACATTCCCAGATAGATAGGAAACTGAATTGTGGATGGTCTAAATCAGGATTTCATTGTTAAAAAGTGCTGTACATAGTAGATTGGACTCTCAGAAGAGATAATCTGTCTTATCTTCTTGATATGGGTAGAACACCATTCTTTTAAACTAGCTAGGAATCTGGCCATGTTTAAAAGTGATTGAAGACTTTCACTTGAATTCATAAATCAGCAGGAAATTTTTTATTCTGTGGCAAACTCTTTACTTAACAGGTACACAAGGCCCAGCTGTAAGATGTGCAATGGAGATATATTCAGTGTCTGGGATAGAGAAGAGTGTAGGAGGCACAACACTCTACTGTAGACAGAAATTTCAGTTTACTGTAGACAGAAAATTCCGTTTCCATCTAAGGCTCAGCAAACACATTTTAAGTATCAGTTACTCAGTTAACATCTAGAGAATGATCAAACAGACGTTTTTCAAATTCATGTATAGGTAGTCCTAGCAGACCTGTCAAAATAGAACTAAACCTAAATAAACTTGGATTTTTCTTAATGCTAAGTATTTTCATTTTATTATAGTTGCAGAATTGATAACAGCAATAGAAGTTATCTCTGCATTTCTGTCTCTCATCAAAGCTCTTGTAATTTTGAATTATTTGCCTTAAAACAGTGATTCTCAGACTGGGACTGTAATCGTGGGAGAAATATGAATTTGTCTGAGGTATGTGAAATTATGTAGGGAATATGCAGGATTTCTCAGAATTATCAGCTGTAATTGCAGTTACAGTGTTAGTCACAGTGACTGAGCTGTAGCTAGAAGCAGTCGTAGGGAACCACAGGTTTATGGTCTCGTGTTGCTCAGGCTGGGGTTCTTTTCGGTCTGAAGACTAACCATTCTGGGGAAATTTTAGGGGGAAGTGGTTTAAGCATTTTTTTCCTGAGCACAGTGTATAAAATATTTATATTTTTAACAAGTTTGGCTTGTTGATCCTGCTTGGATCTCCTGAGAACAGTTGCACTGTTGAACCAGGTGACAGCTGTGGGATGGCTCAGGAAGTGAGGGGGGGCCTGGGGGTTGTGCGGCTGTTGAAGGGGGAAGTGGCTTTCCCCACCTGTCAGCTCCTTTGACCACTGTCAGCAGCCCCCTTCAGCTGCCAGCTTTTCCAGTTTAGATCCTGCCTTGGCAGTTTTCTGTTGGTTGGGCACTGCTGTGTTCTATACTCTTCTTCAGCCAGTCCTGCATTCTTGGATTGCATCTCTCATGAGAGTCCCAGAATTACTTGTCTGCAGAGCAGCATTAGCAAGAGTCCTTGTACTGACTTCATGGAAGACCCACATGGTCAGAATTCCAGAAAAAACTTTTAGGAGGTAGTCAGGCAGATAGGGGTGTTTGATAGATATAGCAAGCTTCGTGGCCTGAAAGAAACAGAAACCGCACACTCAACTCCAGACCAGTAGATGTCATTAAAGAAGAATGAGGTACTGAAAAATCAGTGCAGCTCTAAGGCCATGGTGGACTTTGGGGGTGGGATTTATTTGGCTAAGTATAGACATACACATTTTATTCATGTGTACGTGAGCTAGTCACTCTTGGCTCCCTTCGTACTCAAGAGATTAAGCTGATGTAGGCAATGGTGTTCAAGGCACAATTCTTCTCATACAAAAGTGGATGTTTAAAAGTATATAGATAAATAATGCCCTGAAAAAAGCCTATTTCTCTCCATTGTGTAAGCCTGAGAAAGACAGTTGTGGGCATAAACATAATTTTAAGACTGAGATGATTTTCATCCCAAAGCTTGAACCAGGGTCTCCTGACTGAAAGAGGGGCGAGACCCATGTCACAAGCAAAGGCCCCTGCTCCAAGTCCTGGCACCACGGGCAGTACTTTGGTCTCGCCCAAACCAGAGACTGTCATCCAGGGACTGTCGCTCTTTTGCAGTGAACTGGCAGTTCACCAGTTTACCAGACATACACAGAGTTGCAGTTTCCAAACTAGATTATCTCCTTCCAGGTTCTCCATTTTTAGGTTAAAAACAAGTAGTAGCATCAGAATACCATCATAGTGTCTCTCTCCCTAGTTTTGTGAATTGAGATTTTTTTCCCCACTTTCAGGTTTTAAGATGACTGAGGAATTGATATTGGATTTTTGCCAGAAAGCAATTTGGGTTTTTTCTGAAACACTTGTCTTGTGGCATAATTTTATGTGTTTTGCTTTTTTGCTTTATGAGATAAGGAAAATGCGAACACCTAATCTCCTTCTTTAATCAGTCAGTGTTTTAAATGTCTTTCAAGTTCTTTAATGTTCTCTTTTCTTAGGTAAAAAATTCATTCCTCCTAATCACTGTAGAAAAAGAATATTTCGGTGCACCTGGCTTTTTCCTATTACCTGTCACTAAACAAGTCCTCATTCTCTCCTGAGAAAGTACGGTATACAACTACCAAATAAGCTGCTACAGCTGATTTTGTAGACTATTGTGCATACTAATTTCCATTTTATTCCTCTGTAGCATTTGTTTCACCTTTTTTTTTCAGTTTTGTTGGTGTTTTTTAAGCTTTTATAGAACTGTCTACAAGTGTTTTTCATGTGCTGCCATTTTGAACTCAGTAAATATTGTCTCATTCCTTTTATTATTCATGATAATTGTGTAGTTTACCAAGTCACTGATTTTTCTCCTTTGGGTTGGCCATTTTTAAGTTCTTGTCCATTTTTTTTTCAGGAGCTACCTAACTAATTTTGTTTCCTCTGAAGATTTTGACATATATTGCTGCTGCTCTGAGTGAGATGCCTCTATATTCCAGCTCTGATATGGACACTCTGTGTTTAATTTGGGTCTTTTATAATGATCAGACAGTGCTCATTGTTTTTTCTGTCTCCCGATTTTTAGTCTCCGTGCTACCACTGTTCATTCTGCTTCCCAAAAAGTTTTGTTGGTTTTTTTTTTCCTGTGAGATCAGGAACAGTTACTCTATATGCAAAGGCAGAAACACAGATTTTAATATTTTCTGTGCATTCTGCTTGAGGTTTTTATGCTATGTTGCAGTTCATAGAAATTCACCCTTAATTCACCCTTACTTATCTCTTAACACAGTACTGCTTATAAGCTTGGCAGCCAGATTTTCTTGAGTCAATCAGCAGTAGAATATCTGCTGATAACTTTGTTTGTTTGTTTGAAATCCCAAGCACAACTTCCCTGGAAGCACCCTGGAGGTTTTGTGTCCAGCTTGAGAGTTCATTGAAGGAAACTTTAACTTCAGCAGTTAATGGAGATTTTTCTGGGGGATAGCACACAGATCATGGGATCATCAGCTACTCACTTCCTGCTATGACTTGTTAGGGATTCAATACTAATGGAAAAAAAAAAAAGTAACACTGTAAACCAGGGGAAGTTTTCTGAAGGATTTGACAGATTTCCAGCATTTCACTAATTTACTTGAACTTAAAGCTGTATTGATTTGTGTGAAGATGACATTGGAGAACTTGGAGAGAGAACAAGCTGTAGCTGTGCTGCTCCACCATTCCTGTCAGCCTCCCACTCAGACCTGTTTGATTGCACGTGAGCTCTCCCAGCAGTTGTGCTGAGATCTTTGCATGAGTTCGTTGCTGACATGACCACTCATCTTTACATACGATTATTTTTTCCTTTTCATTTTCTCAAGGAGTAATTGTAAGTGAAATACAATGGGTTTAGGGGAAGGCTTTTCATTTTAATATGACTGCTATTTAAAGTTTCTTTTGCTAAAGCAGAGTCAGAGATCCATATCTTACTCTTAGAGAACAAGGAGATCAAGCATTTACTGATTTTTGGACAAAAGATGGTTTGATTAACAATGTTGATCAGGTCTCTGCGAAGTTCCCCCTGCTTAGCTTTGCCTTTGTGAGTGGTAAAGTCCTGGTGTGTCTGAAGAGATGAAGTGTGATGCTTTCTCTTTGCCTTGGAGCTGTAGGGCTAAACTTCTCTTTAGTTTTTGCTCCCAGCTACTGAGAATCCTTTGGTTGCTTGCTTTTCTGTTCTCTGAGAATCCACCATACAGAGAGAAGAACAGATTTTAGATCTGTATGATAAAGTGCATGGCTAAGAAATTTGCAGAATTTATTGAAGGGCAGTGGCTTCTTGCCACTGCTTTATTTAAGGTGAAAAGCAGTCAAGTTGCACATAACTTTTATAATATCCTGCTTGGATGAGATGGAGTTGCTTAACTCGAGATGGAAGAATATGTCATTCTGAGAGCTTTCTGGATATGAACTTGACATTATTGTGGAACATAGGGGTACTGGGAGTTAACCGAATGCTGTGGTTTTGGGTGTGTGTCAGCAGTCGAAGAGACTTTATGCTCTGTATAATGACTCTAAAACCCCACCCAGCACCATGTTGGTGTCTTTCTTCCTTGAGCTCAGTTTTGACTAGATCACATCTCAGAACTAGCATCTTCCAAGATCTTATGATAGCAGTATAGCTGTGCATGCTGGAGTTGTTACTCACTGGATAGATCCCTTCAGGCAGGATTCAGACTATACTTTTGGGTCTCTGACAAGGGTCTTGCTTCACAGGCTTGATGGTAGTTTAAATCAGCTGCCAGGAGAATAGTCATGGTAGGAGAGAAGGAGCTTGAGGGTCCAAAGTGACTGTTCCTGGCTGTAGAGCCATGGTTCTGAAATTCTGCTAGGGATTTCTAAATTTATTTTCTTTAAATTCCACTGCACGAAGTATGCATTACCACTGTTGGTGATAAGGGTATATAGGGCAAGTTTTGGTGCCATTGTCTAGTTCCTGGACCTGGAAGAGGAGACTGTCTCCCAAAATGTCTGGGAGCAGAACTGTTCCCAGGTAGCTCTTAAAAGGAGCCAGTGGTGCTGGTGACACTAGATGTGTAAGGAGGAGGTGGTGGTAATTCTGGAAAGGGCAGGAAAAAGAAGGAAAAATGGAACAGCAGCAGGGAAATATGGAAAAAAATGGAGAAGCAGCAGGAAACAAACAAGATTTGGACGTGATGGCAGAAGCTTCAGAAAGATAGTTGAGGTTTGAATGTGTCTGGGTCAGTACAGTGTTGTACAGGGCATGTTGGGCTGTTCAAGTCGTGTTCATGGACAGATGCCTCTTTCACAGTTTATTGTACTGCTCTCGAGAACATCACTGGCAGGTCTGGCTGACTCTGCAGGTCATGCCTGGACCCTGGAAGTCACAGAGTTGGTGGAATAAGCAAACCTGAAGAAATGAACCATTTTCAAGGACCTGTGAGCAGAGAAAATTTGGTTTACAGAATTTTTTTTTTTTTAATTTTACCCAGCAAACATTGGTTTTCCTTCTTTATGTTCCCTTATTCTGTTTTGTGTTCTAATGAAGATTTTCATTAGATTTTAATGCCCATTAGGTGTTGAAGTGTTCTTGCAGCTCTACAGTTGCCCTGCCTGACTTGAGGAATCAGAAGCAAGGATCTTTCTGTGGTTGCATTTAAGAGATTATCGCTGCCTTAATAGTGTTGCAAATTTGCAGTACCTTTTGGGCCAAAATCTGAAGACAGCCCCCAGGGTGCCAGTTGGACATTTTGTTGTCAGATGGAATGTCTCTGCCCAGCAGAGGCTGGAGGCACAGCACGCCACAGTACATACAGATTGTCAGTGGTGTCTGTATCATGCTGGAGTCAAAGGCTAAATGGATTTCGATGTAAAAGGAAGATACATAAAAAGTAGGAGAAATGATAATTTTAGAGATAACCATTACCTAGTGTTTTTATTCACGATTATTCTAAGTTCCTTTCTGATGTGGAAGTCAGCTCATTTGTAGGTGTTACAGTTAGGAAAGAATTAAAATGGAGAAAGAGAATTTGTTGTGTAAGACCAAACACTCTAAATTGAGGACTCAGACTCTGGTGAAGCAGGGAAAGTAGAGGGAAGCCAGGAGGAGACCAGTTCTGAAACATAAGCTGCACCTGGCTTGTGCACGAGTTGAAAGATGAGTGCTAAGGGGCTATCAAAGGAAGAGAGTGAAAGTGTGGAAGAGAGAAGCTCGATACTTCACAGTTCAGTTGGCTGTTGTTGCTAACTTGGTTTTAGGTGGACTGGATAAGACAGCTAGAGAGAAAGGGAGACATCTAAAATACTCAGATTTGAATAAGGATGTTACTGCAGAGAATGAGCTTAGTGATGAAATGTCAGACTTCTGAGGAAACAGACACAGTTCCTAGCTGGATATGGGGGGATGTGAGGAGAGGAGTATCCAGGGTAAATGGGAGAATGAAGATAATGTCTTTGGAAACTGAAAGAAGAAGAAATTGAATCAGTGATATAAACCTAAAATATCAGGAGACTATCTATGAGGAACTATTAAGTAAAAGCCTGCTTGTGTATGTAGGTACAGTTCCGCAAATAATCCAGGTGGGGATAAAATTTAGGAATGGTGCATAAAATGTGCAGGGTAATTTGAAGAGTTGTGAATTTAAAAATGTGAAGTCCTTCACAAGTCCACCACATGAAATAGAGACTTGGGGTCATTAAAATGGAAGAGCACTTTGGCAACAGAAATCCTATGGGAAAGAATGGAGAAAACATAGACTCGCAGGAATATTTTTCTGCCTGTTCTTATCTGTGTAAACCTGTCATTTTCTGCACTGATGGCGCTTTGAAAAATTCTGTTCCCTGCCAGAGCATACTATTGACACTCCATTTCTGTCAAACCTCTCTGTCTCTGTCTTCTCCAGATTTGGCAAAATGTAGTAATTTTCCTGTTCCTCTGCCTTCCCCATTCCTCTGTGTGAGATTATGCTCTATAACCTGCTGTACATAACTTCCTTCTCTCCTGTGTGTGTGTGAAAGCTGTATAAGATTGTTCCTTTCTTGTGTTGTTTTGTCTGCATTAACTTGATAACTGTAACCTTTTTGACATTGTTATTATACATTGGTATTGGAGATTAGAGTCCCAAAGTAATTTTTGGTAATAATCTTTACTGGAATCCATGCATCCAACTTAATGGCTGTGTTTTCCACACAGTGCATGGTAGGAAGAGCACTGAGAAATGTCATGGCCATAAACCACTACATTAACTAGAAACTTCAGGTGGTCTGCAAAAACGGCAATGTATTGGCATGATTGTATCTCTGACAGACTTGAGCACCTGGGTGTTAGGAATGAGGCAGAGTGCCTTCCCTCACTCACTCAGGTCTCTCAGCAAGGCAGAGCTGCAGCATGTTTGCTGAGGGTGAAGGCAGGTGGGGTGAAGAGGAGGGTGAGGCAGCCGGTGTGTGTGCGTCGGTGTGTTCAGGTCTGTCTGCAGGAGGATTATTACCAGATGCTGCATGATGGTAGAATGCAAATGAGCAGAGATGTCCCTGACAGGTAGTTTGCTACATGAGCTGTATTTGTGACTGCCATTTACAAATCTGAACTGATGCAACTATGAAAGACATTTATATTGCAAGAGAGTTGCAGCTGAATTTTAGCAATCTAGCTAGGTTGAAGCAAGAAAGGACGTCATATCACGCTTTTCTCACAATGATTTCTTAAATATCTAATCCAGGAATACAGGAGAAGTATTGAGAAGTATCACTTCTCAAGCTTGGCAGCTTCCTGTCTTCCTCCATTTACAATGAATTTTAGCATGTTTGTATAGTCAAAAGCTTTTGAAAGGAATTTTCAGATTCAGCTCTTCAGTGTATTTTACATGTAACAGAATCTTAAATTCTAATATAACCATTGCAACTGTACAAAACATAGAGATTCTCTACTAAATGTGTAAATATCACCTTCCCTGTGGCTTCCTCAGATCTTGAACTTAAACTGGATATGTACTTCTCCCTTGTCTGTGTGTATAACAGCAAAAGAGGAAACTGAGACTTTACATCTCCAACACATTTAATCCTGCAAAATCAGATGCTGATGACTCCGATGGCAGCATTGCTTCGTGGGAGCTGCGTGTGGAAGGGAAGCTCCTGGATGATGTATGACTTATCTCTGCTTCACTGGGGCTGGCAAGACTCTAAAGCTGGTCTTTTGGGGTGGTAGGTTTTACTGGGGACATCAGCTGAGACAAGACATGTCTGAATGGCAGTGTTGGCTTGTTGCTGCTGGGAAGACACCATGCCCAACCCAAGTGAGGGATTGAGCCCTAATGGGAATGTTGGAGAGTGCAGCAGAAAATGAGGCAGGCGTAAGGACAGGACAGGTAGGAGGAAGTGGAGAGAAGAGGGCTGAGGTGAATCCCTTCAAAGAGATGGTGGGGTTCACTTTACAACTGGTGTGGTAATTCAGGCTTCCATCGGGCATTGCATCTTGTGAAGAGCAGGATAACAAGAAGGTGGCTGTACATCATATTCTTAGGGAGTACAACACGACGCAAATGGTTAGAGCAAGGATGGAAGAAATATTTTATCATTATGAAGTCCTCAGAAACCTCAGTGATGGATTTAGCTGTCCCTGGGGAAAGCTGGACTTTCCTAATAAAGGCGTAATCTCTTTGAATAGACTGCACAAGTAAGTATTTACAGGCTAAACAGATGGAGGAATGCATGCATGGAGAGGGCAAGGCTTTCAGTCTGTCTGGAGGTAACTGTACATAAATCAGAGTCTTGCTGGAGGATGAAGTGGTGACAAAGTGCAACATCTGGGAATTGAAGTTAGACAAATTCAGTTTAGAAATTAGAGAATATAGTTCAATAAAGAAAGAGATTCTTTATTGGAACAACATAGATTTCCAAGTACTGGTATTTTTAAATAAAATATTATCTGCATGGAATACAAAGAAATAAATTGGAATCCTGGGGCCTGCATTCAGTGGAGAGTCAGATTAGGTAATCACAGACCTTCCAGTTTTTAATGTAGACAGTATGAGCTATGTAGTAAACAAGTAACACTGATAATTAAATGAAAAGACAAAATGTAAAAGGAAATCGTTTTGCTTCATGAAAGACCAATCTGCAAAATTTACTGTAATCTGATAAATCAGACCAAAAAATTAACATTCATCAGAAAACCCCAGGCTGTTAAAAAGAAAGGTATACAGAGGCCCTAGGATCATAGAGTTGCTTGGGTTGGAAGGGACCTTCAAGACCATGTCATTCCATCCCACTGCCACGGGCAGGGACACCTTCCGCTAGCCTTGGTTGCTCAAAGCCCTGTCCAACCTGGCCTGGAACACTTTCAGGGATAGGGCAGCCATAGCTTCTGTGGGAAACACGTGCCAGGGAGTCACCACCCTTTGAGTAAAAAATGTCTTTCTTATGACCAGTCCAAACCCACAGTCTTTCATTAAAACCATTGCCCCTCTGTCGCTGCAGGTCTCAGTAAAAAGTCTCCCTCGATCTTTCTTACAAGCCCCCTTTAAATACTCCCTGGAGCCTGCTTTTCTCTGGGCTAAACAACCCCAGCTTTCTTAGCCTCTCCTCGCAGGAGAGGTGCTCCAGTCCTGAGATAATTTTCATAGCCGTTCTCTGAACCTTTCTCGTGCGTGCCATGTTCACCTTACAAGCCAGTCCTTTTCAATAACACCAAGAGTCAACGAAATCTTTCCTGAAGTGTGCACTGTTCCACTAGTGTTGAGATTTTTGCATCTTACCCTGTGTATGTCAGAGGGAGAACTCAATTAGACTGATCACACTTGTGGTTTACATGGGATTTGATGTTCAAGACAGAGAGACCAAGAAGAAAGTCTAGGACACGAGCTAATAAATACAGCCTTATACATGTCTGGTTCTTCTGCCTGTACAGCTCAGCAAACAGAAACGGAAGTTTTCATCTTTTTTTAAGAGTTTGGTTATTGAACTGGACAAAGATCTTTATGGACCTGACAATCACCTTGTGGAGGTGAGAAGGTTGTGCACCCTTTGCATACAAGCCAGTTACTGGCACACATAAACACCTGGCGCCTGTTGCTTCTCTTGTTTAAGGGACCTTGCGTTCATTATCTCATTTAAGCTATTTTCAAAGTTTTCAAAATTCCATTCTTCTTAAGAATGTTTGCTAAAGAAATCTACTCTAAAAACATAGATGGATTGGTGATGTCATGCACATCTTAGAACAGAATGCATGAAAAGATGAAAAAATTGTGCACATTTTTCCTAACAAGTAAAGTGTGCTAACAGCAGAGCAGATTCTGCACTAAAGCTGAATTTAAATGACTGGGGGGTGGNGTGGTTTGGTTTTGTTGTTGTAGGGTTTCTTTCTTAAATTGCCACCTCTTCAGAAAGCTTGTACTTGTGTGATTGTAGCACGGTGTACTGCACGAGATGCATCTCCATGGACATCAGTGAAAAAAAGACCAATAATTTTGCTTTTCCCTTTGTTAGTGGCACAGAACTCCCACAACCCAGGAAACGGACGGCTTCCAGGTGAAGAGACCTGGGGATGTCAGCGTGCGATGCACATTACTCCTCATGTTGGACTACCAGGTCAGTGCACTGCTTTCGGCGTGGAAAATACAGCCACTGGGACCTAGTGCAACGGGGCAAATTCATCTCGTCACGTACATCAAAACCCAATATACTTGAACTTGCAGTGTCACGTGGTCCCTTGAAGGTGGAATGATACCAAATTGACAGGTTATTTAAAATCTAAAGGGGACAAATCAAGTGAGTTTCTAATATAGTCTAGCTAAATATTGGTCTTAACATTATGATAATTAGTATTTTTATTGTCCACCTGCAGAAAAAAATATGCATTTTCTCCTCTAGCTTCTCAGAGAATAGTCAGATAAGTTGCACACAAGTTACGCATGTGGTTCTTTAAAAAAAAATTCAAATAAGTAGCTTTTGCTAGTGGTACCTGAACTAGCTGTGCAGCTGTGGCAGCCTTACCTTGGAACAAGCGATGGATGCTGCAGTTGTGGAGCTCACTAATCTGACTGAAATCATCCCTGGAAGAAGTGTTGCTGTCTTAAGGAAACTGTTAAGAATGCACTGCTGCGAGTAGATGGGATCCCCCTTTTCAATGACAATTCAGGCTGAGATGCATTTTGATGGTATAACTTTAGGAACTTGTTCTCTGCCACCTTCTTTCTCCTCCAGGCAAATAGCACTATTCGGGATATAGACACTCCATTTTATATTAAAATTTCATTGATTATAGGAAGCATATGGGATAACTGAAATACTGATAGAGGCAGCAAGAATTTTTGCTGTTAAGACAATATAATGATGTTTGTTATGCTCACTGTTATTATAAATTTATGCTTTAGAATAAATGTTCTTTTATACTTAAGTCTTGATTTGTTATAAAGCTAGCTTTGGGTGACCTGCCACCCATCAGAGTAATCCTTGCTTAATAATGTGGCAAATACTAAACACTAAACCTGAGTATGAATACACACTTGAAGAAGCATCAAATTCCAAATTGCCCAAGGAATTTGTATTACTAGAGATGGAGAACAGGGAAGTTGAATTGTATCACTGAGATCAGGAAAAGAAATAAAATCCATTGACTGGTTGTGGTTGGGTAAATGTTTTGGTGTGCACCAGAATGGTGGGAACATGCCTGAAAAAACGGAGTTCTGAGACAGTTTGTTGATGTGAGACAGCAGTTATTAGCAACTGTGGAAGCATCATCCTGCCTTCCTTCTCTCTGTGGTTAACTTCCCGTAGTTCAGAGGAAGGGCTGTTCTTTTTCTTCTCCCATTCCCAAAAGTGAAAATTTGCATCAGAGTTGAAAAGGGAAATTCTTCCTGAGTCTTTGTGCAAGTTTTTATTATTTGAAGCAGGTGCTACTGGCAGTCCATGTGCACAGCACAGATACAATGTCCCTCTTCCAGAGTACTGTGAAAATACAAACTTGTATTTTTGCAATCTCTGCCATTGAATGGGATGCTTCTCCTGAGAACAGATTCCCCCGAGAATTAAAACTGAAACTTCATACTTGTGTATCTGTTTGCTTTCCTCTTGATTAGCACCTCCTTTGCTTTCTGTTCCAGCCTCCCCAGTTTAAACTGGACCCACGGTTGGCCCGTCTGCTGGGGATCCACACGCAGACACGCTCGGCCATCATCCAGGCTCTCTGGCAGTACATCAAAACAAACAAGCTGCAAGACTCCCACGATAAGGAATATATAAACTGCGACAAGTACTTCCAGCAGGTAACTCTTTCTTGGACACAGTAGTTCTTTAGAAGCAAACTGTAACATCGAGCCACAAATTTGGGATGAGTGAAAATGACTGATTTTTATCTTCACTTGATGATTTGCAGTGTCCTCAGTACTGAATGGCTTTCAGCAGCCACTACAACTAATATCATTAACACCCTCCCTGTGTGCCAGTGTTGTCAAAAACCCCTACATGTGGTGGTTCAGCACTCCCACAAAAGCTGTGGCCTTTCCAGGAAGGAGGACTTCTGAATTGATTTGATGAGGCTTTTTCCTCCATTGTATCATTTTATACTAAGAAACATGAAATAATCTGCTGATTGTCGAATCTTATCTAGACCTGTTTTCTTCCCTTCTCTTTCCCTGTTTATGAAGGAAGAAGACATGGAAGATATAATTAGAAAAGCTTTTTCTTCTTAAATCTTCTTCAGATAATGAAATGATCTGCACGATATGTTGAAAGTAGCATGTTGAGACTTTTTGTCTTTCACAATGACCTCTAGAATTAACCAAGAAGGCAACTTAAAAGTATCTCCACCCTTTCTGTTAATATGATTATGGGGTTTTTTTTTGAAAGGTGGTGTTAACTGAGCTACCACTGTCTTACTTGGCTTTGTTTTTCTCTAGCTACAGGCTCACATGACTTATTTAAAAAGTAATTAGAAGTAGGGTTTGTGACATACTTCTGTGTAAGGAAAGTACTGGCAATTACAATGAATGAATAATGTTTTAGTGAGCAATGAAAGTAACTGTTGCAATGAAACTTGTGTCCTAGTTTTCTTTTTAAGTTTTTATTTTCTGTTTGTTACTAATTTGCCCTACAACAATTCAAAGTAGCCAAAGCTTGAAGTAAACTTAGACAGCTTTGCACATTTGAAAATACCAAATGCAACAAAATAACTTTGAGATTCGTGGATATTTTTAGGAATATAGAACCAAAGTGATCAGGATTATATAGTCACTCTCTTGTTTGTTTGGGTTTTGTTTTTTTGAGAATTACAGCATACAGTCTTTCTTGCATATAGTGAAAATTCCATATTAAAACCACATAAGAATTTTTGGCAAAATGACAATTCTGTTCTCTTGATTAGATGATTTGATTTCCATTCTTTATTTATCTGTAGCCAGTTTAGACTGAGTTTTGTTTCTGCCAGCCCAAAGAGGAAATGGTAAAGGGGAGGTGAAAAATATTTGAAAAATCATGAGCAGAATGAAAAAGGTGAAAAAGGAGTAATTTTTTATATTTTGGTCAATAATTCCAGTCCATTAACTAAAACTGGCAGGTAGCAAGTTGAAAACAAACAAAAGAACTCAAGCATATTTAAACTGCAGAACTCCTTGCAATAGAACCTTGCAAATGCTAACAGTGTATGTAAGTCATAAAAGTGACAAACCAATGGATGAAAAATCTTGAGCTGTTTTAAATGCAAAGCTGTGGAGGTTGGGAGAGTGTTTTTTGGGGAAGAACCAGTATATGTATCTCCTGTTCTTATATTTTTCCTTTAGTATCCTCTTTTTGCCGCTACCAAGGGCAGGATAGCATGGTAGATTTGCAGCAGATCCTTTGTATGACCCCGTACAGGTGTACTTTTAGTAAGCACAAGGGCCTTCTCGATTTTACTTATTTTATTTTTCAGTTTAAGAACTTTGCTAGAATAAGAACTTGTTGAAGCCATCTTCTCATGCATCTCATTAGAGATTTATTTGGTCGTAGGTCTCCTTTGCCTTAGAACTCTGCAGGAATGCTATGATACCTGATAATTGTCTTCTCATCCTCAGAAGATGAGTCAAGTGAGAGAGTTGGGAAGTAGCTGATTGCTTTTCTAGAAGACTGAACCTCACACCCTGCGAGAGCTGGCTTATCTGAAATAAGTTTCATAAGAATGCAGTGCTTGCACAGATTTAAATCATAAATGGGATTGTTTTGAGTATTTCTGTTTTCCTAATATCTCTGGCAAAACTGTCCTAATTAGCTGATATTGCTTTCAAAACTGATGCTACTACTTAGGAATCTGAATCCCCTTACAATAAATGAAATATTTAATTATGAGGTTTTTTTTGTTTTTCACTCTAATACTCTGAGGTTGAAAGACAGAGGGCAAAGGAATTGGGTTAGTAATGCCTTCCAGTCTGATAATATGTAGATGATACAGTCTTAGCCACTTAACTCCTGGGGAAAAAAGCATTGTCCTAGCTGGAAGTGTGCATATCACTTAGGGGAGCAGTGCATGACGCACCAGTGTCTCTGGCATTTCCCTTGAGATACTGGTCTTCTCATTTGAAGACTTTTCTGAATCCTGCACTGCTGTGTTGTGGTTATATCTAAGGGCACAAGACAATACAGACTAAAAAATTATCACTGAATGAGTTACCTGACCCACCAGGATTACTGTAGCCAGAGAGGCTTTCAGACCCAGGGGTTACAAGTTTAGACCACTAACTCCAGTTAGACAGGAATATGAGAAGCTTTAGGAAAATTCCACCTATCCTTAGTTTCCAGCCTTCCATCCTCTTCTCACTAATGTGTGTCCTTGATCCCTTTTCCCTTCCTAAAGCACTTGTCTCTTGGGCATGCATCAGTTAGGAGTTTGACATGAGTGTCAAGCCAGTGGTTGAGCAGATTAGATGGAGCTTGGTGTGGAGAGATTTTGGGTGGGAATACCACAGTCATCTCTATCAAGTGTCAGAATTCAGAACTCAAATAAGGCGTAAGCTGCAGACTCATTAGGTTTTGTTACTTCCTTGTTCTTCAGAAACTAGCTGGCTGAATTCCTGGATGCAGGCAAGTCCTACAAATCAGACAGATTTTAGAGTTGATGAAGACGGATCCTTTTCTGTTTAAAAACACTGTTCACATCAGCAGGGAGATTTGAGATCCACTGTGTTACAAGCGAAAACAAGAAAAAAGTTTCAAAGGTATTTCAAGAGCAATAGAACCTTGCAAATGGCTACCAGAGCTGGCTCCTAGGTATTTCTGCTGCCAAATTCACTCACTTGAGAAAACTGTGAGTTTCAAAAGATACCCTATCTGAGGAACCAGAGCATCTGACTTTATATGTTTATTCTGCAACCTGATAGTCCTTTCTTTTCAAGCCTGCCTGCATCCTTTGTCTCTGGAGCTGCAAAGCTTATTTCTGTTTACAGATACACTACTCATAGTATTGTATCTCTTCTGTCAGGTGAAAATAGTTTCTCTAAGAGGGATTTGCATTGGCATAGGCCTGAACATTTTTACAAATTGCCTCCACATAACGGCACATTTGAAGGCAAATGTTAATATATAGAAAGTCCAGGTTTGGTGGGTTTTTTTAAGGTCAGTTTAAATGGAATATCTTTAGAGAAAAGTCTGTTTGCCTGTTCAGAGCATGAAAAATCACAGTAGGAAACAAAGGCTGTAATTATATTTCTGAAAACTCCATGTGTAAAGAGTGTTTCTAGATTCACAGCAATGCACTGCAATTACTCACAGAAAATTTCCAAACTCTACAGCTTTTAACCCTTTCCAGAAGATTTTTTTTTTTTTTCTGAATTCAGTAGAAACGCATTGTGTGATTTTCGGGATTGTCCTGTGCAGAGCCAGGAGCTGAACTCAATGACCTTTGTGGGTCCCTTCCACCCCAGGATATTCTATGAGTCTATGATTCTGTTTAGCTTCTGGACCATAGTAAAGAGAAGGTAGTCGTGAGCCCTTGTTTGGAAAGGGGTGGATCCCTTCCAAAAGCCTGTTCAGGCTTTGGTTAAAAATAAGTAATATCACGTTGACTTTATTTTTCCTTAATCCTAAAAAACCCACAAATTGCAAATTGTTTTAAAATCCAGAAATGTTTTCTTGTATTTTTCTCTAGCACAAAACGTCACAGGAAACATTCCTTGGGGGAAAAAAGGCAAACTGTTTTTATGTTTTCTCTGATAAAAAACCACAATCATTTTCTTTACAATGTGCTGTTGTAAATCCTCAGTAAGAGAGGGAATATTTGCTTCTCTCCCATCATTGATAGAGTTGATCTTCATGTCCCATTAAAGGGCACAGTCTTCATGTGCCCTCCAGCAGCTAAACCAAAAGTTAGCCACCTGAAATTATCATGACCTGATGGATATTTCGGCAAGCCCAGATAAAAGTACAGCAGCAAGTTACAGGGACAGAAGTGACCAAAAATTTAATCTGTGCAAGGAACCTGAATTACAGCTTTCAAAACCACCTTCCTTAATTGCCTCAGTTCCTTGTGAGCTACAGATTTATTACTTTCTCATTTAACTGCAAGATAGGCTTTGGACAAACATTTGTTGTTTATTGTGTTCCAGATCTTTGACTGTCCACGGCTAAAGTTTTCTGAAATTCCTCAGAGACTCACTAACCTACTACTGCCACCAGATCCGATAGTGATAAACCACATCATCAGGTAAGATGGCTGGTCAGCTCAGCACTGTCTTATGCAAAACACCCAGTAGATAAAGTACAGAAACAGCCACAGCTAGCTCTAGGGACCAGAATCCAGGTTTTATAACTTCCAGGTGAATACCTTGGACTTCGGTGTGTGTTGGTTCTATTTGTCATTCTAGTTTGTATCATTCTGAATTTTTTTCACTAGCATGGCACCAGTTTTCTAGGAGTATGAAAAACAGCTTTTATATTTACTGGAATACCATTGAGAGTTGATCGGGCCTTTCCCCTAAGGAGAGAGGAATGAAAGTTTGAACCCACAAAAAGAGATAAAAAAGAAATTGAAATGAGATATTGTACATCATGGGCAATCATTCTAATCACCGATGCATTAATTAAAATGTACAACAGTATTACGATTTCAAATGCAGGGCCAGTCCATGCATGCTTTGTTGGGATTGGGTCCGCTCTTTGACTGTTCGTCTTATCCTGAGAATGCCAAGGAGTCGAGAGATCTCCAGAGATTTACAACAAAGAATGACTGGATTCAGAGGAGATCATTGTGACCAAGATACTGAGCTCTCATATCCTGGTCAAAGCAGATGTCATTGTGGCATTGCAGATGAAATACAACTTTCAGCTCTCTAGGGCTCTTTCAGCATGTGCCATATTTAAGTGACAACTGTGTACATGGAGGAGGGGGATAAAGAGATTTCTGGGGATTTCAACTTTACTGTTCAGATATGTCAATCCTTTCCAAGTTTATTTGTGGTCTGAGTCAAAACACTGATTCTGGGTGTTTAAACATTATTGTTACTTAAGCACGGTGATTTGATTTCCTTCAGAATATTGATAGCAAACGTTGCTTAAAATTGGGCTCTTTATTTTAAATTTGTAACAGATGTGATAAGTTTAAATATTACATAGGCTGTGAAAATAAAATTTGCTTTTTGATTAATTTGAATATCTCAGAGTAATGAAAAGCAGCTTGGCGGCTGTGCAGATTGAGAGCTGTGTATGTACTGTCAATGGGCACAGCTCAGTGACCTGTCTGATGGACCACAAAACAGCTGAGGTCCTCAGAGATAGTCATTGCTTAGAGAAAAATTACAAGGAACTGATGATGATGTTTCCAGGGGCAGAGAGATGGCAAAAAGGTTCTGGAGAAAGTGTTTTTTGTCAGGTACCAGCTAAAGAACAGGACTTCGTGTCTAGTAGCATTCTCTGATACACTGTGTGCACCACACAGCACCTGACAACCTTAAATGGTACTGATATAACAGTGTGGAAAAATGAAGAATTGATCTCCTGAGAACAGGCAGTACTTTGGCAGTGAAGTCTTTACAGTGTCAGGCCAAGCTAAAATAAATCTGGAAGTTTATCACTGATTTTAAAGAAAGTAAGTGCTTTTTAGGCTCATAAAGTCACAGAATAATTTCCAGTAGAAGGGATTGCTGGTGGTCATTGAGAGCTCCCCCATCCAAAGTCAAGTCAGGTTCAAAGTCTATCCGGGATACATAGGGGCTTGGTCCAATCAAGCTTAAAACAGGGTCTCACAAATGCTCTGCCCTGTCCCCCTGCATTCAGTTTTTCAGAATGAATGTAGTCAGCCATGGAAAGAGTAGGCCAACTGCCTGTCCTGGTTTAATCCAGTCTTCAACTCAGACTCCCCATCCACTTGTTCTCTCTCCAGCAGGGCAGGGGGGAGTGTTGAAAAGGTAAAAGGGAGAGAATTCATGAGCTGAGATAAAGACAATATAACAAATTATGATGATGATGATGGTGAGGGTGATGAACAAAATCCAACAATACAAGTGATACAGATGAAAACTATTGCTCACCACCAACTGATTGATGCCCAGCGAGACCCTGAGCAGTGAACACCTGCCCCAGTTTACCGCTCAGTGTGGTGCCACATGATTTGGAATATCCCTTTGGTCAGCTGGGGTCAGCTGTCACAGCTGTGTCACCTTCCAGCTCCTTGTGCACCCCCAGCCTCCTCGCTGGCAGGTGGTGAGAGGAGCTAAAAAGGTCTCAACACGCTGTAAGCAACGATCAGCAATAACGAAAACATCTCTGTGTGACCAACTGTTCCCAGCAGAAATTCACAACACAGCCCCATATCAGCTCCTACTCTATCCCAGCCAAAACCAGCACGCTACTACAGGTAATTTTTCATCACTAGTGTTTGTAAATATATATGCTCTTAATTCAGATAGATCCTCAAGCCTGCCTTTTACAGGAAGGTCAAGTAGATCACAATTATTCATTCCAGTTTTAGAGGATATGCACAGAGACAAAAATATGAAGTATTCTAAACTTATTCTAGAAATTTTAATAGTATTGTAGAGTCACTCTCTGAGCAACAACAACCTTCCTTTTTGAAAAAAAAGGAATTAAAAAAGCAATAGGATTGAAGTGGATATAAAGTAGAGATGAACAAAAAGTCTCTGATCTTGACAAATACTTTAAATACTAATTTAAAATTTGTATTTAAAATAGGTAGACTCAAACATACAGAATGCAATTAAACATATAGATTCTGTAATGGTTTCTGATCCCCATGATACTGAACGCATCAAATTTAAAACTGGTAGAAGTAGAAACTGGTAGAAATCTTCTTACCTGAGCTCAAGCTAGAACTGGAGATTTTCTTGAGTTGCACTCCTAATTGCAGCTGACGCACCTGAAATCAGAGGTAAAAAGAAAAACCTCTCTGGGATTTCCATTTCTGCAAAGAAGCAAGACATCTTCCACAGTACTGAAGGACACAAGCAGACTGCAAAGCATAGCTCTCCAATATTCTTCTGGTACAAACAGGTTGTCTCTGGATTCCCCCTTTTTGACTTACCATCGTGATGTTTCAAAAAAACAGTTCCTTATAGGGAGTGAATTGGCCATGCTGCGGTGGGTTTCTGTTGCCTCTCACCCTAATCTCATGCACCTCCAAGGGGAGGCTGGCCCTGTCTGTGCTTCACCAGCCCATAAGGCAGTCGCACTCACCCAGGCAATCTCCTTTTCCCTTTTCTCCTCCAGGCCAGAGAAGCTCTTGCAGCTTCTCTCGCCAGGTCTGTGCTCCAGCCCCCAACTTCCTGCTGAGCCTCTGCGGGCCTCGCTCCAGAGTGTCACATCTTTGTGGTCCTGTGCCCACCAGTCCAGATCCAGTTTCACCAGCGTGGCATAGCGAGGAAGAGCCTCTTTGCCAGGCTTGATGGCAACACCCGCGCTAATACAGCCCCTTTTGCAGCTGACCTTTGCTGTGGCTGCCTTACCCCACAGACTCCTTCTGCACTTGTTGTCTGTCCGTCAGGGCCCCCAAGTCCTCTCCTGCCAACCTGTTTTCTACCCCGCCGATGCCCACCTGTCCCCCTGCACGGCGTCATTCTATCCCAGGAGCAGAACTTTTCCTGTGCTGAACTTGACCGTGCTGAAGTGCCGTCCCGTTTCTGCGGCCTGTCAGAGTCCCTCTGAGCAGCCCTGCTGCCCTGGCTGACTTGGGCTCAGGACCCTGGGGGAGGCCTGAGGACAGGACTTAACCAGGAGCAATGGAGCCAAAGACAACGTGGAGAGCCACAGCCTTCTCTGTGGCTTTTGACATGAGCAGCAGAACCAGACCCAGACCTGGGTTTTCCTTAGCTTTCCTTCCGCTCCTGGTCTCCTTGCAGGTAGCCACAGCGTCACAGATTCTCAGAATGTTTGAGGTTGGAAGGGACCTCTGGAGATCATCTGGTCAAATGCCCTCCCCTGCTCAAGCAGAGCCACCTGTAGCAGGTTGGCCTCAGACACATCCAGACGGCTTTTGAGTGGGAGACTCTGGGCTGGGGAAAAGGCAGATGGGCTTCAAGGGTCTTACTGCAACTTGTGCTATTGCTTGGTCACCCTTACAATAAAAACGTGTTTCCTGGTGTTCAGATGGAGCCTCCTGTGTTTCAGTTTGCACCAACTGCCTCTTGTCCTGTCACTGGGTACCACTGAAAAGCTCCTGGCTCTGTCTTCCTTAAAACCTCCCTTCAAGTTTTGGTAAGTTCCCTCACCATCAGCCTTCTGTTTTCTAGGCTGAATAGTCCCAGATCTCTCAGCCTTTCCTCAGCTGTGAGGCGCTCCAATGCCTTAATCATCTTCATGGACCTTTGCGAAATTCTCTCCAGTAGCTCCATGTATCTTTTGCACTGGGACGCCCAGCACTGAACACAGTACTCCAGGTGTGTCCTCACCAGTCTTGAGAATAGAGAAGGATCACCTCCCTCCACCTGCTTACAACACTCCTAATGCAAATCCATCCCTGGGAGTTCTTCTGCTCCCCCATGTCTGACCAGCTCAATTAGATCCTGAGCAAACTTTTTTACTACCTACTGCAGATGCACACAACCCACACATTTCACAGATAGTGTTGAGAAGCCAGCCTTTTTTGTATTGCAAGTGACAGTGACTGAAATCTGATTTACCAGCTACTGCACTGAAGACTGTTTCCTGGTTAAGAAACTTTAGTCTAACAATAAAGTAAATGTTAAGTCTAAACACTGGTAAATTAAATATAAATTTAGGGCAGGACAAACCAAAGAATGATACTGATATTTAGCATAATGGGTCTCAGGAGGATGTTAGAAATTAAATTTCATGGTCTGGGCAAAAGCTCCAACTCAAAAGTCTGTGAAATCTGACTGATAAAAGATGAAAGAAAATACTATAATATGAAAATGTGTAAAGATACCTTGTTCTTAAACTTTTATCACAGCATCTGCAACAGACTTTATTGAAGAGTGTGTTCTGGGCTGGATGGATATTCAATCTGATTCATTGTGGCAGTTCTCATGATCTTGTGTTATACTCTCCATAGTGTTGACCCCAATGATCAGAAGAAGACGGCTTGTTATGACATAGATGTAGAAGTTGAAGACCCATTAAAGGGCCAGATGAGTAGTTTTCTTCTCTCAACAGCTAACCAACAGGAGATTACAGCACTGGATAACAAGGTATTAGCCCAAGAGTAACGTACTCATTGTGTAGCTTCATGTGGGTTTGGTTTCATATGTCGAAGACAGTAGTGCTGTGAGACGGGGACTTCTTAAGGGCATGTGCTTTCAAGGGATGAATCAGCCAAATGCAGTGGGAATACATAGGGGTGAATGAGGGCCAGGGCCTGACACGGTTGTTGAGGTGGTAAGAGTTTCGCAGGTAGCGTACCAAGTCCCCTGACACTTGAGAACCCCCTTAACTGTATGACTGTAACTTTTTATTGAGAGGTCATGATATCTTGCTAAATTGCTAAGCCAAAGCTGGGAGAATCTCATACTCAGGTGTGGGTTTTGTATTCATAACTGCAGAACGGCTCTCTGCATTAGGTGGAGATATGGAACACGCATAGCAGGAAAATCATTTGGAGCAGTTTGGCAGTTTTAAGTGTTAGTGGAAGAGAATCATGTGCACTTCAAATAATAATACCTGTCTTAAGGCAGTGGTGGGCTTTGCAGGCAGGTTTAAGGGTACCTGTCCTACGGGCTGTTAGCCAGTTCTGGCTTATGTCAATGGCTGGTTTGGATCTGTAAGGGATAAAGAAAAGTGCCTCCTCAGACCAAGGCCCAGGTTCTCTTTGTTTACTTCTAATACAAACAAATAAGTTAAACTCTGGTCTTCATGCAATTTTAAAGGGGGTCTGGGCAGCGGCAATGCAGTGGATTCTGGTAACTGTTGCAGCACCTTTCCTGTGATGGCTCTTGAGGAAGGTCCTTTTCAGCAGGGCAGCTGCTCAGTCAGTTGGTTCCCAGCCCTATACAAGCTTGCAAGCAGCATGCATAGGGTTATTCTGTTTCCAGTCCTGCTCACCTTTTCACTTGTCTGTGTCACCTCTTTTTCAAGTATCTGCTACAGCACAGGGCAAGCTGTGATCAGTGAAGATACTGAAGTCACTGCTGGGTGAATGGGCATGGGCTGCTCCTGTTACCCTCTGTGCATTGCATTGCTGTGCTGCCATGGACTCCCCTCCTGGGAATTCAGCGCATGCCAACGGAGTTCACTCCACACAACTACAGCATTTTCCCAAAGAAGGAATGATTTTAAGTTGGCAGCAGCTCTCTTCTCTTAACATACTATGTAGTACTTACACTAGTAGCCTTGATGGCATAGCCAGATCAGGGGAGGATTATTTTCTCCCATGTGCTTGGTCACCTTAGCTGTTTTGGCAAAAGAGATAAATACGTGAAACTAAACAAAACAGGTTTACTATTTCAAACTAGAATTTTAGAGGAACAGGGTAGCAAAAGTTTGCTTTTGTGTGTGTCTGTGTGCAAATGACTCATGAACTGTCCTCCTCCTGACCATACGTGATGATATTATCCATTATAGGACCTTGATTTCTCTTCAGTCTTCATTCTTCCCTGCTAGTTAATGCTCATGTCTTCCATAATATTTCTGAAGATATGATTCATTTTCTATAAACCTTCCATACTCGTGATTTCTCATTGTTCACGCCCTTCTTCTTTCTGCAGCCGTCATGACTTTTACAGGGTTTCTTTTAAGAAAAAGTCCAGAAGTCATGGCTGTTCATTTGACATGGACTTGATCAGGAAACCTCTAGAGTTTTTAAGGATTACAGTAGGATATTGAACAGGTGATTATGATGATGATGATGGTAACCAGGGGAATCATTTCTTTCTTGCATTGGGTACTGTTTAACTGCATGTTTATGTAGCACCTTTCCTCAAAGATCCCAGTCTTGGCAGGCAGAGTGACTCTACACAGGAAATTATTACATTGTACAGTGACATGGCTTAGCTCTGCATGCCATGCAGGAGTTCAGTACAGAAAGTGAAGGAGAATCCTGTACATACTTGTATTGCAGAAGTGCAAGTGAAACCAAAATGTAGTGGCAGGATTGCAGTTAAGTTGCTGCTTTTTGAATTGAAAAAGCCCTAGGAACCTGCACAAGTCTGTGGTGTAAAATTGTCACCTTTGTACATCACCAGGAATACAAGGATAGTAACAGAGCTGACCTGATGGTCACTGGAGCATGGCAGAAAGTAAAGAATATCTGCTTTGTTTCTTTTTTGTCAGATTCATGAGACAATTGAGTCTATAAACCAGCTAAAAATACAACGTGATTTTATGCTGAGTTTCTCCAAGGATCCCAAAGGATACATCCAAGACCTTCTCCGATCCCAAAGTAGGGATCTTAAGGTGAGCTAAGGTTTGAAAAAGAATGAATAGTGGAAACAGAATGGAAGAATTTTATCTAAATGTACGTAGAATATCTAGCCAAACATCTAGGATGAGTAATTGGTGGAAGATAGACATTGAGTGGACTACTGCAATCCCAGAGTAGACAGTATGCAGAAAAGACAGTTAAGGTCATTTTCCAGTTCCAGTGGAACAGTGGTGCTTCTCGGGAGTGGTAGGTCAGTTTGTGGTCAGACAGTAAGTTCAAAATGCAGGGCTGCGTTGATGTATTCTGTGAATTGAAATCTGTGTAAAACTCAGCAGGAGCATCCTACGTATGAGAACAACACAATTTGGGTGTTTTGTTGGTTCATAATTTAATCTATCAGATGTCTTTGAGTTTATCTTTGAGATGTGCAAGAAATGGACTGTAAAGAAGTTCAGTTGTTTGCCAGCAAAAATTAATTATTTGTTCCTCATAAAGTTTCTCATTTTCTGTCTTTAACTGAGATGCCTCAAAATCAGTTGTATTAATGAATCCATGAAATTATTTTAATAAAATCATTGTGTCTTTCTTATATGAATGCCTGTTGTTAAGTGAATAGTCTTCTAAAAATCTACTGTTAAGATTATGGTTATTATTACTTATATTGTATTCAAAGGGGACAGGCATCTGAAAGAATGTTTAAATAAAGCAGACTTTGACTTGAGGAACTTAAAAACAAAGCTGTTGTGGAGCTTCTCTAGCTATATACATGGAATAGTGGTTCAGAGTTTTCCCTGACTGACAGCTAGGCCCATAAGAGCCTTTTCTATAATGTTCTGCCCTGCTGGCATTAGAGTTGTGATTCCACAACACTGCTTTGCAAAATATACCAGTAACTGTATTTACCTGTGGTTCTGTGATGCTGGAGACATCAGAATTCTGTTTTTTGTAGAATGGTTCCAACCCCCTGCTGCCCTATCCCTGGAGGCAGATTGGACGGGGCTTGGAGCACCTGATCTAGTGGAAGTTGTCTCTGCCCTTGGCAGGGAGTGGAACGAGATGAGCTTAAAGGCCTCTTCCAACACAAACCGTTTGATCATTCTATGATCCTGTTTTGGCAGTAAGCACATATTGTCCGTTTGCTTTGGGCTTTGAGAACAGCTCTCACCATTTTTATGTGTAATGTAGATAAATTTCCACTCTGTGTAAATCTGAAAGTTTCTCTGTGTGGTAGAAGAGCTATGGTGAAAAATGGTTTTATTTTTGTCACAGGTGATGACTGATGTGGTTGGAAACCCGGAGGAAGAACGCAGAGCCGAATTTTATCATGAGCCATGGTCTCAAGAAGCTGTGAGCAGATATTTCTACTGCAAGGTATGAAAGAAATATCCACACTGCTGACTTGCAAGTGCATCTCCTGCCACTGAGCAATTTAATCTGCTAAACTGTACAGTGTGTCTTTTTCTTTCAGATTCAGCAGCGCCGACAGGAATTGGAACAATCTTTGGGAGTGCGTAACACATAAGTACTGCTCACAAGATTCCATTGGCATCGTGACCACCAAACCAGTGGACTTTTCAGTGTTACTTAGCTCACTGTTACACATGGACCTGCTTCCTGACTGGATGAGAACATACTGTCAACACACCAGTCAGAGCACCAGCTTTAGAGTGACCCTTGAAAATCTTGCCCGAGACGGGTGTCTCAAACCATACCAAGCCAGAGACAGCACCATACAAGTGTCAGTGTGAAAGAAGACTAAAGGTTCACTCATCAACGCACATCATTAAATTTTAGTGGAAAGTTAGACACTACACAGCAAATCCTAACGGGCTATGCATAGAATTGTGGGTGGCACCGATGGGGGAGGTTGAGATAGGTGTTCTGGGAGACCACAGATTTAGAGAAATAAATGCAGTTCTTATCCTATGGTACCCAAGAGTCTCAAACAGTAACTTACCTGGAATTGGCCAAGATAGTCTTTCTTATAGCTGTGGAATGCTTTATATTCCTGAATAGAGTTTTTATTCCAGCCAGACCAATGCGAGAAGCTATATCACCATCTGAAAGAACAAACTAGGAGGATTTTCATCCTGGAATGCAGAGCCCGTCTGGAAGAAAAACATATAGTCAGGACATCTCTTCTGCAGATGCAAATAATTTCTCTTCCCCTTGTCCCGGCAGTGAAAGGTAGATTGAATCACACATCAGTGGATGAGTATGATCTGTATACTGTACTGAGAGAAAGAGAATCATCCCTGGGTTAAGAGCTTCCTGGGTGTCCCTAGTATCAGCGGTGTTAGCAACAAATGAGGCATTCTGAGAAAATGAAAATAACGTAATGGTGCTTTGCTGATGCCTGCCTTTAACACAGCAGATATTAACAATAAGTATTTATGTAAAATACCAGATTACTTAAATGTTTCTCTGTGTGCCTGTAGGGTTCATCACTGAAAAGAACTTCTGAATTCTTGGTGCAGAATCCAAGAAGCTTAACTTCATGTAACATGATAGTTTTTTCTTTACTTCAAGATGTTAGCAGAGTCCCTGGATTGGTCTCACATTTTGATCATAGGTGAGCTGCCTCTTACTATTAATTATGTAGCTCTCCCGTACATGATATGTGCTGGTTATTTTGGATGCTGTTGAGTTATGAAGCACTATCAGCCTTAAATAGCACAGAGAACATATCCCTTGGAAATCATCTTCTTTGTAAATATACGACAAATTCAGATTATGGGAATTTATAGAACAAGTACTTGGAAGCAGGGACATCTTCCTTAAATCCTTCCCCTCCTCATTTTTTGTAGTGCACAAACGAGTTGTGATTAAAGGCCCAACATGATTTCTAGTCCAAAAAGCAGCTGCCAAAGTATAACTCTGTCTATTTTATGTGGCACTCAAAATGCTCTTCCAGGTTACTCCTTTTCACCTCCTTTCTCTCACTTCCTTGGAAAGAGAATCAAATTCACATGTGGTATGGAAGGAAGGCAGCTCTTCAGAATAAATGCATTTTTTTCTCTAGTATTGTGTTTTCTGCTGTCTTGGACTATTTCTCTCTTAGTTTAACTTAGAAGTTTCTTCTGTTCAGTCACAGAAGAGATAGTCTTCTCTTTTTGCCTTTGTTTAATATCTTTGTTTTCACATTAATAGTGCCATAGCTTTTACTCCGTCCATTGTGTTCAGAGATGTCTTGGAAAATATACTTTCGATTTCATTTATGTGATGGGAGTACTCTCACACAAAACCTGTGGTTGTGAGGAAAAGTATGGCAGTACCTCATTGCCTGAGGCCTTTTACTGGGAATGGCCTGATTTGGAATTTTTCCCTTTTGTATTAAAACCTCTTTTCACAGTAAAATCTGAAATCCTGCAGTCTTAAACTGGTTATACTGAGGGGCTGTGAGGCTGCCACAGTGATTGACTTGCAATGTTACTTAATTTAGGACTCCGCTAATTGGACTACAAGCAAGCATTATGAAGAGAAAACAGTGGGGGTCATCTGCTCTGTGCTTCCATATTTGTTACGCTGCCGTGTCTGTCGTGTGCATGCTGCTCAGTGTATAAAACTCTGTATGTGGCAAACAGAGCAGCTACATTCAGGGGCTATGTTCAGTCTGCAGGAATAAGAAATGCAGAGAAAGATATGCAAGGATATGAGAAGGGCACTGGACTGAGGTTGATGCCTGCAGAATGTGTGCCAGGGAATTCTGGGGTTTGAGAGCCTTCCCGCTAAAGTGGCATATATTTGCGAGAAGTATCAGTCATTTGCCACAGCTGGCAACATACTGCAGTCCAGCCTGGTTTTAGAGCCTCTGTAGAATTAATTGAATGGATCTGGTTCCCAGTCTCTTTGAGAGCAAATTAACAAAACTAATGTGGGGTTAGTGCCAGTGTTCACAACTGCATCACTGAAAGCTGTGTTAAGCAGCAGGGTTATACTGAAATGTGTGTCTGCATGAATCAGGCACTGGAGATGGCAGTCCAGGATCTAAATTCTTAGATCCTACTGTCTATAAAAAAAGACCAGTCACTACCAGTGAGTCTTAGGAATCAGGAGTCAGGTATCTTTCCGTCGGTTAAACTGGGGTTTGAGATTTTGATGCCTTTTTCCTGTGTTCGGGAGCTGTTCGGGCCTTTTAGTGAAGACACACAGAGAAAAATGTCCTCTGTTCCACAGGTGCAGCTAAGAGCTTGCTTGTTTGCAAAACAGAAATTTTATTTGAAGATAAATGGAGCAATACTGGAAGCAACTAGACCAAGTGTTGCTTGAGCATTGAAAGGGAAAGGTAGTGGCACTGAACAGGCAGGTAATTATGGCAGACTGTGAATGAGAAATTTATTTTGAATTCAGAATGGTTGTCTTTTTGTGTGTATAAAAGATGACAAGATGTTTGAGGGTCTTCAGTTGCTACAGTACAATTCAAATCTATGCATACTGCAAAAAAACCATTCTGTGCATAGAAGTAATTAATGTATAGATGATAATATAGATTGTTAGAAAATATAGCATCCGACCAGGAAAGAGTTCAACAGAATTCTGGAGTACCAGTGGGATGGGAATGTATCTTGGAGCAGAAGTGTTGACATGGCCAGTTAGAAACAGTTTTTTTAGTCTTCCGGGTTGTTGGCCACAAGGCAGGAATCAGACCAAATGTCTCTTAGAGATTGAAGGGGAAACAAAGGTTCTGTTATGGAATAAAGAGAAGAATACAGAAGTGGGAAAGGAAATTAAGAAATGGAGCGGAGTGGCACTGAAGCGCCAGTAAGGCACAGCACAGGATAATGTGCAAAGTACTCTTGGGAATAGCACAGCCCACACAAGGAGCGTGCTTGTGTGTGCCCGCGGGTACGCGGACACAGAGAGCGCGGGGCAGACACCGTCTCGGTCAGTGTGTACCTCGGGAAGTGGGGGGGAAGGACAGAACCAAAAGTTTTGCAAATAACTTTGAGACACACTGTCAAAGCATTTTCACTGTTACCAGCAGGGATTCAGTTGTTGGACATAGCGAGGGGGAGTAGCCGCAGTGCAGACATCGTCTCGGCTGGCAGGGTTTTTACACCACATTGTTTAGAACTTATCCAGTGAAAGCCAAGTGAAAATACTAGTGTATAAATCAATATTGGTGCATATCCTAGGGCTCCTAATTTTTCCAAAATGCTAACCAGGTATTTGGGGATTGTTGGTCTGGTTTTGTGTGGAGAACCTTTTATGACAATACAAAGAGATGAGGAAGGAAAGAAGGCCCTTTTTTCCTAAAGAAAGCAGTCTCCTTTCTGTAACTGCTCTGTTGTTTAATAGGATGTATCTGTTCTGCCAGATCCTGTATTATAAACACCTTTTCCAAACTCACTGAAGAGAGGAATTCTGTTTAAAAAATACAACAGTGGCTTTGTGAGAGTGAGCAAATACGTGTATAAAGAATGGGGGGGGGGGGGGGGGGGAGAGAGCGACTCCCTCTACTCTGTAGCCACCATATCCATTGTATGATGCCGAGTGATTCATAGAAAAGCTTTTAACAATAAATACTTTGTTTCTTTGTATCTCGTGCACCAATCTTATGTGTCTTAACAAAGACCGGTATGTTTCTGCTCCTGATGATGATTTCTAGTGTTTGGATTTCCCTTGTGAATGCACACACAAACAGGCAAACATTTACAGGTTTTAATGGGACTTGACAAACGTGAGAACCATTTCTGTTTAGATCTTTCTTACATGAATTCCTTTTTTCACTAGATTCCACCTTCAGCCATTTTCATATTCAGTAAGTGAGAAATCCTTTCCATTGGAGAGATCTGGCTCCTCTCCTTATCAGCCTAGAGCTAGAGCTTGGATGCTGAGAGGTCGTGTAGGAATTACACAGTCACCATCTCCACTGTGGTAGCAATTAGGTGGATGCCACTTCTATAGCGCTTGTCCCTAGGTTCTGCTTAAATAAAAAAATCAAATGGAGTTTCTTCTACTATGTGTAATATGTCATTGCAGTTCCAGATCGGGCCAGGAGCTTCTGACGAGGAGCCCCCTGTCACCTGTCGATTGTCGATTTGGCTGGGAATATTGTTTTGTTCCAGAGTGGCTGGGTGGAACACTGGCAACAGCTGTGGTTTGTCAGCTTCAGAGGTTGATTGCAAAAGTCACTGAAAAGAAGAATGACAACAAGGTTTGTCAAACTGGTGCTTTCAGACCCCACTTGCCTTCTTTTGTTTTGGGTTGGAGGTGGTCATGTATTTGCATTGCAGGGAATGAACGTCCACTTCCAAATTCAGCCCAGCGGGTCCCAAAGGCTCTTACTGGGAATACTTCTTTACTTTCTTTCATTTGTGATAACATAATCTCCAGACAGCCAGGAGAAATTCCCTAATTTCTTCTGGAGAAAACCACATGGCAGAGGCAGTTTGCAAAGCAACCCAGAGCTGTGTTTGGAGAAGAGTGCTGTGAGTGCTGACAAGCTTCGTCTGCCTCTGCTCTTATTCCAAGAAAAAAACGCACTATGCCAAGTCTTTTTCAGTTCTCTCACCTAAAAAAGCTCATCCTGGCACACAGGGAGCAAATATTTATTCTTCAAGTGATTGGACGGGACTGGGACCACTTCAAAGCTGAGGAATAATTTCATTTACTCAGAAGAAAGCGGGAAAAATCATGAACTTCCATGTACGAATGGTTGGAGAGAAACTTGGAAGAAGTCTTGCAACTTGTTTATGATTTATTCTGGTATGGCATTTGCTCTCTTAATGCCTTAAATAGTCACGCTCCCAAGCGGGCCCGCCAGGCCCTTCCGGCGCCTCAGTGACGCACGCGCGGCGCGGCCGAGCGCACCGCGGCGCCCCCTGCTGGCTGAGGCGCAGCACTGCGGCTAGGGACAGCGCGCATGCGCTCTGACCAGCGTAGCTCCCCTCGGCGAGCGGTCATTAAGGGGGATAGGGGCACCCGGCGAGCATGCGCCGTGATGTGCCTGAGTACGACCGGTGGTGTTCGGGGGCGGGACGGAGCGGGCGGCGCTGCGCGTGCGCACTGGCTGCGCGCTCTGGCGGCCCTCGCTCTGTGGGAGCCCCGGCGGCAATGGCGGCAGCGGGGCCCGGGAGCGGCTCGGGAGCGCCAGACGCGGTTCCCGGCTGCGGCAGTGGCGGGCAAGGTGGTGGCGCTGGAGGAGAGTGTCGGTTGTTTGTGGCCGCAGCGAGGTTGAAGGTGAGCGGAGAACGGCGACCCGGCGGGTCCTGGGCAAAGACCCGAGGAGGGCGGAGTGGCCTGCAGGGGC
>VZRF01012108.1:0-12452 GCA_013396875.1 Vireo altiloquus
TCAGCCATAGTGTGGCCAGTAGACCAGGGCAGAGATTTGTCCCCCTGTACCCAGCACTGGTGAGGCAGTGCCAGGAGTCTGGCCTTCAGTTTTGGGCCCCTCACCACAAGACAGTGGTGGGCTGGAGCGAGTCCAGAGAGGGGCCACAAAGCTGGGGAATTGTCTGGAGCACAGGATTGATGAGGAGTGGCTGAGAGGGCTGTGGATGTTTAGCCCAGAGCAAAGGAGGCTCAAGGGCCCCTTCTCACTCTCTAGAACTGCCTTAAGGGAGGCTGTAGTGAGGTGGGGACTGGTCTCTTCCTTCAGGGAAGCGGTGACAGGACAAGAGCAAATGGCCTCAGGTTATGCTGGGGGAGGTTTATATTGGCTGTTAGGAAAGAGTTCTTCACTGAACGGTTTGTCAAGCATTGGAACGGGCTGCTTGTGGGAACACTGAATCCACCATGCCTGGAGGTACAGAAAGGATGTTTGGATGTGGTATTTAGGGACATGGCTTACTGGTGCACTTGGCAGAGCCAGATTCATGGTTGGACTAGATGATTTGTGGTTATTTCCAACCAAAATAATTCCACCATTCTATGATTCAGAAGCACAGTTCTCCAGGATGTAACTTGGGCTCTTGTGCCTGTGGTCCCTGGAACCTGGGCAGCATCCTGGCCACTGTGAGAAAACAAGAGCTTTGTTCTCCATGCTCTGAACCTGCAGGCAGTTCTGATCAAGCATCTGGGCGGCTGATTTGGATGAGGGAGTTGATCTGCCAGAAAAATGGTCTTTCCCGAGTTCTTATTCTACTGGATGGGGCAGTGATGTGTCTGAGCTCAGAGAGCACAGGGTGTGGGGTAGGGAGAAACAGATGTTAGGTGAACAGACTTGGAACAGAGGTCTGGAATTAATCGATGGGCTTGATAAGTGTCTTTGATTAGGCACATTAGCCTCTAGGACATGGATTTGTATTTACAGTGCCAGGCAGTGTTGAACTTAAGCCCTGGATAAGAAGTCAGGTTTTAAGGCACAGCTGTCTTTCCGGTATGTAATATATACATAACTGTATTTGGTATATGTTTATGGATTTATACATTTTGTATTCTTCTTGACAGTTTGTAAAAACAGGATTATGCCCTCACGGAACTGTTGTTTTGTTATGTTTTGTGGTTACATGGTATTCCTGCTAATTGCAACAAGGGCTTTCTTCAATGGTTGTTTTTTCATCAGATAGATTGTTTTTACATCTGTGGTAGGAGTTGGCACGTTTCATTGTGACTTTTCTTTGCCTTCATATCCTTCTCTCAACATATAATTGCCTGGACTCAGTTGTCCAACACTTACTAATGTCTTGCCTTAGATTCTCAATTTCCACCAATCCTGCAAACAGCTTATATTCTTCAGATGGATGAGACTATTTGTCATAATAATTTTGCTTAGTCCCGATTACTGGCTATGACACAAGATAATTTAATTCCTAATTACTCCATTTGATAGCTCTTTAAATTCAGAGGGTTTTGTCTTATTCATTATGGTGTTGTGGTACTTGAATCTTGTAAGGAAGATGTTTCTTCTCCAAGTGAATTCCTTCAAAAGGGCAGCATCTCAAATTTTGCACCCACGGAAGTAGACTATATGTCTCCAAGAGCTCTGGGATTTCTGTGTGCAGGAATGTGGAAGATCTCATTATGAATTATTTTCCTTCAATATCACTTTATTTGGAATAATAGGAAGAGTTGCAACCATTTCTGACAATCTTGTCAAGCTTCCTCCCAGTTGGGAAGGCGAATTTATTTTCTCCATTTTCAGTAGTCTTTTCATTATTAATTTGGCACAAAACCAGAATGGCCTCACTGTCTAACATGGAGCAAGACTGTTCAAGGTAGAGGGAGTTATCAGCTCAGTAGATTGCTCACAGCAAGCTGTTATTTTTCCCAATGTCAAGGCCTCCAGCTGGGTGGGCCAACCACCTCCTCTGTGCTGTGTTGCTCTCTGCCTTGTTGGAGGTAGCAGCAACTTGGCATTAGTCATCTCTATGGTGATGACAACTGATGCTCTCCACATTGATGAGAGAGAAGGCAACACTGCCTTCCACATATTACAGCATCAACAAAAAAAACCCCAGATGGAAGTGAGAATTGCAGAAAAGGATAGATGGATGCCTGCTCTTGCCCCTTATTTCTATCTGCAGGTCCACAGATGTAAATGAATGAAAAGGTCATTTTTCTTTTTCAGAAGTGAGGCTACTGTCTGTGTCTGGGAAAGAAGCAGCTGTGTGCTATCAGCACGAGGCATTGCGGTCAGGGTAAACTCAGATGCGTGGAATCCTGGGGGAGTACACAGTGCAATCTCCTTTGATGCCACTTGAAGATCAGCGTACTGTGTCCTTCCTCTCCCAGAATAGCTCTGCTCTGTCATCTGGCTCCCTTCTGGTACGGGTCCAGTGCTTCCATCAATAATAGTGTTCTCCACCCTTTTTCCTGGCTTTTTCAACCGTTGAATCCTTGTCTGCTGTACAGGCAAGTGAAGTAGTAATGGCTACCTACAGTTGTTGTCCCTCCTCCTCATGTTTTGTTTGAAGTAACCAAATGAACAATTTCCCTAAGACCTGACAGTAAGAAATTTCATTTCTGTAACAGGGAATGTTTGTATTAGAACACCAAAACCCTGTAAGATGTTAAACATGTATGCATATGCATGTTAAATATATACATGCACATACAAATATGAGTGCATACATATTTTATATATGGCTAAAGTAGAGCTTTATCTTTCTCTCTATGTGCTTTTTGAGAGACAAAAATTGATGACTTTTTGAAAGTTTCTGATATAATTAGCCCATCAGAATGGATCACTTATCCTCATTTCTATTGCTTCTTCGCAACTGTTCCAGTTCTTGCATCCATTCCCTACATCTCTAGGCCTTAGCTTTAGCATGAGATCTTTAGCCTTAATGACAGCATAGAGGTCTGGCCAAAGTCTTCTTCCTCTTTTCCAGAAGACAGACAAACATCTCTTGTGATCAGTCATTGGAAACTCATGCAAACTTGCATCAGAAGGCTCAGTGTTGCAGCATGTCACATTTCACTTTTTTTTAAAACTCCTCAATATGGGTATAAGGATGCTTTTAATCTCTGCCAGATTTTTTGAATATATAATGTATAGTCTGTGCAATCTATGTAAAACCAGACTTAACGGGTCTGCAAAGACAGAATTTTCTTCATCCCGAGCTCTTTATCCTGAGAATAAGTTGCAAAAGAACCAGTAGGAATTGCTCACGGTGCTGCACCAAGTGTTGAAAATTGGGGAACTTATTCAAATGTCTGAATGTGAACATAGACGCCTAGTTTTTAAATCTCTGGCTGTTGCAGCAAGTGGATGGCGAGGCGCCGCAACCTTCCAGAAGCATCTCTGTGGAGAGCAGCTCAGTGGTGACACACACACATCGGATAGCTTCTTAACTGCGCCGACAACCAAGAGACGGGAAGGGTCCTTGTTTGGAGTTCCACAACAGGCTTTATCACAGCCACACTTGCGACCATGTCCAGGGACAAGAACCTGGCACAATGGAGGGTCCAGGTTTAAGTAGGGGGAGCAGTAGGGAGGGAGGGAGCACCAGGGACCAATGGTCAGAGGGCCAGGGGTGGGACACAGGCGGCACTAGGGCCAGGGAGCCAGTAGGGAAGCAGTGAGGGAGTGGCTGAGGAACAAGAGTCAATGTGGAAGCAGAGAAGGGANTCTACTAAAACAAGATGTCCTGGGAGAGGCCTTCTGTGTCACCCTAACCTGGAGGATTCCCCTGGGGCATACCCTCCCCTACCAGGGAGCTCCATCAGCCTGGTCTCTGGCGGGCTCACTGGCACGCTTACCAGCCTCCACGTCTGGCCATGATCAAGNTATGTCTTAAAACTAAAGACGTTTCACTATGGTGATTATAGTCTTTGATTTGCTTAGCAAAACCATATAAGTAAAAAATCATGTTCCAATTAATCTGGACCTATTTATTCCCTCCACCTCCCCCACCCNAGGTGTCTTCCACTTAGACTCATTGTAAAAAACATTTATGAGAACATTTTTATGGCAGCCACATGGAAGTTTTGAATAAAAGGCAGAAGAGTAACTCTGGCCATTTGTCTTCTTTCTCCTGCTACCGTCCAATAACTTTCAAATAATTTGCAGTTGAAGAGAAAAGGCTGATTTTTCCTGAAAATTAAACTGATATTTTTTTCAAGAACAAAAAAGAGTCATTAAGACCTCTGTGTCCATCATGCTCTACAGTAGACAAAGCTCTTTTATGTATCAGATACAGCCTGTACATAGAGCAGGTGACAAAATGTGCTTGAAAGAGAACAAGATGCTTAATGGATGTATGCCTAGCTTTGTTACATTTGGATATTCTTTTTTTGTGTTGCGGCCAAAGATGCTATTTTAGGCTCCCAGGTTTCTCCAGTACCACTTGAACTGAACACTTTGTGCTTTAACCCCTCTGAGAGGTGACAAACAGGAGAATAGAAGTCCCTATCTGTTTCAAATGCTGCATGCAGACAAAAACAAGATACCAGGTCATTTACCCAAACCGTGGGTTATACCCTCTGCCTGGGCTTGCACTTCTTGCAGGGTCCTCTCGGGGAGAGACACAGCTGCATCCCAGGCTGTTGCTGCTCGCAGTCACCTCTGGGTGAAGCAGAACTGCTGTTCCTGCTCTGTGCAGTGCAGAGGTGAGGAGCCCAGGGTGGGGAGGAGGACCTCTCTATGCAGCACCTGTGCAGGTAGCAGCTAAAAGCCAGCCATGGGTTTTACAAGCCAGTGTGATAAGGGAATGTAGGAAACAGATAGACAAGTAGAAGGAAGAAATTTGACAGCATCACACCAGTCCATCAACAGCCTGACTAGACGAGTTTTCTGTAGGCAATGACCCTTAAATGTAACCTCAAAGGATTTCTTGTAGAGTAGTGAGATCCCTTAGAAGTCCTTCCCAGACATGGAAAGCAGCCTATGAGGGAGGCTGGCACCATGACTGACTGGGGAAATAGAGAACAGGCAGGGGCATGAAAATGAAAACACATACAAAATCTAGAGGCGAGAATGGCAGTCATGCTTGGGCAGTCATATCCACACTATATCTTCCTCTCCTCTAATTGTTGGTCACTACTGAGAATCTGCAACAGCACCAAGGGAAATGTGCCTCACACCAGCAGGTAATTGTCTACCGTCAAAGTTTGAATTTTAGAATTTATGAGGTTGTGCTTTCATTAGCAGGTTTGGAGTTAAACTCTCTCCCTAGCCACTCTGTGGTTTCCTATTGTAGTTCATAATTTTGTAGAGCAGTAAACAGAGAAGGCAGCCCCCCGTCTACTGATGGACAAGTTTATATGCTTTCAGTATGGGCTATAATATTAAAACCAGGTCATAAATTAAAGAGGTCACAATCAACTTGAAAGTCCTGACATAGTTTTCCATATTGCTGCTGATAAAAGAAAGACAAGATTCTTTCAGCTGCAGCACCAGCTGTTTAGTTAACATTTCTGTATTAGGTGTAACTTCTAGATCAATTTACCTTTTACTTTTTCCTCAGGATATTGCGTTGGCTATCATATAGGTCTTTCACAACAGTGCAGGAGTTAAGGGCACTCAGAATCTGCTGGAAGTCTTTAAAACTAATTTCAGTTGTTCAAAAAATAAATTTGGAGTTGTCTATCTCCTTTTAGAGTCTGTGTATCACACAAATTCAAACACTGACCTAATTTTTTTTCTCTTTTTATCTGAAGGTAAGTCAGGATTAGCACTGCTGAAGAGAAATGAAATATAATTGATGTGAACTTAAAGGTAAGAATGAGTCCTTTCAGGCATATTCCCTCTCAGATTTTTGGCAACACAGAGAGCCTTCACTTTCTAGCAATTCAATTTCTTGCAATTGAAGTAAACTGCTTGAGACTCAGAAACAGAACTATTGCTCATAGAACCATTTTTCATCTTCCCAGCCTTCTTTGATGTCTGAGAGGCAGGACGTAGGGACAAGGAGGAATGGATGGAGAGGGGTGGGGCTGGGAGCTTGGCAGGGGCTGCCGTGGGGGAGCTGTTAGGCTGCCTGTTGTTAACTGTGGAAGGAAGGCCTGGCACCCCATCCTGACTGCTGACCCCATAGGTGATCCCAGCTTCTACCCATCACTTCATTAGATCAAGCATAAATTTCCCATACTGCAAGCTCCATCTCTGCTGTAATTCTATATCCTACATATGAATGGGCTGCACTTTGAGGTGCCTATATAGCCTCAGTTAGACCCCTGAGGTTTGTGTCCTCATCAGGTTTAATTATATGATTATATACCATCTTATGCACAGGATTTTGCCTCAGACTGTGCAAGAGATGGAATTACTTTGGGGATGAATAAAAGGTGTGCAGAAAAGGAACCCTTTGTCTGCAGGAGTCAGATTTCATTTCTTTCTGGAGTCTGAATAAAGCTGATTAGTGTCTAGCAACACTTCATGTGGGGAAAAATGCATTTGAGTTTTGATGTTGCTTTTAGAAGTTTTCTTCTTGAATGGGTAGTAGAATTGTCGTTTTTCTCTTTTTTTTTTTCGCTTCCTTGAGGCCTGATCCATAAACTGATGATGGAAAAACCCTTCCAGTCCTGGTGCCATTAGATGAAGCTTCTCTTCCTGTGCCTGGCTCAAGGAGGTGGAGAAGGCTGGATGGGAGGAGGCAGATGGTAGCATGCACAGACAGGAAGGAAAATGGTCTGATTTTGGGTGAGCTATTGAAGAAGGACTGTTTATGCTTCTCAAGTTTTTCTGCATCCTAAATAGTATTTAATTTTCCTAAAGGGACATTTTCTGTCACAAAATACCTCCCCTGGAAACCTTTCAATAAGTGGTCCTGGTTGACACAGGAGATTCTGGGAAAAGAAAAGAAAATCTGATGGAGAAGACTGAAGTCTGCTCATATTTCTGCCACAAAGCCATGATGGTTTTGGCTAAGTTGTTGTGTACTAACTGTCCACAGTCACCGAAGTACCCTGTTCTCCAGACAGCTGGGTTGAGGCCATTTGTAAAGGCAACATGTGTTCACAGATGTAGCTAAAAACACCAAGAATACCTAACTTCACTATAGAACACTGGAGGTTAGAAGTCCGGACAGCAAGTTTTCTAAATCGGGTTTTCACAATTACAGGCCCTTTGGTAAACTGAGATTATCAATATTTATTCATGTCGAAGTTGTTGTGGAAATAAATTATTTAACGAAATTGATAATTTAAAATTGCTATCACAGAAAAGTCATAATGACATAATGACAAGTTGAACTTCAAGAGCAGGCTGAGAAAGATGTGGGGGAATTGATGAGAAAACAGCATAGCTGCTCATACTTTAAACCAGTGCAATGGGTGATTGGGGTCAGCAGGGAAAAGTATTTGAACAAATCTACTGTGCAGAAAAGGAAAGCACAGAGGAACTTCTGATTTCCTAGACATGACTGGGGAGAATACTCACTTTATCCTGTCACCTAAAAGCTTGTGCATTTTGTAACGCATGGGTTTTCCCTGAAGTCTTAATTGAAGCAGAAGTTTAAATTGCTAGTTGCATGATCTTTTAAAAAACATTCCTTAAATTCCTATGTACAAAAATTAATTTCCCAGAGAAAGATTTGGATATACTCCAATTTTTCAAAGAATTTAAAGTATCCTGTTCCTGAGCTGCTTGCAACTAGTCAAAAGCTAAGAAAGCATTTTGCAGATATTTGACAGATCATTCAAGCAGAGAGTGATTCTGAAAAGACCAACGTCTGCCCAAAAAGTCCATGTACTGGATAAATAAACTACTGTATTGATAAAAAAATTGGCCAAAAAATTAGCTTTAAAATTGTAACAATTCAAAGCTTACTCTAGAATTTCTATTTTCTTGTGGGACAGTTATCTTTCTGTATTTTAACTATTTATATATTTTCCAGTGCTTTTTTTACAGAAATAAAGTGAATATTTTCAAGCTATAGGATAAATTTTATAATTTTATCCTGTTATTAATTTTTTGGTTTTTTTTTTTTGTGGCAGGTTCATGTTAAAAAAATGCAGGTAAGAAGCCGATAGAAATGCATGAACATGCCTGTGGTTTTAGAGGAAGAGGAGAAGTCTGAGCACTGAGAATGCTTTTCTAACATGAAAATGGGAAGATCTGATAGTGGTATTACTCTTTCAGCTGGTGTTCATAATCCACCATTTGTACAGGAACAGGTACAAAACTCAAGAAACGCATATGACCATATATATACCAGATAGCAGTGCAGATGACAACTGTTGTAAGATTGTTATAATGTGAAGCACTCAACACAACAGTGCTCCTTCTGTGCATCAAAATCCAAGTAGATCTGTGCCAAGAAAGGCTATCAACAATCTGCTTACTGAGGCCATGTGGTGGGCCACGTGGTGGATCATGGTAACAACACCTTGAATGCACCTGTGGCAACAGCATGGTAGGAAATTATCTGCAAAGCTCACCTGTGACCCAAAGACTCTCAACAGAAGCAATGGGCCTGCAATGGGCGTCTAATCACGGCTTAACCCTCTAATCTCAGTCTGTACCTACAAGCTACAAGCTTATTAAAGCACCCTCCTTAACTAGTACTTAACACTTCAGTTACAGCTCTCCATTTCTACCTCTGGACCTTTGGTTTGGCAGCTGGTCTTTTTTCCTTGGAGATGCCTCCTCACTGAAAGGGAATGGTGGTTTTTCTTCTGCCTCAGTTTAGGAGAACAGTGACCACGCAACTTACAGCAAACAACCTGGGAACTCCCCAGAGCCTCACCTGTTGAAGCCCTTCAGTTTGCTCATGTTGTAAACAAAAAAAAAAAAAATTGCACATATTGTAAACAAAAGGCAGTGCAGATTCCTCAGGGGCGAGGCACAGCACTCAGCAAGTGCAAAGCCTGGCTCTGTGGCAGGCTGGCAGTAGCAGCGTGGAGCACCGGGACACTGACCGAACGGGAGCCGGCCCCGCGGAGCCCTGCCCGGGGCGAGGCTCCAGGGAAGGCAGCGCAGGGCTGGCGAAGGACTCGTGCTCAGCAAGGAGCCGTGGGCGTGCAGCGTTCTGCTCCGCTCCTCAGTGACCTGCAGGTGGAATCGGGGCTGCGGTCTGAGCTCTGAGCCCGGCAGCAGTGCTGGCAGCCGTGCGGTGAACGTGCGGAGCGAGCGCCGAGTGGGAAGTGAGATACCCCAGGTTACGGAACAAGGACACAGGCGTGCTTGGGACTCGGCACACTCAGGTGGGGAGGCCAGCTGTCCCTTAGGCAACTCTTCTGGTCTCTGTCGCACCTTGAAGTCAATATGTGCCGTGCGTTACTCCTACCACTCTGGGATGACCTGATTTTTTCCTTGCTGGGAGTAGGATGGCTGGGACATGTACAGTGCTTTGCTACAGGTGCAATTTCACCTAAATGCTACCTAATCAGACACTCTCTGGCCCCCATCTCCCACGTCAACTAACTTTGCCAGGAGGAAAGGTGGCAGCTGGCTAGCAGAGTTCCCCCTGCACATTCATGTTGGCCTCATGAGTTGCTCCTTGGCTCAGTGTACTATCTGTGTATGGGTGTCAACAAGTAAATGCTCTAATTCTTTTATTTCCAAGACTACGCTCAGGAAATTGCTTGAAAATGCTGACTGAAAGTAGAGGCAAAATATATTTTTACCTTTACCTTTTCATTGATTACAGCCCTGGCTAATCATCAGCTATGAATTAAAATAATTTGTGGGCACAAGTAGGTTTTAGGAGTCTGGTGCTAGATTTAGAAATGTGACCATCAATAATGGCAGTAATAGAAATATGTGCCTGCAGTTTGCTGCTATGACTGGAGTAGAAGATAATTACCACTCCTCTTCTTTCAGCCTTGATTACTGCGGTTCTTGTGCTGGTAGCTGGAGCAATGTTTTGCCTTGATACTCTTAACGATAGCTTTCACAGAGCAGTTCAAGGGTATTAAGCTGGTTTGCCTTGTTGAAAGGAGATGAAACCTTGCATGCAGCTACTATGTAAATTCTGATGAATCATTGCAGCCCACATGTTTTGCTCCACTAGTTTATATGAGAAGTGGGCTGTAGTGGGTTTTTTCTCTGTAGAAAGCCATAAGAAAAGCAAGGTTGATACACCCTTTTAAGAGAAATCTGAGGTAGCTCCTAGTCATGTGAGTTTAGATGGTTGTCTCTTTGGAGCAAAGAGCCAACATCACTGATCCCGCTGCTGGTCAGGTTGATTTCATTTTTTGGGCCATGTTTTGCTGTTAGTTATTTAAGTGTCCAAGTTAAGCAAATTTGTTGCTTCAGTGGAGCAACAGTTGAACAATTTGGGCTTAAACAAGGGGAGAGTTTTGTCTTCAAACTATCTGTTTCTCTTTCTATTTGCATTTTTGGTTACCTGTTCAGAAAGCACAGGTACTGATGTTTCTTTTTCTAGTGGAAGACAGTTGTTTGTGTAGAGTTTATTTTTGAAAGTTTTGTTTTATTTCGATAATGAAATATTAATCTGGGTCTCTGTGTTCCCATCAGATGTTCCCTTTCACCAAGATTTACTTTTTATTTGTATATCCATACTGCTAAGTGACTCCTAGCCTGAATATGTACCCTTCTGATCCCATTTCAATTAATCTGTGGTTGTTCTACTGGTCACAGTGGGAACACAAACAGGTGTTGCTTACTTAATGTTTCTGAATGTTCATTTAGTACTATTTTCGATATTTTGATTGCCAAAGGAGGAAGTGCCACATATGAGAGGTGAAGAGTATTGAGTGAAAGAGTTCTGTCATTTGGTTTCCTGCTTTAGCTAACTTATATTTGAAGAAAGCTCAAAGTGCAAAGCAGAGGAACTGGTATCTCTTAGACTATTCTTGCTGTAAAATTAGGTGAACTTTGCTTAGACTTGAGTATTGGGGTTTCAGAAGGATAGACTAGCAACCAGGGATTCTCAGTATTCCTTTGCAATCCTGGATAATCTCCTTTTTTATTATTATTTTCATTTATTATTTATATACAGAAGTGGATGTGTTACAGGTGGTCCTATGAGGGCTCAGAGCCCTGAGAGAAATAAACCTGTGACTCTTGTCATTGCTCAGCTGCTTGGGTAGATGCAGTAATCAAGTTTCCCTGTAGTTGAAGTCTTGCTCTGCCTTAAATAGACACTAGTAATACCCCACCCAAATTCCAGATTATTAGACTGGTTGAAAACATGCTGTTGTAGGGTATAAAAATCTTTGATACCAGCTTTCACCATCATCAGTCATTTTTCTTGAACAACGGTTCTGGTGGAAAACATGAAATTGTAGGAGAGTGTGATTTAGCACTGGACCTTCAAAATTTATTATACTGTTTAAAACAACTATGTTACAAAAGTTAGATTGATGAATCTGACTAGTAGTTGCCTAATGCACTAACTTCAAAACTGTCTGCATATTCCCAACATCTTTGGAGGGAGACATACCCATTACCTTTTACACATGATTTTCTGAGGCAAACAGGAGTTTGCTTCATATGTGGAATCCACTAAGGAATCATTAAACAGTTTTTTCCCCCTCTATTTTTTTCTTTTGATTTCCAAGATTAGGAGGTTAAAAATAGGCCAACTCAAAAAATGTATGATAAATCAGAGAGCAGGAAAAGCAGCTGGTTATATCATTGGTGTCCCTTTTTTATGCATCATATAAAAACCACTCTGAACTTTGAAAGATTGCCGACATTTTGCGTTATCTTCTCTGCCAGGGACTCTTCGAATTGCACTATAGGAATACCTTAAGGTAGCTTCGGACCCTCTGGCTCAAGGAATATCTCCTAACAGTTTCCCAACTGAGAGTGCTTTGCCCCAGAATACTCTCAGATGGAAAACTGAAGAGATGCTTTCTAGGGAGATGTGAGAGAGGGACATGTCTTAGAGAAAGCTGATGTAGAGGAGGGATGGTACTCAATTTTTCTATGTCCCGGATGAACATTGTGAAAAGAGGGTTCTTAGTTCTTGTATATTGGACCAGAAGGACAGGTGGAGAAATGCTCTGTTGGGAGATTTAGGTCCTGATCAGGGAGATACTTTCTCAGGAGTTTTAGGATTATACAGAAGTGCACACAGAGTCATAGCGTTGCTTAAGTTGTAAAAGACATTAAAAGTCCTTAAGTTGAATTACAAACCTGCCAATTCCACCACTAAATTCTGTTCCTAAGCACCACAGAATCACATCTTCTAGATATCTTGAGGGATATTTCCTTTAAGCCAGCCCACTTCTGTGGAAAACCTCTTCCAAGCTGGACTGAATGCAAAAGATAGTAAAAAATGTTTTACTATCCCATGTGTTCACCTAACATCCTGTTCCTCTCTACCCCACACCCTGTGCTCCAGACAATTCCCCAGCTTTGTGGCCCCTCTCTGGACTCGCTCCAGCCCACCAATGTCTTGTGGTGAGGGGCCAAAAACTGAAGGCGAGACTCCTGGCACTGCCTCACCA
>VZRF01012142.1:0-17809 GCA_013396875.1 Vireo altiloquus
TTTTTGGGGGGGGTGGGGAGGGAAGGAAGGCTTCTCCCTGTGCTGAGGTCATCCCGTTTCAGCATGGAGGCAGGGAGCACGCATCTGTGCCAGTGCCTCCATTTCCGTTCCCTCAAGGACAGGGCAGGCACTGCCTGACGGGCGGGCGAGGATCACTGGCTGCTCGGCATTAAGTGGCTTTATATGAAAGTGGCTTAGAGCCACATTTGCATGACAAAGCCATTTGCGCGTCCCNCATTTGCGCGTCCCTCGTCAATAAGGGAGGCTGCAGCCTCCATTTATCCTCCTTTGCGTGAACACACGAAACTCTTAAGGGCAGGACGGGGATTTTTTTAGGAAAGCGCTCATTCCCCGCGCTGAGCGAGGCTGCGACCTCGGCAGGCTACGCACATCAGGAGCAGGGAGTGGGGAGAAAGCTCCAGCAGAGTTTTCAGGGCAGAAAACGTGGCCGGGGCCGTTTCCGGCCGAGTACCAGCCTCGCGCAGGGCTGTGGCGGGGCCGGGCCGGGCGGACAAAAGGGGCAGTCGGGCACTATTGCCGCCGCGAGTGGCCGGCGCGGGGAGCTCTTTCTGCTGATGCCTGCTGTGTGCCCGCGGCGCGGCGGGGACTCCGGGCCGAGGTGAGCGCGGGGTCCCGGCGGGACGCGGGCGGTGCCTTTCCGTGGCGGGAGCGGGGGGAACCCGGCCGGGCTCTCCGGGCAGATCCAGGCGGCTCTCCCGGGGCGCTGCGGAGTGCCGAGGGCTGCTGGCGGTGCCGCCTCACCTGCGCGCCCTGCCCTGCGGCGCGTCCCGGGACGTTTCGCGGGCGACACCTCCGCTGGCGCCGCAGCATCTACGGCTTCGGGAGGCGGGATCGATGTCCTGTAACCAGCGCGGCGGGCGGGGGTGGGCGCCGGCAGCGGAGCAAGCGGCCGGAGCGGCCGTGCCTGCGGGCGGGGGAGCGTCCGGCCCCGGCTGCCCAGCCCCAGCAGGGAGGGACCTGTGCCCCTCCGAAAGATGCTGCGAGCACCCGTGCGCTCTGTACTCAACTACGGTGTTCTAAGCAAATGAGGAGCGGAGTGCGTGTACTTTCACTCTTACCAAAGCAAGAAATAAGCCCTCAAAATAAGTCTAAGTTATGTAGTAAAATATGCCAGAGTTAAACATATAAAAAATTCCTGAATAAGTCGTTTACTATATCTGTGTACATTTACAACGATGCTGTTGATAACAGGAATGATTTGCAGCAGCAGAGATGGATACAGAAATCTGTACAGCAGCGTATATTCAGTAATGTTTAAGTCATTTCACAAGGAGTGATTTGAGTGGTGTGGTGAGTTCTGTGATTAAACAGATTTCGAGGTGTTTAAGTGGAAAGTATTAGCCTAAAATTGCTTCTCAAGGCAGTAGCAAGAAGACCGAGTAGACTCTATTGTCATTTTCTGTCACAGGTACATGGACAAAGTTATTTTGAATTAAAGTATTGTGGGCACGTTAATTTTTTTTCATTTAGTGCTTGTCAGTTGAATGAGAGTTAGCACTGAGCATAATGAAGAAGAAAATCACTGTTTATGCAAGGTGTTTGGTATCTTCTGATGTCGAAATATCACCTCCGCAGAGACACTGTCTCTCTGAAAGAAGAAATTTAACAAAATTGCCTGCTTCGCCTGTTTGGTAGGTGTCTGTGGTAGTTCTTTTTAATGATTTCTGTATCAATAGGCCATTGACCATAAAACCATTTAGAGCAGACTAAGAAAAATTGAATGCACTCAGCTTCTGCGGGATGACAGCCTGCCAGGCAAAGCAAGAGCTGGTGGGAGTAGAATAGGAACTGTGAGCTTGACCCGATACAGGAAATCTAAGTAAAACTGCGAACAGCATGGCATTTTAATTCTCTATACTGATGTGCAGAACAAGGACAGCATAAATAGTGAGGTAAATTTGAGTTCTTAGACTTACACTGTTCTTGCACATCAACAGTTTCTCTTACCTTCCCAACATGGCAGGATTAACTGGGATTCCAGAGGCACCTGTAGAAGATGACCACCAAAGGTCATACAATATGATGAGTTTTCTGAGCACAAGTCCAATAAAGTGTCCCTAAATGGGACAGGCTGGAGGTGCAAGGTGACAGTGTGGGTGTTGAGCTGTGCAGTGCTGAGGGGACCAGGTAAGGGAAAATGCAGCCCATAGCTCTCCCAAGTGTGCCACCTTTTTAATAATATGAATTATCAGGTTTAAATTAAAAATGTTATTTTGTCCGTTGAAGCTCGGCATCTGCCTCAGAATTTTTATAGCTTATGACCTTGGTGACGAGCATCCTTGAATTCTGCATTTAATATCAAGGCATGAATCCCATAATCTGCCTGCTGAGGATGCCAGCAGGTTCACTGCAGGTACTTCACGTTCCAAGTGGATGGGGTGGTTGAACAAGGTCTCTTAAGTACATCAGATTTTAATTTTTTTTTTCAAATTGAACACATCTTAAAATGAAAGATTCTAATTTTACTATGTAACTCTATTAATAATTATGACCATTGCACAAACTTTTCTGAACACCAATAACAACTTTTCTGTCTGCATCATTTATTTTAGGAGCTTTCAAAAATAAAAAATCTAAGACACAAAATTTTAGAATAAATTTGAACAAAGAAACATTTTTCCATTCATAGATTATTGAACTGTATATATAGTTATACTCACCTCCTACAACTTGGCCATGTAATTCATTAGCCAATTTTAAGCAAATTCTTATTTATTGTATAAGAATCTTAACCTTTTGGTGAGACAGAGAAGTATAGGGGGCAGAAGATGTTCTGAAAAGGAAATGTAAATGTTAGAGCAGAATCTTTCTGACTCAATCTAAGCCTTAACTCTTTATAAACAAGTAGAGCGAAGGTGATATCCCTGAGATAGGTGGTGCTGTCACAAGAAAAGCCCCAAAACAGAGCCTGGCGGAATGTGTGTGTGGTTTTGGGTTTTTTTCAATAGAAATCATTTTACTGTGGTATCAATATATTCTTCTCTTCAGTGGTGTTAGTTCTTCCCATGAAACCTCTTGGTAATTGAATGTGTTCATTTTGATAAAAGCAGACACCCCTTGTTTCTTGTTTCAGTTTAGAAGCCATTCAAATAAATTTGTGAGCACTGAAGGAATCAGCAGACTCTTTAAGGAAAATGCTACTTGATAGGCTTATCAAATGATGGCTTTATAATGCAGACATTACTGTGCTATCTACTTTTTAAGGTGGCAATCTCTTGTTCTCTACTGTCACAGTCTCTGTCACAGTAAGAACTGGTGTTCTCTGAGTGCTCTAACAGACAACATGGAAATGCTGGTGATACATAAAAAACTTGAGATTCTTGAACTCTTGATTCAATCAGAGCCCCTTAAACATTTTCAGCAGAGACTGAAATACAAAATATCTGTGTGTGCTCTTTGCTTTAAAAGGTTTCCTCCATTGAAAGTCTCCTGTATGCTTTTCTTTTGCTACCGAGGTTACAGAACTTGCTTAAGGAAATAATTTTTTATGTATAAATATAATCAAATACTTGTTTCCTATCCTGTTTTGAGGTAAGAGAACCTCTGTTAAATTCCCAGTGTAGGTGTGTTACCATACGAACTTACTGAGCATAAAAACATAAATGAAATAAAATGTAAGAAGCATAGCGTGTATTTTTCAGATTTACAAAGTGTCCTTTAATAGCTGTTTGAGGCAATATTAAGAAGTGTTTTGTGTAAACAGTCTCCAAGGTCATTGATGTTAAGCTGACTGAGAACATGGTATGAGACAATTAATTTATCTATGCTCCTTGACCTGATACTGATTTAAGAGTTCACCTCGCACCCTGGCTTAACTAACCTGCACAAAATGAGTAACGATGCTTTAACCTCTCATCTTTCTAAGAAAAACTCAGGTTGCTGATGGTTACCTGATGGTTACCTTGCAACGTTTTGCCATTAGCTGTGGTGGTTCCAAAGGCAGGTGTTCTGTCAGGGAAGAGGCAGGGATCTCCTGGTGCCCCCAGGCTGTGTGCTGCCCATGGCTCGCAGCGTATGAGCTGCGAGGGAAGAGGGCCAGAAGTCGAGGACAACTGCTGCTCATTGACAGAGGGCTTAGAAGAGCCTAAAGAAAACCAAACCAAAAAATGCCCAAGATTTTAAAGAGTGTATCCTTCCTGCATGCCCAATATTCCTGTTTCTCTGAAACCTTAACTAGCTCTTAATCTTCGGTCACTATATCAAAGACTTGTTCGTGTAAAAAAGCACAGAGATTTGTGCTCACAGCAGTGAGGATGATGTCATGTTTTGAAAGAGGTAGCTATGGATTGGAGAAACATATGCAAACAACCAAGCCTCTATTTGTTTTTAATTTAAATTTAGTTTGCATGGGCAGCTGGTAGAATCTGAAAGAGTTTGAGATAGGCTTTGATACCATGGGGGTAAAGGATGGGGGTCCTGTCTGTCAATCCATATTTATGTAGGCAGGCACTGGAATTTTGAGCCTGAACACTGGAATTAGATCATCAATAGTGGTTTTCTGTTTATATAACCACTTTTAAAACATAGTAAATCATATATTGTTATTATTTATAGTTTTACCGTGTCACATCTGCATAAAATATGTAAGAGTGTGTGCATAAGACATCAAGTGCCCATAAACTGCACTGATAAGTTGTAAAATACATAAGGATAATACATAAACTATAATTAATGCATTTGGTGTGTTATACTGAAGTATCATTGTGCCTGTCTTAAAATCTGTTAACACAGCAAATCTAATTGAACTCACTACAAGCAAATTTCAGATCCTTTTGTTTTCCCCAACTCACCTGCTGGCTTGCCTGGTTTAGCAACGTTCCTTTTTCAAGAAGATTTTCTGTTCTGTTTTGCTAGATTAAAAAACACCCTCACAAATAAAAACAACCTGACTCTGCAAAGTAAAAATAGTGTCAACACAGTCTGTCTTACTGAAGGTGCTTCATTATTCAATCATAATTGTGTTCATAAATTGCTGTAATTTCCATCATATAATTAGGCATTTGGAGAGCTGTTTTTTAAAATTCGGATCTAGGCCTCTTTTCATCAGAACATTAAGTATGTATTTGACTTGAAATACATTATTTATTCTGCTGAAGGCATTTCACCATTGAAACTAAGCTTTAAGCAAGCTCAGTCAAAGCTTCACAGGGAAGCTTGAGCTTTTTTTTGATCTGGTTGCTTGTTTGGAAATGATCTCTGTTGCTGACATGGGGTCCTGCCAATGCCTCCTCAGAGATGTTGTGAGGCAGTCACTTACTCTCTGAATCACAAACAATTACTCACAAACACATACAACCTCTTTGGTTTCTGTAAACCAAAATCAGTTTGCCTTTTCTTCCTGTATAAATGAGAGAAAGAAGGGAAGGGTGAGATGGGTGGTAGAAGATTAACACATCCTGCAGTGGAGAACCAGAAGGGTCTGTGGAGTGTGATATATGTTCCTCATGACCAGCTCTGCACAGAGCCAAACCTGAGGAACAGAACAGTCCATATTAATGTAGCTTTTATGTGCATTTCTATGTTATACCTATACACCCAGATTTTTTAAATGGTGACAGAAATCAGTAAATGGCCTCAAGACAGGTAATTCTCAAGAAGATAATTGCTAAGCTTTGCTTTAAAACTAAATTAGACCCATCCTGTACACCTTCAAGACAGTGGCCCTCCCAGACTGCCTTTGCCTCAGTACTGCCCATCCTGTAAAATACATTTTATCACCCCTCCTTGCTGGATGGGCCTTGCATTGAGACAGCTTGGTGGGCAAAGCCAACACATGAGGCTGCAGCTGAGCTGTGGTGAGCATGACCCAACAACTCTTTTTTAGCCTGTGGGAGGAAGGTATTATCTTGGTAACAGGTGTGAGGTAGCATATGCTGCACTTTGGGCTTTTGTTTTGTATTGTATGGTTTGTTTACATGTCTGAGTTCTGCACTGCCTTGACTTATTATAGGTCTTTTTCAGGACACAGTTTTCATCTCACACAGATATAGACATTTCCGTTGTAAGGCTCTGTGAATGTGAAACTAGCATCAAGTCTAGAAATGAAGAAGAAAAAAAGAGAAAAATAAAATACTTTTTTTTTCATCTTTTTTCCCTCACTATGTTGTTGTGAAAGCTAAAAATAGATGTGCAGGAGACAGCTGACCTTTTATGCTTCGTTTTACTACATTTTATCCACTATGGTACTTGTTTTACTAGATAACCTTTAACAACTTTCTAAGCTGTGAAGAAACACAATTAATACATTTCCATTGGTACCCACAGGCTACAGGAGTACACCACTACATCCCTAGATGTTTACTTTGTACGTGTGAGCCAAAGAGTTGGGTTGTTAAACCTCCAAAAGTCCAGCACTGCATGCTTTGACTGTTTCTCTGTGCAGCCTACTGAGATTAACTGCATCCAGAGAACTGATACTTTAAATATCCAAGGGAGTACTTCAGCATCCCTGGGATCCTCCAAACCTTGCTTTGCCATTCCCAGTTTGTCATTCATGGATCTACAGGATGCCTTGGAGCTCCTGTCCGAGCTCTGGTGGAGTTCTCAAACCAGGAGCTGCCCTGGGTCACCCAGTCTGTACTGCAGTAGTGTCACACTGGACCTTGCACCAAAAAAGGGACAGGGATGCACTTGTGGGAACGTGATCAGCCCTCAGCCACCCACTGGTCTAGATGTTGCCCTGGGAAATGGAAGATCCGTTCAAGTATCTGCTCCAATGAATATGGATTGATTTAATGTGATACAGCTTCACTCCGGTGTGTGTATGAAGCCTTGGCACCTGATTCAGAGCTACAAAGTCCTTGGGGTGTCTGGGTATCTGGAAATCAGGTATGGTGCTGGAATGCACAGACTTCCTCTATGGACATCACCCTTTTTTTCCCTGATTTTGTTTTTGGATGGAAGAGAGAGACACACAGCAATACACAAAGGAAGCATTTAAGGATATCTTCTGAAGCAAATATAGCACCTAAATCTACTGTCTCTTTAAAAGGAAAATAATCTCCATTAAAAGAACCTTTTAACTCACCTGTAAAATATGTTCAGATTAGTGCTCCCCTGAAAGGAAGGCTGCAGTATTTCCCCTCAGAAAGAGGGTTGGGTCACACAATTCCCCTCATAGTTGGTGCAATAAAATTCAGAAGACCTGATCCCATCTTCTCTTTGTCACTGCTAAATTACACAGCTCTTCAGAACTCTGGATGTATTTAAAATCCTAGATTCTAAACGTCTTTGTAAGTGAAGCAGAAATGCTACAAATAGAAGGACAAAACCCGAAGATAAAACTACAAAATGTATAACACATAATATCTGCCAGCTGACACTAGTCTGTAACTAGTCTGGAACTGGCTTTTCCCCAGCCACATTAAACACCACTAACAGGATCCTACACTTCTGTAAACCAAGTGTATTTTCATTTATTTAGTATCACATTTTTGTGAGTTTGCTTATCCAGTGAAGTGTATACATTAGTTATGAATAATTTTGCTTTGCGGAAAATGTAAACTTCATCTAAATATTGAAAGAAGATCACAAAGGCCTGAACCTCATCCCAAGTGTAAAATTTATAGTTGTTACAAGACTGCAGCAATGTGGCAACCAAATTGATACCAAGCAGCGTTATGACGTCACCTTTTGTTTGGTTTAGTTTAATTTCTGAGAATATTTTATTTGAGTTTTATTCATTTGACCTGCTGAGAGTGTGTTTAAAATGAGAAAGGAATCCAGCCAGCAGAACTCCCCTTTGTTGCTGTCCAGGATCACTCCATCAACAAAAGGGATCAGATTTTAATGATGGAGCCAGGAAGCAAAGAAACCATTAAAAAGCTGGCCAAAACCAGTGCCAGATAAAACTAAGAGCATCTCCAGAAGGTTGTAATTAAGCTCCTCATCAATCAGAGCCTTGCACCACAGCAAATGTCCAAGGGCGTGTGTAGTTTGGAATCATCCCCATCCACAGCTCTGATGTTGTTTCCCTTGATAAACCAAATAAAACAATCCTAATGACTACAAAAACATCAGCTCTGCTTTCCAAACACTGCTTTCTGTGTTTTCCAAATGCTTGCAATATTAGACACAGGGCTCGTGTACTGAAACCTGTTAAATTTTGCCATTGATTTTGTGGCACTGGTTGTGAGTAACTTTCCCTTTGTACAAGTAGGCAGCTCCACTGATTTTACTGGTTCCTACTGTCTGCTCTTCCATGTGGAAAACTATTAATGGGTTTAAATTTTTCTTATATTTTATTTCTGTGGTGAGTTGCTTGTAATTTCCATGGTGGTAGCCTCCAGCTGAAGAAGATGTGTAAACATGGACCTGAATTAAAGATTTAGGAAAACCTGTTCAAGTTTGCTTTAGGTACTTTGCTGCCTGGGGATCTCCATGGGTTAGTGATTTAATGTCAGGCAGGTTGATGCAAACAATGTAGGAAAGCATCTTGTATTAAGTGAAACTACTGAGAAACTATAATTGTCTACACCAGTTGTATTTCTGGAGATTTTCCAATTTCTGGGTTGTTTTGAGCCAATATAAAGTAGCAGCCATCTAAATGCTGCATATTTGAATTGCTGGCCATCTGCTGGGTCACTGAAACTTTCCTTTGACTACTCTTAAAATAGTTCTCTTAGAAACACTTGTGTTCTGACTGGAGAAGTAAAAAGAGTAACCTTGAGAGCGCTTTAAACAATTTCCATCTAAACTGAAAAGACCTTGTATTACATGAAGCCCTGAGGTTGTCTTTCATGACTTGTTGCAGAGTAAGATGTCTCAAATCAGGAGAACCCCCAGGCACTTTGTCCTCTCCAGCTACCCCAGTGGACCACCAGAAGAGGAAACCTACAGTAACCTCCAAACAATTCCAGACACCACAGAGCAAATGGAGTTTGATATCAGGTATCACACTACATTAATACTTCTTCTGTCCTCCCCAAGTACAAAGTGCCAGACTTTCCAGAAAACTGCTAAGCCAAATAATCATAGTGCATACTACTGAAAATGGAATAGATGCAAGTGTGGATAACCTGTAGTGCTTAACACTGACTGTGCAAGATTATGCTGCATTAAATGTCTGTAAGTTTTTATCTTGCACAGGGACACAGATGTGGCTCTTCATTAGAGACCCACCTGTTGCAGCAAGCAGCTGTAGACACCATTTTTACATAATTCTCCAGGCGCCACTCACAACAAACTAGCAGTGCTGCCTTGGGTTTTTCTTAATCCCATACATATATTTTTTCCGTCACAAGAGTCAGGGGTTGCCTTTCTCTCCCATCTGTGAAAATTCCTTTATGTGGTTTTTCTGGTGTTTTTTTGTTGGTGGACTGACCAAACCAAGCCCAAGAGTTTTTTTTCAGCAGACTCTAGAATTAAGCTCTTAAGCTCACTTACTATTCAGAAGATCTCATAAACAGATCTCAGCAGAAATGCAAATTAAAATAAAAACGTATATTCCTATTACTTGTCTACCAGAACAAAAACATGTGTCTAAGATAAACTAAATCTCCTTGGAAATTTTCATCAGGAAAGCATAACCAGTTTTTAGCATCAACATGTGCCTCAGATGTTGTTTAAGTCTCTGTCCCAGGACTTCCCTAAAAGCCTTAAGGTTTTGGTCAGTTTGTACCTAGGCACCACCCAGTAGCTAGAGACCCACACTGCATAGTGGAGCTCATTGGAGTAAATCTGTTGGATGAAAAAGCCAACATTTTTGTAGGATGAAATAATTTGAAGGGTTTCAAGTGAAGGCTCTTTTAATATTTTGACGTGGGGGGGAAGGGAGTGGGACAACCACAAAACACAAACCAGAATCCTGTTGTCTTGTATAAAGAAGTGAAACACCCAAAAATCAACATGTTTTTTCAAAATTGCCAAATAGGCAGCTTCTTAGGAAAACATCAAAACAGTTCATGTATGGGCATAAAACGCTTAATCAGTAAACCCATAAATAGCAGGAAACAAACCCCCTGGAACATTTCACTTTTACATGCCCAGTTTAGCCCAGCTATTGGGGGAATAACAGTACCTGGCATTTGCAGAGTGCTTTTGAAGAATTACTGTTGCAGGGCTCTCCTCTAACATGCACATCCTGACTGCCTTGCAGCTCAGCTACTCAGGTTGGCCATCAGCTGGCCCTGATCGGGGATGAATTTAACAGGAGGTACCACAGGACATTAGAAGAAACACTGCTTCACCTGGCACAAGTGTAAGTTACCTTATTGGCAGATCCTTATAAAAATCATGTTAGATAAACAAGAACATTTCTGTACACAAAATAAAAAAAATTATTGCTACTACTGCTGCCTCATAGAGAACCTAGAAAAGTGGAGCAGCTTGTTTTACAAGGAAAAGCTTTGTAATAATGTAAATTGTAAATTGTTTCCATAGACTAAAGCCATTTAAAGTCAAAAGACTTAAATAGTGTCTTGCTATTTCAAATTCCTCAGAGGCACAGTAGCTTCAGACACAACTTTAGGCACAACTGAGTGATGAGAGACCTGCAGTGTGGGATTAACATGTTACTGCATGTGCAATAACCTATCCATGCACATACAAGAAAACATGGCTGGACTAGTTTGAACTGCCTTTTATCTGCTGAAGGTTATCCTGCACAGTTATTAACTGACATGCAGCAGTGTCCTAACCTGAGATACTCAGCTATGTCTGAACCCCCAAATACTCTGCCTTATTTTCTCCTTGCTTCTGGGAGGGGATGGTCACTCACTGCAGACCTACCAGAGAATGCAGTTTTATTACAGTTGTGTAACATAACATATAAATCTATCTATATATAACATATATATACACCTTGTACCTCAGCAAAGCCATATTCACACTCCAGAGAGAGCTTGTGCCATTGCTGAGTCAGTCCTGTATTGCTGTCCTGATTCATCAGAAATAAACCTCTCATTGGGTTATGCTCTTCTAAGTTTTAAACAACCACAAAGATTGTCACTTAATCACTTAATTCTGAAACTAAATTATCTTTAGATTTCAAAGATCTTCCTTAATATTCAGAGAAAATACATGTACACACACACCTTCAGGAAGGAATATACTAAAGGTTTTTGTTTGGGTTTTGTTTTGGTTTGGTTGGTTGGTTTTTGTTTCCTAAACATGGGTATTTTATTTGCCACTTTTTGGAATAAATTTTCTATCCTCATGCTTTCTTTGTTTTGTTTAAATCATCAGGGTTGCTATCAGTGTTTTCCAGACATGGAATGTTATTAAAACTGTTATAAGAAGCTTTGGAAATGTTTTGAGCAGTAACTGGACAAAGCGGATCACCGGCTATGGAGGCTGGGTATGCTCTCTCTCCCTTTTCTCTCACCTTTTTGTTGGCAAGTAGACAACAGGAACAAACACCTGGCTCCCTAGTAATGTCAGTGAGTGAAGCATATAATGTGCCTTCAGGATGGGGTTTATCCCTTTGTTTGTTGGTGCCCCCTCAGTGCCCTGTTTATTTATCTTTAAGCTGAAATTTCACTTTTAAAGACAGGATGCTGCCCAAATCCCACATAACACACGGGGCTCCTTTCAGAGGGGAGGCATCTGCCACTATCAAATGCAGGAAGGGTCTTCTTGGGGAGATGAGCAGTGCTGCTGCCAGTAGTATTTACCCAGAGAAGAGAGGATTCTTTAGTGGCTGGAGTCACCAGCAAAACTGACCCCCTCTCCATTTCTGCAGCAGAACTGGACTGTGCTCTCAAGCCCACACTGACCACAGGCACTCTTTTAGTTTCCTTGCACCATCTTTTTGCTGCTTGTTATTTCTAATTACCATCCCCTTTCTTCTCACAGACCTGCAGGCTTCCTTTCAGGTGCCTCTGCCAGAAGCTGGTGCCAGCAGCGTTGCTCGTTGCTGCCTTTTGGTGGGCCATGAATTATGGACTGTAGAATTAACACACAATTACAACAGGAGGTCATTGCTGGACACTGACCAACATCATTAACACCCAAGTAGTGGCAGCTGGTTTGTTTTTCAAATTTACATTGATAAAAATCTTTTTAATATTTAAAACCTAGGCTAGTGCTGGGTCACTGCTGTTTCATATCTTTTTTAAAGAAAAAAACTTGTTAAGTACAGAGGTTGTTGCTGGATAACTGCCTGACTTGCTAGTTTTGAAATGTGACTCCAGGTGAATAGAAAGTCTGTCTTTTTTGTGTTTATTTTAATGCAATATAAAGTGTCTATTTCCTATAAATGAGTTTGTTAAAGAGATTCTGGATTTGAGGAAAACTGAAGGCATGCTGGCCATCCTTTAAATTTTAACACTGTAAAAGCAATACTAAAGATTAAAACCATGATACTTTTTTAAAATTAAATTGTTGCTTCAAACCTTTTGCAGTCTGCCTTATTTTCCAAGACTCTGCTATCACACTTTAATGGCAGTATCTTCTGGCCCTTTTCAAAGTAAAACTATGAGCTGCCCAGAACAAAACCCCAAGAATTTGATGGATTCTGAGAAGGGATTTTCTCAGAGGATGCATGTCTTTTTGCAAGGCATGTGTGTGGGGGGAATAGAAGTCTGAGGGGAACATGAGCACAACTTACAGGATGGAGATGGTCGAGGTGTCACCCTCCTGGACTCCATGGGTGGCCATTAGGGCACAGCTAGGTTTTTACTCTCTCAACATCTCCCATTTGTGCCTGATTTTTCTCTCTATATCTGGGTGCATCTTCTCTTCTCTTTGCTATTGAAGCTGGTTTTCAGGATCCAGCTATAGACTGTCTCGGTGAGAGAAAATGAAAGTACATCTCTGTGGTTTGGGGTATTCTCAACACAGGAGATGCCTGCTTCTTGCCCAGACAAGCAACTCCTACCCTTAGCATATTTTTGAAAAGGGAAAATAGAACATTCAATGGATTAGTGATCTAAGCACTCATCAGAGGAGTTGGAGTTTCAAGTTCAAGTCCCTGCTTTAAATCAGACAAGGAATTTAAACACCTCTTGCCTTTAGTGAACACAAATGCCAAATCAAGCCAGATTTAAGCATGTTGAGGAACATGCTTCCTCTCGTTAATCAACAGTGCCATTAAGACCCTAACCACCCATCTCCAAAACGTTTCTGGGAAAAAGATGAACGAAGCTCCACTAGACTGTTTCATTTGACCATTTCATGCAAAGGACTTTAAAGTGTCTTTGAGCAACTTGAAACGCCCAGCAAAAGGAAAAGCATGCACAGAAGGAATGTAAAGGGTGATAGCTCCAGCATGCCCCAGAAATTCAAGCAGCAGCACATATTCCAGTGTCAACATTTTTCCAAAATGCTCTCAAGCTGATGTGCCCTTCAGCAGCAGGTAGGCAAGTTTTTTCTAGAAAAGCAAAGTTAACACACCTGGAACTGTAGTCACACACAGGCCAGAAGCTGGCCCACACAGCCAAAAACCAGACCATTTATCAGTGAATTGACTGCTCTGTTTAGCTCCATAATAGCAGTGTGATAGAAAAATATGTTAAAGTTACTATTTAGTAAAGGGTAAAATTTAACATCAGGAAGGTCTAATAAACAAACTATGTGTGTGTAATGAAAGTACCAGCTATGAAATAATTGAGTCTTCCCAGTTGAATCAGTTTAACACTACCAAATAGTTATTTCTAGATAACCTTTATGTACAGGGAAGCAATGATGAACAGGAGAGTCTTCACTATTTCATCCAAGAGCTGTGTGGGGTGACGCTGTTTTTTCCCACTCTTGTAATCCATAATGTAAGGCTTTAACTCACAGGAGAGGGGAATTTCATCATCCAGCATGTATGGTGCAAAATGGTCTCAAGGAATATAAAATTCAATCCCAGCAAAGAAACAAGTGGAACACAAACACCATCCAAAGCCACACCAATCAGCACTAACTGGATTACCAGGGAGCAGCCAGTGCCAGGCTTCTCTTTCACCTGTGGAGCACAGTTAGTTAATTCTTTAGTCACAGCCCCAGAGTCTGACTCAGGAGGCCCAAAGTTAATTCTGTTTTTTTAGACTGCACACTTCCTCATATGTGACAGCATTTACGGCACTTGATTTTCTTCCACATCCTGTTTCTGCTTGTTGATAGGTGAAGGAGCCACGCTGGTTTCTCACATCTCAAACATTCAGTTTCCAGAAGCAGAAGGGATAGATGAGCTAACATGTTAAAGAAATGCTCTGAGATCCAGGATTCCTAATTACTTGGAAACTCTCTGTCCAGCCACAGGCAATTTTACAACGCACACAAGGTGAGGTTGTGCTGACAGGCACCACACAAAATCAAGCCCTGAATACTCTCCATGCAGAGGTACAAAGACATCCATGACACTTTTTCTGCCCCTAGAAATTGCAACATCAGCACAAGAGCGTGACAACAAAACCTCTGATTTCTGGTTTTGGAGACACAAAGTTCACTGAGGAGCAGCCTGGGCTCAACCACTGCACAGAAGCAAGGCAGATACCTGACAGTGGTGACTGGTCCTTCTTCCCACTAATTAAACAAGACCCACAAGATTGGAATGCTCTTAGGATACAGATTTCCCTTCTGCATTCTGCAGTTGACAAAAGTGCAAAGGTTATCTAATGGTTTGCAAACAAGAGATTTCTAGCATGATTTTCCCAAAGAAGTTTAATTCTGAGCAAAGTTTACAACCAAGTGAAATGGAGGGGAGAAAGAAAAAAGTTATGGCAAGAACAATACAAATAGAAAACAGGTCTCCAACATTTCCTCAGAAAGGTTAAATAATTAAAAAGAAAGTCCAGAAATTTTAAAGCACTAAAATTAGTGCCACCAACATACCACACTCAGTTTCAACTATCAGAAAAGCTGGTTTGAAAGTCACCAATGTTGCATTTGGTCTTACAAGATGTGGTCAGAAACTTCTAACACAGCACAGTCCATTGTTTAATAATATGAATGAGATTTAATTGAAATATTCTAACCAATAATTCTAACTGAAGACTTTGGTATACTTTTCTGAATAATTAACACCTTACCTGTAACTTAGGAACCTTCACTGAAATAATTTTCTTTACAGTTATTCCAACCCTTAATCATCAGCCTCTGGCAGTCCAGTGGTGAAGCTGACAAACTCTTCAGTATTTTAGTAATTGTTAATGTTTACACATGCTAAAAGTGGAATTTGTACTGTAAGGGCAGGCACAGCTGCCAGCTGCAGTCCACAAAAGAACTGTTTAATAATACAGTCCACTTAGCAATGATAATCAAGACCAGTGTTTTTAATTCAGTCTGCCTTTCATAAATGTGAAATTACAGAGTGATTGTACTGTAATTGGAAGTTCTCCTGCATTTCATAATACATTATTGAAGACCCTGTCAGTCATTCAAGTAATATAACCTAAATTTTTTCCATGTCTCTGTTAAATACAGCATTAAAACCAAAATAAAAAATACAAACTGAGAAATGGGAAGTTCTTTCCTGGAGGGTTTGGGACAACCTGCTGCTCTCCAGCTCATCATTTCCTGCTACCAGGAAACGTACATAATATTTTTGTTAAGCTTTTTTTCCCAGTGAACATTTCTTGTGTAACTTAGCACAACCAATGTGGCATTTGACAACTGGAGGGAAGGCTACTTCCATCCACACGTGGACACAGCCAACAATGATGCACCCCAAAGCATTAAAAATAGCAAGAAAAGCTTCATAGTTTATTTATAGTTTAACCTTAAGAAAATAATTTTTCTAGTAACATCATCTGCCTCACTCAGCTGCTACCTGGCAATGTGGACACAAAATAAGAGAACTTTACATATATGAACACCCCACAAGTCAGCTGAGTTAGAAAACAGGAACATCAAACACACTGAAAGCCATCCCAACACATGGCTCCTCTAAATGCACCCTCAGGCCCAGAGCAGAGCCCTCCCCAACTTGGAGCCAACAACCCTGGCACTCCTGCAGAAGATCCCTGCACCAGACAGCCAAGGCTACCAACTGGAACCTGAATCCACACCCCAAAAACTCCCCCAAAAAACAACCAACTGAAAAAAAAAAAAAAGCCCACAAGGGAAAGTTTCTTGCAGGATGAAGGCCAAACAATGTTATTTGGCCTGTTTGCTGACAGCTTTGCAGTCCCAACACAGTTTGGAAGAGCCAGACTTTACTCTCCCCTTTCCACACCTGAGGAATTTAAAGGAAAATGTTCATTGCAATTACGCATATAGTGCTCTTTACATCACGAGAAGCCATGAATGTTTAAGACTTCCTCTTTCAGGAGCACAAAGTTTTAAATCAGAAAAAAACAAGCTGTGTGGATTTTCGTCAAAAGGTTATTTAAATCTCCGCTTCTTCCTCATCTTCCAGAGCATCTACATGTTTATATTGTTTCCAGGCCTTTAAATTACATTGTTTGAGAATGGCTCCTAGTTGATTCCCGGGCCCCACTTCATACGTGTAAGGAAATTCTGTTCCTTGCTTTCTTTCGTACACTGAGTGCATGGTCTGCTCCCACAGAACAGGTGACACCACCTGCTTCACTAACAGCTTCTGAATGTGCTTTGAGTGCATGTACTTTTTGCCATCAACATTGGAATACACACAGAGCAGTGGTTTCTGAATCTCAATCGATTTTAGGACTTCAGCCAGTGGCTCTACTGCTGGTTCCATAAGTCTGGTATGAAAAGCCCCACTGACTGGAAGCATTTTTGCACGTTTAAAATAATATTTTCGGGCATTCTCCTGCAAAAACTCCAAAGCCTATAAAAGAGAGAGAGAAGTGAGTCTTGCACAACAAAGGTTTTCTCAGTCACCCCACAAGAATCACCTCATCAGACTTACTGTGATAAAGGGATTCCTTTCCCTACCCAGCAACTGAACACACGCTGAAAAAAAAGCCCCACAGAGCAAACACTTTCGTTTGGACAAACTAAGGCCGTACCTAACACTCACACAGAGTGCAAGGTAAAAGTTTTTAAAAAGTGAAATGCTTAGTTCAACTAAAGGAACAGTTATTGTGAAGCAATACCTGTAAGTGTCCTGCAATGACTCTGCTGTCTGGAAACAAATAGTTTGAAACTGTGCACACGGGGTTCTCTATACCCAGCGATTCACAGTGTTTACGGGCTTCCAGGCAGGCAAATTTGTAATTTGCCTCTCGCCGACCGACAACCGAGAGCATTCCACTGGGGACAGCTTCCGACGCCTTTTGCATGGCTTCGGCGCGCACTTTCACCGCGTACAGCGCTACGGAGAGAAACAGAGATGCTGCGTAAATGTGAGCGCGGGCACCTGCGCGCCAAGAAAAGGGCAGCTGTTCACTCGCGTGAAACGTCAATGCTTTTAATGCCGTATTACACATGTCAAAGCGAACAGTGGAAGTAAAAAGTAAAATTCGTCTTCTAATTAAAAATAAAAAGCGGGAGGGACACAGTGATAACAGGCAATGCTTTGGAAACAGCACGGGCCCGGGCTGGGAGATCCTAGCAGGGAGTTCCGCGCGTCCCCCAGGCACCTTCGGCAAAGCCCAGGGCTCCAGCGAAGACCAGCGCCGCGAACTCCCCCACGCTGTAGCCGGCGGCCGCCACGCAGCGCTCCACCACCTGCGGGGACACAGAGCCGCCTCAGCCGCACCGCGGGGCAGGCCCGAGCCGCCGCCGCCCGACCCCGGCCCGGCCCCCGCCCGCCGCGGCGCTGCGCCCCTCCGCCCGCGGGGCCTGGCACCGGGCGAGCGGCCGAACACGCAGCCGCCCGGATTAGCAGCATTAGCAGCCAGCGCCGAGCAACAATTAATCATTTGCTGGTAAATACAAGCGGGAGCCTCCCCCGGCTGGCGGGGAGGGAAGGGGAGAAGGGGGTGGCCGCCCTGGCCTG
>VZRF01012152.1:0-16617 GCA_013396875.1 Vireo altiloquus
GTTTAAACTCACTTAGGGTCATGTTTATTCTGAAATTTTCCTGGATCTTAACTTCAGCTACCTATGTATTCTGAAAAATATGTTCTCAAGGCAAAGACTGCCTCTTTCCTGCCAAGTAGTCTATAAACATGTGATAGGTAGACAGGCATTTGAGTTCAATTTAGATCCTCTACTGCAGCTCTACTGGTGTGAATGAAATGTATGCTGTAAAAACTGTTTGGTTTCAGAGACACTCAGCCTCTGACCTTCACCTTCCAAGACTAAAGTGTTGGATAGCCAGAAAGACTTGACCCTTCAACAGCCCCATGGACCAGGGTATTGTTGAAACCTATGAAAATAAAGCAAGAGTAAAAAATGAGACAGATACTACTATCTCAATAATTTGTCATTTGAAGAAGGAAACAGATGAAAATAAACAGAAATAGAATAAAAAACAGTAAAAGGTTTAAATTCTATGGATTAGGTTATTCTGGGAACAATAAGGAAATTTATCTATAAGGAAGTATACGGCTTACAGTGGAATTCCATTCTCAGTTTTTTGTGAACCTAAGAAAGAAAATATTTTTGTCTCTAATTAAATCGATTCACAGTAAATTTTGCATAAATTCATTCTAATATACCAGAAAAATTAAAAATAAATCTCAAAATTTCTTTTAACTGCCATTTTCTGTTTGTCTTCATATGCAGTAGACCAGTAGACCATCAGTAGCTGCTCTTTATTCACACAGAGGAGCACAGAGGGAAATAGCTCACATGACGGAAATAAGGGAGTTCAGTTCTCTAGATGAGCAGATACACAAGCTCATTAGCAAGTGATATTCTTGGATACTGTGGTGCTTTCTATGCCCAAGTTTTTTCTTGATGCGTTTTTCTGGAAAAGAAATGCCTTCATATGTCCTAGCTTCAAAATGCAGACCTGGAATTATCTGACATTTATGGATAGCAGACAGAGGACAGCACAGAGAAGACCAACATCTCTTAACATGAAAGAAAGCAATGAGACTAATACAACAGTTTTTGTCTACTCTCCTTCCCTCAAATGACAAACACGTAATCTTATAACTTGATAAATAAAGCCCATCTTTCATTCAAGAGCAAAGGTTGAGGCTCAGATTTATACTTTGAGAACATGTGTTAGTTAGTTTACCATCAGCTTTCTTCTATGTAATTCAATATAAATAAAGAAGGGCAAAGGCTATGAACAGCCATTCAGGGCAAATGTTACTAGTAAAAACTCTTAATGAGAAATTAAAATGTTCAAACTGTTAGAAATAGAAATCTGTAAAATTTTCGTGAATTATATATAAAGTGGACCAGGTTTCTTCAGGTTGCAGGTACAATATACTGCATTATGTCAAATAAAATTGACTTGTGAAAAACACTCAAGACTTTTCAAAAAAGAAAATGAGAGCAGCTCTGGATTATTATACAGCACGGACTGTTATGTTTTGAGAAATTTCTATTGAAAGTACAAGGTCTATAAAGATTTGACTTCATTGGTTAGTACAATTAATAGTGAGTTATCAAAGGAAACTGAAGAGGAAAGACTAGGGGGCTGCAAGACATATCTTTGAAATCCTAAGAGATATATTTCTTTTAGGCTTATCTTAATGTCAGTGGGAGTTACGTGCACAAGTAGAAAGAAAAGACGCCTCTGTAGGCAAACAGTCATTTTTAGATGAGAAACAAAAAAAAAGGGAAAAGAATAAAAACCAGATTATTTAAATTTTAGAGAGCTCTTCAAAAAGGATTGTACAGACCATGAATCAGAACGTCTGTGAAATTCTGATCAACATAAACAGAGATGACAGTAATTCCCTGAGCACTGACAGAAATCTAATCATTACTGTTACCAAAATACATCTGTTTCCATTAAAACAATAGTGCCATTAAATGTATACAATAAATTTTAGAAACAGTTTAGCTTTTATTCTTAACCCTTCTCTGTCCAGAGGCAAAATCTACATTTCTTCAGGTTGTTTTTTCAGTGGAAATTTTCCAGTTTTGAGGTATATATTGTCAGGATCATAAGAATCTAAGTTGGGTTAGCTCCAAAAGAGTTTTTAATTCTGTAAAAATGTTTGATTATATATCTGTCAATAAAGCAGATAAAACCCCCAAGAAAACAGGTAAACAGAGAAGGATTCTAATTCAGTTTAATTTGGGAGGTATTATTTAACCCTAAATTTGAAAAATCATTTTAAAGTTTCAAATCAATCTTTATATTTTTAGAAACACTTAGAATGACTTTTTAATTCTGGATTCTAGTTCTTTCCTCCTGACTATCAAGATTTTTTTTCTTTTTTCTTTAATTCTCCTTTTGGTTTTTCAGCAGTGTGTAGAGAGATGTAGTTTGCTGTTGTACGTCATTAAGGTTTTATATGGTATTCCTTCCTTCTGATTAAAAACACATAGTTTTGCTCATATGAGAGAAGGACAGGCTACAGGAAACACACAAACAAACAATAATTGTCATTGCGAAATATTCCCTGGACACCTCTGTATTATGTTGTACAGGAAAGGATATAGGAGAAAATAGATACTTTGAAGATAATGCAACATGATTTGGAAAATATTTCTACTCTAGCAGCAATAGCAGAAAATTTTTGCTATTGTACTGTTAGACAAATTGCAAGAGGTTTTCAGATTGAATAGTGTCATTTCCTTCTTCTGAGTAATGGCTTCTCCAGCCCACCATGTAAGCCTTTGCCATCAAAACCAATAGTCAGGCTTTCTCATGCAGAAGTTTCCAGAAGATCCTTCTACTCAACCACAACAAATGGTTACTCTGCTTTTTAAATAGTATCAGTCCCTGGACAATTTTCTTTCTTTCCAAATCTGCTGTGTTGACTGTTATTTGCAATAATTTCTTTCAAGAAAACACTTCCTCATCCATTTTTCTTCTTGCATTACTTTCCAGTAATTTTCTGAGCTATTCAGAAACTGCCACTGATACACCATTTTGGATCTTTGAACTGATATGAAAATAACCCTAGAGTCTATTTTTTCCAAAGAGCAATCATTTTGGGACGTATTTTAATGCCTTTTAAAAATTTCTTTCTTTTTTTTCCCCCTCTTGTTGTAAGACAAGAAGAAACTGCTACTGTGGGCTAGAAACTCCTTAGCCCTATAAAATTCCAAACTGTGCACATCGCAAAATGATGTGAAATAAACGCAAAGAGATTAGTGGTATTAATTTTTACTATTCCAGAACTAAAATTACTCATCGGATTTGTTGTCCTGTTGTTCAAATATATAAACGCAAGTGTTAATTCGAAAAAAATACCAACCCTCCTCTTAAAAAAATGCTATAAATTTTTGCTAATCATATCAAGAAGGAAATTGAAGGTAATTTTAAAAATATATACCATAAAAATATTGTAGCAAAGACATCATAGATGAATGGAAATCAGGCTTTGTCCAAAACATCTGAAGGACCATGATCCTTAGGATGCACTATACTTTGTTCTTTGATCAAATAACAGAGATGCATTATGTATTGAGTAAAATAAAAACATACTTTCAACAAGATTAAAAGTACGTTTGTGCTCCTATTCCCCTTATGAACTATCACTCTTCAGTCTCCTGTTTCATTTCTATAGAAATGTAGTTCTCTTCAATCTTTCCTTACAGTTAAGTTAAAATTTTCTGTAAAATTGCTTTCATCAAGTAGTAAATACAGATCAATGTGAAGTCTTATAGAAGCTAAGGTTCCTAGTAATTGAGATTTCATGCCTAGGACACATGAAAGGGTGAGGTTGATAGTGTGTTCCATAAATTACTCTGGAAAACAAGCTATAGCATGCAGACGTATCTTTCATCTTGCGCTATGCAATTTAACAGATATAGGAAATGAAAATTTTCCATAAGACTATATTTTATATCTTGATTTTTGGTTGGGTTTTTATCTGCTTGTTTGTTTGCTTGTTTTCCAAGTATAAAACTTTCCTTCAATGACATGTAACTGGAAATAGATTTTAATCTAGAGTATGCCTATACAAAAGCTGTGTTGGCCAAGATTTTTCTTTCTGTAAATTTTAGACCTGTAACTTCTTACTCGTGTTAATTTAAGACTTTTCAATTATCTTACTTTTGAACTGCTTTGATTTATATGGAGTTTGATGGCACTCATTGCGCTGGGGAATACTTTGTTTGCTCACAGTAAATATACTTCTGATGAAAATGAAATTTCAAGGTAAATAAATATCTCCTATGGATCATTACAGACATTATTAAAAGTATGTGCCAAAGTGATAAATAGCATTACAAGCTAATTTTATTTTAAGGGAAAAAAAAAAAAGCGCTAATTTATAAGTCCAAGAAGCAGAAGAAAAAAAAAATCAGAATTTTTTTTCAGCATTCTGTGCAAACCATCAAACTTGAATATTAAAGAAACAGTCTGGAAAATGAAGTAAGTAAAGGCATGCTGAACAGATGGATTAATATAGAAATCTGCAAATAAGGGAGAGCTATCTACAACAAACCATTTTCTTGCTTTACCAACTAGTTTTACATATAAAAGTAGTATAGCAAGTAGGAAATATTTCAAACAGTTTATCCTCTTTATATTTAATGATTCTTAAGAGCAACTGTGCTGGCCACAGACTTTTCTTTATCAAAGAAATATTTTATTACCTTTTCTGAAAAAAAAAAAAAAAAGTTGAGAGCTATTCTCTACTAGGTAATGCAGATTATTCAAAACCTAGTAGAATATTCTTTTTTTGTATTCTGTTCATCATCCATGTGAAGAACCATAAATGGAGCATAGGAAATACACACTTAAACTGAAAGCAATGGGAATTATATTTTTGTGTATTAAATTTTCCTGTTATGACTTAGAGCTCAAAATTACATTGCAAAGAAATATAAAAGAGTTTTCCTGGTAAAGATAACATAGTAAGTAAAAAAGAAGAAAAAGAGCTGAAGAAATAATACTGTTGAGAGTATGATTCCTCTTCACTAAGGAATGCTAGGAGACACACAGGTCCCTTTTCCCCATTATGTCTCCACTCCTGATTCAAGATCACCTTTTATAAAATGTTTGGGGTTTTATACACTCAGCTGAGCTCAGCTTCACCTAGGAAGTTTCATGACAATTGATAACAAGACTAAGAGGTCAGTATGGTCTATAGCAGTGTTAACATAAGGGCTGAAATCTTGTTTCCAGTGATGGTAATACTTTGGGCCACTGGGTGCAAAAGCGTAAAACTTCCTAGCTATTTGTATCAGGGTGTTAACAGGTAAAGTTAAAACAAGCTAATATTATTTAAAACCTTCTTAGTCTGCTTCTGTGTTTAAAAGAGCAGGAAATCTCTGGCTCCACAGTCATGTCCCTCTCATGCAGTTTTTGCACTCTTCCCTATGGCAAATGACCAACCGGTTCCTGGGATCTGTGCTGCAGAGAGGATGTGCCAAGGAAGTGAGATCTATTAATTAAGTTTCTTAACTGCTTGTCCTGAATGTAAAGACTCAGGTGATAAGAGGTAATAAGCAGTAGAAGTTTCCTAGAAATAGTAGGAATGGCTTTGAACCTCCTTTTAAAAAAAAAGGTTTGGTCCTGTGTGCTGTTTTTGGAATGAATTCATTAAATATTCTCATATTTAAGTAGGTGAAGATGGCCTTCCCATATATTGCTAATTATTAATACCTATATATTAATAACAGCAGTAGCAAGAGTATTTTCTTAGCTCTACAGTTTGTGTTAGCTAAGGTCTGGGAAGGTCTTACCACCCACTCTGCCTTCTAATCTCTTTCTTAATATCTCTGTCTCTTACTGAATCTTTCATGAGATACGTATGTTACCCCGTGTATTTTCTGGGTCTCGTTGACCTAGACCTAGGTCACAATATTCACATATTCACACCAATATTCGCACCTAATAAGAAATTCAGCTGAAAACAATTCATAAACTTTCAAAGTGTAGAGGAAGATATCCAGGGATTTCTGTATGTTCTGAAGTTTAAGCAGCAAGTGGATTTTTGTCTGTCTGTATGATGTTTGCCGAAGCTGGCAGTCAAGCATGCACACTGCCATTCACTCACTGTACCTCTGCCTGTGGGAAGAGGGAGAAAACAGCAAGAACAAGAGCAAAAAAATTCACCAGGGAAATCACCTACTAGTTACTTACTTGCTTGGAAAATGTAACTCATTTCATTGCCAGTTAGCATAGACATTTAATTACTGGTGGGATATTTAAAAACAAAGCAGAAAAATATTTAAACACTTAGGGAAAATATATTTTCTTCCCATTTCCCATTCACTCCAGACACCTCTCCTTCCCCTTTCAAATTTCCACTCCCTTATCAACAGTGCAGGTTAAGCTCACTCCCCTTGGTAAGGGAATGGGCTGAGGAGGAGATTGGGATCGGGCTGCAGTGATGTCTTTCTCCTGTTCCTTATTCTCTTCTCTTTTCTCTCTCTGCTCACACCTTCTGTTTCCTCTAGGATGTGGGCCTATCCATGAGCCACAGTTCTTTCAAGAGGCCCAATGCAGCATGTGCTGATCTACAAGTCACAAGTCACTTCAAGGGTTTGCCTGCGGTATTGTGTTTATCCACTGGCTGCAGCTCCTTCAGGGGTGTTATCAGCTCATCGTGGAGCAGTTCCTTCTGCTATGGTACCCTGTTATATTTCCTTTTGGTGTTTTGTCTCCTTAAATATGTATTTTCAGGTGCCACCAAGTCCATGGCAGGCTCAGATGTGTCCCTCAGTAACTCCCCTGGAGGTGGCAGAACAGACTGTGTTCGGCATAGGGCCTCTCCCAGCCTCCCCTCTCAGGAGTCACCTGTGCAAACCCCACCTCACTGCCAAAACCATGGATTTATACCAACCACCATCTGTGCACTTAAACACTTTAAGAGGGTGATTTGCAAGGTCATGAAAGCTCTGATATTGCTGTGAAAGATCTGTGTTGCCCCACAGCATTGGTGCAACCTTCCAAAAACCTCTCAGCAGGGAAGAGTTGCTCGGTGGGGCAAGCAAACACACACATACACACTGGATAGCTCCAAATAAGAGTCAACAGCAAAGAGCCAGGAAGGATTCTTGTGTGGGGTTCCACATGGTGCTTTATTGCTGCCATGCACTCAAAGGGGTCCAGGAACAAGAACCCAGAGCAATGGAAGATGAGAATTTAAGTATAGGTGATGATAGGGGCAGGGAGAGAGGGTCAGAACCAGTGGTTTGAGGGCAGGGGACAGTACAGGGCCTAGGTTAGGGTATGGGAGTCAGTGGGGAAACAGAGGGAGGGTGGCTGAGGAGCAGGGGTCTGTGGGGGGAGTAGGGAAGAGGAAACATTCTGGAACAGGGACAGGGGGGGACCAATGGGGCCCACCAGGGAAATAGAACTGGGGTACAATGACATAACACAACACGGTGTCTCTGAGAGAAGCCTCTTCCTGTCATCCCTAACCTGGGGGAGGCTACTAGGGTCCCCTCCTCCCAGGGGGACTCCCACAGTTCTGTTACCCTCTTTATCCAGAATGATAAAGCTGAAAAGGAATGATGAAAAGGAATATGACTATTTTGCATTGCACGTGGAGTCAAACCGAGTTATGAATTCACGCAAGTCCCATAGTGTACCAGAGTAGAGGAAAATATCAAAAGAAAATTGAGCTATAAAGAGGGTGGAAAAGAGAAAGTTCTGCTTGGGAGGAGCATACAGGCACTGCCACAGCATGCAAGGCTGGAGTTAAGGAAGTGGAACTCAGCTGGAACTGAAAGTGGGAAGGATTGTGAAGTGTAACAAGAAGAGCTTCTGTAAGTACACTGCCAGCCAAGGAAGAATTAGGAGAATATGGGCTGTAACTTGATGTGGTAGGGTACAGGGGGGAAAGAAGAGAGAACTTTGGAAAAGCTGAGGTATTACAACATCTTTTTTGTCTGTTTTCAATGCTAATATTTATCTTCGGGCATCCCAGGCCCAAAAGACATCTTTAAAAAGCACCAGTATGAACAAGTCATTACCCATAGCACAGGAAGCTCAAATTTGGGAAACCTCCTAAGAAAACTGGACATACAAGTGTCCATGGAACCAAATAAATGTATCCAGAGCTGCAGAAGAAGCTGACTGGTGACAGTGTGAGGCCACTTTCTATCATCTTTACAAGTCCTGGTGGTCAGAGGAATTGAACTGAAATGCAGTGTTCATCTTTAATCAGTGTAATAAGGAGGGTCTGGGTAACTACAGGTCAGCCATTTCCTGGGGAGATCATGCAGCCATTTCCAAGTAGGTGAAGGACCAGAAGGCGATCTGGAACAGCCAGCAAGGGTTTACAAATGGTAAACAATACCCTGTTAAACTGATTGCCTTCTGCAGTGAGACTAATCTCTGCGTGGACAAATAGCAGTGGCTGCCGTATACACAATTTTAGAGATTAGAGGTTTTTAACCCTTTTAACACAGTTCCCTCATGGTCTACCATGAGGGAGAGGTATGGACTCGAGTAGACAACAATGTGGATGGAAAATTTGCCGGAAAGTTTGTCTCAAAGGGAATTGATTGGTGGTGAAAATCATCCAACTGGCAGGCCATTATGAGTGGTATGCCTCAGAGATCAATACAGAGGACTGTTTTACGTCTTTATTAACAGCCTGCATGTGGGGATACAGTACAGTATCAGCAAACTTTCAGAGAACACCAGTGGAAGCACTGAGGTCTGCTATTCAGAAGAACCTCTACATACAGGAGGAATGGGCAACAGGTATCTCAAAAACTTCAGTAAAGAACAATACAAATTTTTACACCTGAGACACAATACTTCCATGCAAGAAAATAACTTGAAGGACAACTAAATAGAAAACAGCTTTCTAAAAAAGGATCTGGGGTCTTGATAAGCAACATGTTTGTCTTAGGTTGCAATGTAAGATGTAACCAAAAGTATTCTATCACCATCCATGTAAGCTGTTAAAACCAGGTGGGGCAGTGTTCTTTGTCTTTTCCATGACACATTCCTGATAACTCCCTGTCTTGGAGTGACTTTTGTCTTGGAGTTTATCCTTTGATGGTTTATCCTATATTGTCTGCCCATGCCCAGAAAAGTGAATTGTATGCTTTCCTATGTCTTTAAACGGAGCCTGAAAGGGGGGAGGAGAACAGCCCAGACAACACTGAGTTCTTCAAGGTTACACAAAGATAAGCGAGAGGGCAGTTTTTTTTTTCCTCAGGTTGATTCCGGCTGGCTCTCAGCGCTGCTCCTTTTGGGGAGAGACGAGAGGCGGAATTTTTTTTCTTCTTTGTTTCCTCCTGTTTTGGATTTTGTTTCTTCCCCTTCTGGACTTGGAGCCTCAGAAGATCAGGACTCCACTGGGAGGTGTTTCCCCTGCCCTCAGGGGGGTTTCCCCAGACAGACACCTCTCCACTCCGGGAGCAGAGAGGACACACCCTTAAGAGGACTTTGTTTCAGGTTTTATTTTTCCCTCTCTCACAGATAGCGATTCATTTGTCTAGCATTAGTGTCCTTTTCCTGTGTGTTTTGTTGTTTGGTTAAATAAATAGTTTTTTTTTTCTTTTCACTTTCCTCCGTGACATTTTCTTTCCCGAACCTGGTGGGGGGAGGGGCCTGCATTCCATCAGAGGATATTTCCTCCTCTGCATTTGTCTCAAACCTGGACACTCCCTCCAGGTGGATATCTTCCGTTAATGGGCCATCAAGCCTCACTGCATGACTCATAAAATTACACCATCCCATTGTGAGATGCTCCACCCAGGGGGAGGAACCAAACGTTCCTACCTGGATATAATCTGAGGTTTGGAACACCACACTCAGCCCTTACCTACTGGATTCCCAGAGGACAAGAGCTACCACTGGACCATCAGGTGAAGACCAAACCCTTCTACAGGATCATTGCTTCAAACAGGACTACTTCATCTGGACTGCTACCACCGCTCTGACTAACAGGGTGCTAGGTTGTGTCCTGACTCTGTCAGTGCTCTCGTTGCATTTATTTTAATTTTCCTATTGAATTATAATAGGATTTGCAATCTCCCACTGGTTTGTTTTCAAATTAATACAATGTTGAGCTTGAGTCACCTGGATGATCTTGCAGCAAAAAAAAAAAGGCCAATTACCTATTGGACTATACTGTATCATGAGAGTACAGTCAGCAGGGAAAGGGTAAAGATTCTCCTCTTCTACATGGCACTTGTTAGGTAATATCTACAGTAATAGGTAATATCTGCAATACTGTGCCTGGAGAATTTCAGTACAAGGAATAAACTCAAGTACGTTTCCCAAGGCTGTGCAAGATGACTAAGGGGCTGAAGAGGAGAGATTGAGAGAGTAGTATCCTCGAAAAGAAAAGTTTAGGGGGAAAATATTATTCCTTTCTTCATACACCTATTGGGTAGTTGTAGAAAATATGGAGCCAGACTGTTTATAGACACTCATCTCAGAAAGACAAGACTCATTGGAAAAAATCTAAAACGTAAGGAATTCAAACCAAATATCTTAAAAAATCAAAGAAGTGGCGTGAGGTGGTCAAACACTCCAAGGATTTTCCCAGGAAAGTTATGGAATCTATCCTAGAAATCGAGAATGAAAAAAAAGTACCTCCAGAGATCTCTTTTGATTTGCATGATGTTATGATTATGTCTTTCACAGCATTTTACTCCAAATTTTAAAAAGAGTGCAAGAGCTTGAGATTCTGCATTACATCTCTGCTGCAGTGTTTTATTAGTTTCTTTAAGTTGTTGGTTTGAGTTGCTTTTTTTTTTTTTTTTTTCCCTTTCCTGGAGAGAAAAATCAATTAAAATATTTTGGTGGAATCAATTAAAATATTTTAGAATTACATATCTAGAGAAAATAAAATAAGAGTTGTTCATAATTCAGGTCACAGGAAATAGTTTAACCTCTGTGAAAAGTCATTTTAAGCTCTGTTTCTTTATATAATAAAACTTGATGTATGTGGAGGAATGTGTTAGTGTTATAGGTACAGCTAAATTTGTTCAAACACCACCATTATTTATTTTCTCTATGCAACTTTAGGGAATGCAAATGCATATAAACAGCTGTTGGTTGTTCAGTTCTACTGATTACAATCCCTGTGCCTCTCACTCTGGTCCTGACTGATTTTCCGCCGTGGGTCATAAGGAGGGAAAGTAAGCCAATGAAGTCATAATGCTCAGGCTGTTATTGGTCAGTGGCAAGACTTTGTATAGCAAACTCTAGAAAGACTGTTGAAATGTCTTTCTTTTATCAGTTTACTTCATTGTAGAAACTAAGTAGATCTGTCATCTGTATGGTACTGTCAAGATTTCTGTTGGAATACCAAAAAAAATTAAAAAAAAAAAAACAGCATTTTTTTTCTTTGACAGAAAACTTAGTCCAAGAGTGGCAGTGGCTCTAGCAGACTTATGCTGAGGATTTTAGGATATATACTGACAATAGAAAAATTTAATTCTCCCACCTTATTATTACTGTATATTTTCAAATCCTGCTGATGCCATTTCATTTGTGTCTCAGTTAAATTTGAGCCAACTGTACTTAATCCCTATTATTGTCACTATTGTGCAAAGTGACATCTGAGTAGAAGTATTTTACCTATCTCTTGAGAGGAGTACAGATCAGGGTGTTTTCAGTATGCATTACATCCACCCTATTTCATGACTCCTCTCAATAACCTGGTAGGAAGACACAGGATGATCAGTCTTTGTGGTCTCTACAGTGCTGTTCCAATTATACTGCATTAGCTTCTGCCCCTTCCAAAACATCTGAAAGAGGGGAAGAAAACAAGCAAATGAAAGTGTACATATGTTTTGAAGTTCACATGATGGTGGCAGGTAACAATTAAAAACACTATTACAAAAGTATGCTATTATTACTGCATTTTTATAATGATATAGTAAGAATAATACCTAATACACATATTAGAGTGATCATAAAAACCTGTTATAGCATTTGGCCTGTACATTTTACATGGACTGCAGTCTTTCCAATTAAAGTTTTAGAATTATTAGGGCAAAACCACTGAAAAGATCTATAATTATAATTGTATTATTTTTATATGAGTTATCAACATAGGCTGATTCCTGATTAATTTTACACAAGGAGCAGACCACTACAGTTTATATAAACATAGCTTTACAAGACTGTATCAATTAACAAAAAAAAAGGTCTGAAACAGAAATTTTTGTGATAGTAAAATTTCTTGTCTTGCTCCATAGGAAACCATTAATGTGTCTTTGGGTACAGATTTAGGTCAAAAATCTGGGTCATTTTAAACTGCTACAAAGCTCCCACAAATAACAAAGAATAAAATTTTTTAAGACTGTGAGTGATATCTTGGCTCCATTAAGTTAGAGGGAAGATGTAAATCTTATGTAACTTGTGGACCTTTTTATTCTTTTTGAAGCTCAACATTACTATCAGAAAAATTACGTAATCCCACACACATCATTATCAATTATTCCCATAGAGAATTAAAATAAATTGAAATGCAAAAATCTCATATTTGAGGTGAATCTTTAGCTCAATTAGATCAGTAGCTATGTACCTCAGCCCAAAGATATAAGGATTTTCATCCCTGTACTTGGAAGTGTTAGGTAAACTTTATATTTTCTAAAGAAGAAATGTTTCCTCAAAATGCAAGGCTCTCTCATTTTTCTTTGGATTCATAAGCTACTTCTGAAGAATCATACTGAGGTTACCAGGAACCTTAATAGTCAGATGTGAAGAAATGGTCTCAAAGGTAGGTCATTGACCAAATGCTCTTCATTCTTCAACTTATCCTGAAGGGGACATTTTATCATCTATTCCAAACATCATATTCATGAAAGAGAACAAACAGTGCTGTTGGATAACTTTGAAACAATATCCTCAAAGCAAATTATGTATATATTAAGATCCATCTTCTATAAGCTGAAAGTTAAATTCTTGCTGTTATGATAGTGCTTAGTAGAGTCCATCCAATTAAATAATGAATAATAATAAAAATTTATTTTTTTTTTTTACTTAAAAAGAATTGTAATCATGGTACAATCAATAGCAATCCTATTGTTTTGTTTTGTTTTGTTTAGCTTTGTTTCCACTGACAAATATGTGATCCTATTTGTTCAGTGTAGAATAATTAAATATACATAATTGTTCTTCTCAGGAAGCCTTTTTTTTTTTTTTTTTTATATTATCATTACAAAACTAAGTGAATTTTTTAGGAGATAGAGGAAGTACAGACAGAGGAGATACTGTCCCTTTGATATTGTCACCTTTCTGGGGGGGGGAGGGGGGAAGAGAGATGTGAGCCTCTCTGATTACTTCAGTTTTAATTTGCCATCTGCATCTCATCTGTCCCAATTTAGTAAATATACATTGAGCTGATTCAAGAGAATTCCAGATCTGCTATTCCAATCTTCATTTAAGAGTTCTCGAGATGTACTTACCCTCATCTGCTAAGTTAAGATTTCTCCTTTTCTTGGTTGGTTTTATGTCATCAGGTTCCTAGTTGAGGTTATGTCAGTTTGAGACTTCTCAGAAAAGTGGGAAATGATAATATATATAAAAAGGGAATAAGGATTTTTCTCAGCTTTGGTCTCCACAGAGAATTGAAACATTTTTAATGTGCATGTATTTCTTTGATTATTTAAAAAATATTTAGATTATATACATTTGTAAATAAAATTCCACTTGATATTCATAACAGTAAACCTTTTGAGAAGGTGCCTGAACATCTTGGGAATGATTAATCTTGAAATTTAGATGTATACGTGTTCCAATATGAATTAGAGGGTAATCAGAGCTAATAGAGAGGCAAGACAATTCAGTTGTCTAATAGATTAATTTGTCCAGTGTTATTTGAGGTGTGTTAGGATCTCCTACTTGGGCTCCAGCAGCCCCACATTTTCCACTAGCCCTGTGTTTTATCTACCACCCCTATTTGGGTCACTTTATTATGTTAAGACCTCTCAAATGACATTTGTGTGGGTAACTGCATTGATAAATAGAATTGCAAATATTATCATTAATGATTATTTTATGAGTCAGTTATCTAAATGTAAGTGTCCCTTTCAGAAGATTAATAGCTCCTTGGTCTCAGCTTACTCTTACTCTACTGTCTAGATTTGATTCAGACACCCACACTCTGTTAATTTTCTTTATAGTAGTTTGTATGGTACTATGTTTTGGATCTGGGATGAAAACAGGATTGTTTTCATAAAGACACACAGGTGCTTTTATTTTTTCTGAGCAGTGTTTATACAACCTCAAGTTTTTCTGCCTCTCTCTCCACCCACCAGTGAGAAGGCTGTGGGTACATGAGAAGTTAGGAGGGGACACAGCCAGGACAGCTGGCTCCAACTGACCAAAGGAATATTCAGACCACATGGTGTCATGCTTGGTGTATAAACCCGGAGAAAGAAGGGAAAAACAGAACATTTGTAGCAATGGTGTTTGATTTCTTTATGAGTGATGGGGCCCTGCTTTCCTGGAGATGGCTGAACACCTGCTTACCCACAGGAAGTGGTGAATGAATTCTTAGTTTTGCTTTGCTTGTGTGCACAGCTTTTCTTTGCCTATTAAACTGCCTTGACCTCTAACCATAAATTCTCTCAATTTTACTCTGATACTTTGCCCCATCCCGAAAGCAAAAGGCGATGAGGACCTGAGCAACCTACTGGTGTAAAACAACATATTCTTCTGACTTTCTTCAGTTCTGTAGATTGTAACATCAATAATTTCAAGTTTTGTTCATACGTCATATGTTGTACATCTGTAATATTCTTATAATTTCTCCTTGAAGCTTCTGGGAGGTGGTTTTATATCATTATTAAAGTGACATTAGGTCTCACATTAAAATTTATCTCAAAGTCAAGTCTCCAAAGATATCCAGGACCTTTGTGTCACTGTAGTTCTTTGGGGTTTAGCATTTTGGGTTTTTTTTTTTTTTCTATATATTTCTAAACATTTTGAATATCCTTGTTTAGCCTGTAGTTTTTTCCAGGAATCAGTGAAGACTGGTAGACTGGTAGGTGTTTAAGTCTATGTTAGAGTTTGATTTTGACCATGCAAAGGAACTTTCCATCCTATTTTTGCTGGCAATAGTAAAGTAAAGGAGGTTTAAGAGGCATAAGGGTGTAAGGATAGACTTTGAGAGTTTAAAAGGCAATACAAGATTATTTAAATTACAGAAAGTAGTGCTGGGTGTCCACTGGATATAGAACAGGGAAAAAATAGCTTTCATGATGAAATATCTCAGTTTCACTTTTTTTTTCCCCCTTAGAAAGAAGGAAATTTGTAATTATTGAAACAGGTTTGGGCACTTCTTTCACCTTCGCAGCCTTCTATTCCTGCTGTCATTACTGTCTAGGGCTTTCATTTCTCAAAACTGGAGATGTTTCAGAAATGAACAAAGTATTGTATTTTAATCTGAAGTCCTTCCATGCTGAAATACTGGGTAATATAACAGAATTTCTATACTATTTTGTGCTGAACCAAGTACCTGTTTCACATTTTAAAGGAGCCAAAGTGTTAAAGAGTGTGTATCTACACTAGTAGCTTAAGGAACTAATGTTCTGCCTCTTAAATCTTTTTTTGACACCACCTTTATCTATTTAACTTTTTGTACTAATCTATGCTGTGCTATAGATCTTAACTTTCTGACGTCACATTGCTCCTAGATCAAATGATGGCTGTATGTTTCAAACAGAAGAGAAAAAGAAAGAAAGAAAGAGACAGAACTTTTCCCCACATTAAGGCTTTCAACTCTTTCCTAATAACTAAGATTTAAAAAAAATAAAAAGGAAAAAAAGAATAAAAAAGAGAGAGAGTAATGTCTTGGTTTCACACGTATGTGTTAAAAAGTAATTAAATTCTGGCTGAAATAACACTATCACTTGGAATTTTTGTTCCTTTAGTAGAATATAATATGACTAAAAGTATATTTCTAATTTTTCATGCATTTTCACAACTTTTTGTCACGGTATTTTGAATTTTCCTATTTTCCCCAACCAAGGGACAGTTATCATTCACATAATTTTTAAACAGTCTTTAATTTTTACGCAAAATAATATGATTTTATTTTATCTCTCTGCTGTCTTCATTAATTTTTTTTCTATGTTGAAATCTCTTTTTTTAGTATCTTTCTAGGATATCCAGTTCCTCTGAATTGGGCCTGATTTGTGTCAGTTCTCGACCTGCTGCTCCCAGGGGTCCAGGGTGCTGTAACAGGGCAGTGTCTCCCCACGGTGAGTTAGGGCAGGGCACGGAACAGGAGCTGTTCCACACTCCAGCCCGAGAGGGGCAGCCCCAGTTCCAGGCGTTGGGCACCTCCATGGCACAGGCTAGGGTGGGATCGGCCCGGCTGGCGCTGCTGTGGCATCCCAGGGGCAGGGATTGATGGCTCAGGAGGCTGACATGGGGTCCTGAGCCATGGACAGTGCGGGAAAAGGCCCAAGGGATGCTAAACAGGGACGGTAAAGATGATAATGACCTCAGGGCCCTGACACGGTTTGTAAATTTATCTCAAACAATAAGTAATTTCCACCTTCCCGTTCCCCCTGCAACTGCATTCTCTGCCATTTAAATATATTGAATAAACCTCAAAAAATTAACAGGAGCCCGTTAAACACACAGAACTGCTTTTCTTAACTCATGTTCTGTATTGTTGAATGTTAAGAAATTAAAAATTC